>CM053269.1:37738516-38161779 GCA_028583415.1 Protea cynaroides | reverse complement strand
TTTGAAAAATGATTGACAAGAAATGACGGTTTGAGGGAAAATTGATTGAATTGGATTATGAAATTTGACAAATCATAAACCTAAATTATGTCATCTTTGTGCCATATGCATGCATTGTTTGCATAGTATAAGGTTATAACAATTCAGTCTAAAAACTAAATCTTTTATTGTGTGGTGGTGATGGTGGTGGTGGTGGCAGTGGTTGTAGTGGTGGTGGGTGGTGGGTAGTGACAATAGTGGTGGCGGTGGTGGTGGTGGTGGTGGTTGTGCGTTGTGGGTTATGTTGATGTTGGTGTGTGTTGGTGGCGGTGGTAGTAGCCGTTGTAGTGGTGGTGGTCAAGTGAGAGTCAAGTGAAAGTCGAACTCTTTTTTTTTCTTTCAAAAACTTGTTCTAACAGAAAAAAGTAAGTATTATTTACTCCAAAAATTTGGATTCCAAAACTAATTTGATTCAGGTTCACTCCGTGGGAGCTCGAACGTAACTGGACTTACCCAACGCGTTTCTACTCCAAAATGGCTCATTGAACCTGAGAGTCAGAATCTATAGAATCCAGAATTTAGAATATTATCAAACATGCCGTAATGAAGATCAACAAAAAAAATCAATAAGAATCAATTTACACGTCTGAGAAAAAACATTCAATAATAGTTATGGGTGTTGCACAGATTCAACCCCGGCCGATCTCATTGAGCCAAGACCGATCCCTTATAGCCCGTAAAAGAGAGATTCTTCTTGGTGGATGGAGAGAAACTGGGCCAGTCTAATTTTTAGGGCTAGGATCGGCCGAATCGAAATATTAAAACCGTTAGATCTCAGCTACCACCTTATGTTTCTCATGTCTCACGTCTCAACCAACTCTCAACATTTCACCTTTTTGGTGAAGATAATTTTAAAAGTTTAAAAGCTCAAAACTCAACACGTGTGTGCTCACTTCGATCTACTCAATGCATTTTTTATGACAAAAATACCCTCATTGTCTTGCCGGTGGGAGTCAGAGGGTGGAAGAGGATATTCTCGTCATTGCAACCACGAATTAGCACACGTGCGAAATACTAAACAGGGGATGACAAGAGGATCGGAAAATACTATGGCATCATTGGAGATGCTCGTGGGTCCCATTCTCCTGAAATTTAAAAATAAAATAAAATATTATTTTGCTTGGGGTTTCTCGCCCATCATCGTAGTATAGAGTGAGAAATGGAGTAATCAGAGGAGAGTTCGACCGTAGCTGTCCGGAAAGCTGTTCTGCTCTTCACCTTTCTTTTGAGATCCTCTAATGAGGCTTAGACTGGCGAGTAAGCACAGACAGAGATAGCTTTGATCGGCTCTCGATGCTTGGGGTATTGTGCGCACGCCCCAAGCCTTGGATCCTCGCGGCACTCTCTCTTCTTCAGCCGTTTGTTCATCCTCGGATTGTCGCAAGTCCAATCTCCTTTGTAAGCGGCGGAGATCTCAGGCGGCGCTACAACCACTCCACACGCTGCTGTCTGAGTAGTTTTGGTGGTGGAGCCGGAACCGCATCTATATGGCATGCAATTCTCCCCTCCGGTGGTGGGGATCACAGGAACTTCGATAATCGAAGAACGGTTATTCATCATGAGCAGAAAGGTGAGGGTTCTTGGAATGTGGCGTTGGATGTACGACCTGCCAGATGGTTGCATCGCTCCGATTCTGCTTGGCTACTCTTCGGAGTATGCTCTTGTCTTTCGTCGTCTTCGGATTGCTGCGGAGCAAATTTGGAGAATTTAGAGAATTTGGAGAATTTGAAGACGGCGGTAGAGGAGAGTGCTTCTGTTGATGAAATAAGGTTGGAAGCGAATGACAATTTCTCTGTTGATTCTGATGGTTACAGGGTCACAGGTGTTTCTCGTCTTCTTAATTATTGTTTATTCATTTCAGTTTCTTATTGGATTTGTAGAGATTAATTTGAATCCTATTCTATTGTTGATAAATAATCTGTTGTTAAATTGTAGGTTTCTTTCATTATTTGGAGATTGAGATCTATTATTATGTTCGCGTTGTTAATCGATGAAATTTCTCTATCATTTAATTGTGTTTTCCGAGCTAATTTTATGTTTTGGATATAGCGAGGTCTTCTGCCCGGTCATCTTCTATGATAATTTAACAATCAGAAGTACTATTAGTTACCATCGAGAAGAAGAAATTACTCCAATTTGTTTTTTTATCGAACATAGTGGAGATATGATCTTTTAATTGCTTACTAATTGGCCTCTTTTTCCCATAACGGAAAAAATGTGCGGGTTGTTTGATTAGAATCCAAACTACTATGAAGAAGCTCTTTAAACTGGTGTCAAATTTCCGGGACTGAAAAATGTCTTCTAAAGGAGCTGTTCTCTCACCAATTTTGTTATATTTGTTTTTCTTGCTTGACTTCGTGTTGGATATTCATTTTTATCATAATAGCACAATCATGGATTTGTTCAGTTTTCCACCAGTGGTTCATAAATAGAAAATTTTGATTTTATTTTGGGGTGATGTTCAGTTTTTCCACCAGTGATTCATAAATAGAAAAATCTGATTTTATTTTGTAATTTTTTGTTGGGTAGGTATTTTGTAATTTTATTATTCTTCTCATCGTATGATTGACTGTGAGCTATGATTTAATAGGTTTGATGAATAGTTTATAGATGAAGAACAAAAAGAATTAATATTTTGGACATTTCAGGGATGCTTGCTGATGGCCGATGTCTGTTCAGAGCTATTTCTCATGGTGCTTGCTTGAGAAGTGGGGAAGAAGCACCTGATGAAACCCGTCAGAGAGAACTCGCTGATGACTTGAGAGCTCAAGTGAGTACCAGTCTTAACCTATGATGTTTTCTTTTAGTTTAATGGTTTGAATCCTCCTGCAGTGGCAAGAAGCATGTTTTATCTGATATAACATAATTGAATTTTAGGTTGCAAATGAGCTGTTAAAGAGGCGAGAAGAAATGGAATGGTAAGCTTTTGGTTTAATGGATTGGTGATACCTTTGCAATTGGTTTTTTTTAAGAGAGATATGATTTACACTCCCTTTGCTCTGTTCAGGGTCATTGAAGGAGATTTTGATATTTATGTTAAAAGCATTCAGCAACCTAATGCATGGGGAGGTGAACCTGAATTGTTGATGGCTTCACATATACTTAGGTGAGTTCCAAATGATAAAATTTTCGCTAAACAATTTTCTTTCAAACTAATTACTTCTTTCATGCTTCCAATATGAACTAACTAAATGACACTATACCCTGCCTCTTTGCTACTTCTATTCTCAGATAGAGAATAAATAAGTTATGTTTTCTCAAAAAAAATTTTTTTTTGAGTAACTCATGTTATTCTATTGGTGCAGGATACCAATATCTGTTTTTATGATGGATAAGAGCTCAGGTCGCTTGATAAACATTGTCAACTATGGTCAGGATTATGGAAAGGATAAACAGAATCCTGTGAAGGTGTTGTTTCATGGCTATGGTCATTATGATGTATTAGAGAGTTTATAAGATGATTAATCACAAAATAGAAATGTAGAGGCATGTTATGGAAGTAAAGAATGTCTTGTTTGGTTAGATGATTTAGTTTTAGTAGAATTATTTTGATTGATGAAGTCCAATCAAATGATTTCCATTGATAAGGTTCAATTCAGCTAATTAAGAATTTTGAATAAACTCAATTCGTTCTTCTAATTTACGTTATAGTAAAAGCTGGTGCTCTCTTCCTAAGAGACTGGATCTCTCTTTTACTCTGTCAATTTCAATCAATACATAGGAATTTTTTCATTTTTAACATAAAGGATGGTAATGGAGTATGATGATAATTCAGCACTTAGTTTGTGAATGTATTGGTAGGTAAGGTTTCTAACTTTTCCTTGGACTTGATTTTCTTTTTATTTTTATTTTTATTTATTTATTTATTTTTTGTTCTGTTTTCTTTTTCTTTGCTGTGGTGCTCGATATTGACTTGATAAATGTTGCAAATGTGAGGTTTAGAGCTGGGATTTTATTTGAAACTTGAAAAATGGAATTAAATTGGCTAGTTTACAAGTCCAGATTCCCTTGACTAAGAGATAAGCATACTACAATAATTAATTTATAATGTGCTTTTGACATTTTAATGGAGCACGGGTGGATCGAACTCCTGAATCATTTATTATTGGATGCGATTCGGTTTCTCACTATTTAGCTTAAGTCCATAGTTGTATTGGGCTGAGGTTAAGATGTTTATGTAATATTTTCACATGCTGGAGGGAGTATAGTTATTTAGTTTGGAATCGGAAATTATTCGGAAGGAAAATAATTTGGAATGAGTCGTTTCGATAATTTAAGAATTCGGTCAAAGATACGATAAAAAAAAGGGACTTAAAATAAAATTCAAATTTGGATTGGTTCGGAAATTATTTTTTTGCTTAAAAAAATTCAGATAAAAATTCGATGTTAATTTTTAATATTTGGTGCTCTTATTTCACATTGTCAATTAATCATCACACTTGTATAATATACAAGTGACATTAGAATAATATTTAATTGATAAATAATAATATAATACATAATAGATGAGTATGTGCGTATAAAGCTTGATTTGTTAGATTTCATTACAGTATATAATGTGGATCATTAGATTTTATTATAATTGCAATACCAATTTAGTGGAACTGATGTTCATAAAATCAAACATTTTCATAAATTCAGCCAATTATTCTTCTGAAATCTATCTTTTTTTCATGTTTGTTAATTACTTCCTTATGGTTTGTATTATAATATTTATTTTTAGACTCATATTTAATCTCAATTGAAAAAGCACATGAAAGTAATGACTTTGTATTATGGTATGATTTTTATCCTCATATTTAATTTCACATTGTCGAATGAAATTAATGATTTGTTTTGTATTATGATTTGATTTTCATATTCATATTTAATCTCACATAGGAAAAAAAATAAAATTAATGATCTGTTTTGTATTATAACGTGATTTTTAGACTTATAATTAGTCTTAGATTAGAAAAGATGCAAATATTTATGGCATTTTGTTTGTTTTTTTTTTTTTTTTTTTTGGAAAACTTTGTTTGAGAATGGTAGTTAAGGCATTAAGTCAATAATAGTTTTTTTTTAATATAAGAATTATTCAGTATAATTTGGGTTTGAAAGAATTATTTGTGATATTTATTTCTAGACAAAAAATGCGAGAATATTTTAAAATCTTTGAATATAATTTAAATTCGGGAGAATTATTCATATTATAAGGTTCAGAAGAATAATTCGTGAATAATTTGGATAATTAAATAACTATGGGAGGGGGAGTCTATGTGCGATCTTGCCACCATAAGTGTAATCTCAATGACGCAAATCCTTCATGTTTCACATGTTAAAGAGAGTCCATTTGCATGTTGGGCAATCTCACCACCACAGGTGTGACCTCAATAATGCAAATCCTTCCCCCAGGTCTCTTGAGTTTTTCCTATCTTTTGGAAACGAAACTGAAAGAAATCTGATTAGTTGGCCTACTTAGTAAGGTTTGATTATTGCATTTACGTTGTTTATATGTGTGGTTGTGTTTACCAATTTTGACATCACATCATTTGTCAATTAAGACCCTCACTGGCGCGAATTATGAAAACTAGGTGGAATCAATTAATGGGACGCATACGATCATGTGGCTTAACATAGCATTGGAGTCGATGTGTCTTATAAGCATGGGGCTGGTGGGTGTTGACCCCAATGTGACTTTTGAAAAAAGTGAGAGGAATCGAATCGGTTGTGCCAAGTGATAATAAACTACCCTAAATTGCTAAGACAATTCGTAAATATCTCTTAGCTTCCTAGGTGTTCTTAAACGCATGACTTATGAAAGTTTTTCGATGTTATAGCATAGACGTTTAGGACATATTTCTGAAACAATGAAACAAGAATGGAAAAAATTGATTAAAAGGATTCATTATTTAAATCTTATTCATGAGAAATTAGAATCCTTAGACACCATGGAATGCCAGAAAAACCTAGTATACAACACTTATTTTACGTAGTGGAAGCATGGTGGGCCCATAATCCACAGATCCAAAAATCATTAATGGAGATTTATTAGTTATTTTGAGATATCTAAAGACTATTAATTCTATTGTCCATCTCACTTTATTAGTGTTATTTATTTTTATTTTTTTGGTAATACTTTATTAGTGTTATTGAGTATTAGTGAACTGTTTTTGTTTTAAGATGAGTGTTTAAGGATGGATACTCACATGTGAAGGTTCGCTTTTGAGGAGTAAAATGTTATGGAGCAAGAGCAATGTATGTATCCCAAAATAAATGATTGGAAGTTTACAAGGATTGTCAACTCAGGGCTTTGGGTGGTTTGATTCCATAGCCAGATCATTGAAGATGCTTTTGGTGAGAATACTGTTGCAATTCGTTTTCCAAGCATGATATAATAATAATAATAATAATAATAATAATAATAATTATTATTATTATTATTATTCTAGATTACATTTATTGAGTATGCTACTTGTATGAGTTTGATTAAATTTTTTTAATATATTCTTTGTCGGTAGGAGTTTTATTTTATTGATGTATATAGTAGTTGCTGTTATTTATTTTAATAACTCCTTATGTTATTGTTATTTATGATCATATTATTTTGCTATTGGTGCATACACTTGTGTTTGCCTTGCATGAAAATAAAGGAAATCCTTGATAGTAGAGGTAGTGTGATGTGTAACCTCCCTTCAAGTGCTTAGGGTTGTTTTAAGGGTACACACAGTTCGTAGAGTTATCTTAAGATGAGGACTTGAACTAGTATGGAGATATATGGATCCAATCTCAATGAGCTTTTGTAGAAAATATTGATTTCAGCAGTTGTAGTGGGAGTTTGCCTACATAGGAATGAGCTAGTGGGCTCCGAGTGATGGAGTAACTTTAGGCTTCAATTGAAAATCCATAATTCTTGTAATATACTTATTGGTCATTTTTATGATAATGTAGTATATAGTCGTAATGAAATTATCATCTATAAAAAAAAGTGTAGGAAATGACAATATAAAAAGAGCTGAGGTTTTCTGTCAATTGCTTGTCTCGTGTGCAAGCGTAGGGCCTAATGGGAAGGCAAGCATAAGTATCCAAGAGGGAAGATAAAGAGTAATTTCACAGCCCATGTAAGTGAGCGTAGGAGATACAGCCGGACATGATAATTTTTCCTAAAAATTAAATACTATTATTTTGGAGAATGCCATTAGTGGTGGGTTGAGATGACGAAATGGATAAGGAATTGGCACCCCAATTTCTGGGTTCTCCCCTACAAATGCCAAATAAGCTTAGACAGGGAAAACCAAGGAAATCACATCTGTATAGGATCCCACCATCACCATTGATGTGGTGTGGGTCCTACTAGATATGGATGGTGATGATATCTCATAGAGAGTACATGTACATGCAGATGAACGATTCTTAACACAATACTTGTTCCCTTTAATAACCCTGACACATTTAAAAATCAGACAGATTGATCTCAGTCTACAATCGATCGGACATGAAATTGACACCCCTACCTACTGGTCAATCTCGACACAATACTTGATACCTTTATTTTTTGATTTTTTTTTTCTTTTTAAATACCTTTTAAAATTTAGTTTCAGCCTGTATAGTAATCATTCATTATGCACCGATCCGATCCAAATCACATCAGAGTGATCGATATTATTTGATAACCGTTCGGCCGTTCGGATACCATAAATATCTATTCTATTTTAACGACCCCTTCCAAAAAAACCAACCGTCCTCATGAAACGGACGTCTTGTTACTTATTTCCACAATTTGATTCTGTGAATATTGCCGTATACTGGTCGGTCCTCCCTTATTTCGACACGTGTAATACTAACGGTCAAAAACGTTTATATTTTCGACACTAATAATTTTAGCTCTTTTTTTTTTATAAAATAATAATAATAATAATAATTTTAACTCGTTCCTTATATTTGGGACCGCAACGGTACTTTCCCAACCAATCGTAATTTGCCAGCTAGCTAAATCACATCGAAATCCCAACCAATCGTAATTTGCCAACTGGCAAAATCACATCGAAAGACTAAGGAAACCGAAAATAGCTCCGAGTTTTAAATTTTAAAATATTCTCTCTCTCTATCTCTCTCTTCTTTCTCTCTCTATCTCTGACTTTATATACCTTGTTCATCTTATGGATGAATTGACTAGCAGGGAAGGAAACAAAATTGAGGATACTTGCAGTTTCTGAAAGAGGATCTCCGAGGGGGAATCGCAGAAGCCCACACTTCTGATCACCGGCCTTCGAGGGTGGATGAGAAAGAGGGAATTAATCGAGGTGATGGAGCTTAGGGTTCAAGAATTAGAATTGTATTCAAGAATGAAAGACTTACAGAGAAAGAAGTAGTTAGTTGCTTCGAGGGCAACTGGCCTCCAGAACAGAACAGAACAGAACAGAACAGAAATTACAAATGAATTCACTGACTACCTATCTCTACTAACCCTTTGCTTGTACTAACTCTCTAACGGCTTTTGTTAGTCAGTTACATGTCGGTTACGAAGTCTTCTAGTCTTGTTGACGTTCCACGCTCCCTTCTCCCTCTCCTTACTTCATTCTGTGGACTATTGACTGTAACATTTCTTTCCCCAGGAAGATCAACCTTGTCCTCAAGGTAATTAAAATCCAGAAATTGGGCTCCAAATAAAACCTCATCTTCTCATGTACTGTCCTCTGGTGACTACCCTCGCCATTGAACCAGGAATTGAGGTACCGGACCACTTCTGCGATGGACTATACCCGCTGGCGAATAATAGCCAAAGGAACAATGGCATCCTCTGGTGAATTATTAAGTAGTGGCTGAGGAGAGAGGAGTAATCTGGGACTGTACATGGATGTCCTAGACATTTTTTATAACTGAAACATGACATACCGGATGAATCTTAGCTGTGCTTGGCAGTTCCAGCCGATAGGCTGTTATGATATGTTATGCACGTGTTGTATTTAATAAGATGTATTAGTGTTAATGATTTGATTTTACAGTTTTACCCTTCTATCATTGTATTATAAATAGCTCCTATCAGTTTCACAAAGATATAGAGGAAAAGATTGTCTGCTTGAGTTCTCTGCTCAATACCAATTTGACATGGTATCAGAGCATGTAGTTTCCGCGCGTCTCTGTTGTCAAGGTTCTCTGTCACTGTAAGTCTTGAATTTTTTTTTTACAATTTTTGTTGTGCGTTCTGTGTTTCTTATTGATTCTTTCCCTGCTGTTCATACGATTCGTCCGTGGTCTCTGTTCTTCCGTTTTTCCTGAGATTCTTCGGTTTTTCTTTTCCTCTCGTGACTCTGGTTTGTGCTTGATTGAGTCCGTCTTCTTGGTTCTTCTTTTGTACAACTTGGATCTTCCTCTGCAGCTATTGCACGAAATTCTTTTTTCCGCTCATACATTTGGTGATTTCACCATTTCTTCCCAAATCTTGAATTGTTCATTCTTGATTTCTGTCTTGTTAGGGTTTCTTCATTTTGTTTCTGCAATTGTTCATTCTTGGTTTTTCTCAATGTCTGGAACTCCACTGAATGCGAATTTTGGAACGCAAATTCCTACTCCTGTTTCTGTAATCGGTTCTTCCCCTCTTACTGTATTTCCGTCCGATAACCCAGGGAACATTCTGGTTTCTCAATTACTTGATGGCACTAACGACTCTCTATGGAAACGGTCTATGAAAATTGCTTTGGTTGCAAAGAACAAGCTCTGTTTTGTCGACGGCTCGTATCCGTGTCCTGATCCAACAGTTGATTCTGCATCTACTGCAGCTTGGGTACAATGCAATAGTATGGTTATGGCATGGTTGTTTAATAGTCTGGTGAAGGAATTACATGCTACAGTTGTGTATGCAGAGACTGCAAGAGATCTTTGGTTAGATCTTGAAAACAGATACACGCAGGGTAATGGTCCTCGGTTATATGAGCTGAAGCAAAAATTGTCTCACTTCAAGCAAGAATCTCTATCCGTGTCTGGTTATTTTTCTGCTCTCAAGCTTATCTGGGATGAATTGGGTTCTCATATCGATTTTCCCGACTGTCCCTGTGGCTGTCTTCCCAAGTATATGCAAGAGATTGAAGTTGAACGAGTGTTCCAATTTTTACTGGGTCTGAATGATGTCTTCAACACAATTCGCACTCAAGTACTGACGATGGAACCTTTTCCATCTATAAATAAAGCATATTCCCTAGTGCTTCAAGAGGAGCGACACCATGGTTTGTGTTCGTTGCAATCCTCTTCTGATAACATTGCATGTGCTGTCCCTCGTTTTCCATCTACTGGGCGATCAAATATTCGTTACACACAGGGTCTTGGTAATGGGTCCAGATCCTCACCTGCTCCTACAAATTTCAACTATGGTTCAAGGTCTCGTCCTCAATGCGCTCACTGCAGTAAGTTTGGTCATACAAGGGATACCTGTTATGATCTACATGGGTTCCCTCCAAATTACAGTCGTCGGGTTCGGTCTCCACTATATCCACAGCAGCCGCTGTCTTCCCAGCAGCCTCACTCGTCACTGTATACTCCGCAGCAAGTGTCTTCCCAGCAGCATCAGTTGCATATGGCGTCTGATAAGCCTGCTGAAGTGTCTCTCTCCTCAGAGTCTGTATCCTCCCTTCAGAGTCCTTCTCCTTTGCCTCCTCTTACTACAGATCAATATCAACAGTTGATGGCTTTTTTGAACAACTCTGGTTCTTCTGTAAACTTTGCTGGTAAGTTCAATTGCCTCAGTGTGCATGTGCCTTTTTCTTCTGACTCCTGGGTCATTGACTCTGGAGTTTCTCATCATTTTTCCCCTTTCTCTTCTTCTGATCCCCATTTGGTTACTTCAGCAACACATCCACCGGTGCTTCTTCCGGATGGCAGTAGGTATTCCATTACCAGTTGCAGTAGCAAGCAGCTCTCTTCTCACATTACCTTAACTGATATATTTCATGTTCCAAAGTTTTCTTTTAATCTCATGTCTGTCAGTTAGTTAACTAAATCCTTACAGTGCTCAGTTACATTCTTTCCATCTTTTTGTGTTTTTTAGGACTTACAAACGAAGACAGTGATTGGAGTGGGCCTGTTGCGTGATGGATTGTACAACTTTGAGCCTTCTTTCCCTGCTGTAGCTCTATCAGTTTCGTCGAAAGTATGGCATTACAGGTTGGGGCATCCATCCCCTCATTCGGTTCATATTTCTGCTTGCCCCTCTTATGATGGTTTTTGTGATGTCTGCCCCTTGGCCAAACATGCTCGGTCTATTTTTCCTACTAGTGTGTCTAGAGCACAAGTTCCATTTGAACTTGTTCATTGTGATATTTGGGGTCCATATTCTACCCCCTCTCATTCTTGTTGTCATTACTTTTTGACTGTTGTAGATGATTTTTCACGTACTACATGGGTGTTTCTTATGAGGACTAAAACTGAAACTTTATCCATGCTTTCGAATTTTTTCCAGCTTGTTTCCACTCAGTTTTCTCGGTCTGTCAAAACTGTTCGAACTGATAATGGTTCTGAATTTTTATCTATATCCATGCAAAGGTTGTTTCATTCTCTTGGTATTGTCCATCAATTAACATGTGTCTATACTCCTCAGCAAAATGGGATTGTTGAGCATAAACATCGTCATCTTCTTCAGGTGCCTAGGTCCTTAAGGTTTCAGGCTCATCTACCTTTAAGTTTTTGGGGTGAGTGCATTCTTACAGCTTGTTACATCATCAATAGACTTCCTACTGCTGTGTTATCTGGGCAGTCTCCCTATGAAGTTTTGTTTGGCAAGTCTCCCACTTATGATCATTTTCGTACTTTTGGTTCTCTTTGCTATGCTCGAAATCATTCTCCTCGCACTACAAAATTTTCTTCTCGCTCTATTCCGTGTGTCTTTGTTGGGTATCCTATGAATCAAAAAGGATATAGAGTTTATGACTTGGACACTCATCATATTTTTACTTCTAGAGATGTTATTTTTTGTGAGGATATTTTTCCCTTCCATTCTCCCACTCCCATATTGTCACCTCCATCGGATACTTCTCCCTCATCTGTTGCCATTCCGCATGTCTTGTTGGATATTCCTTCTTCTTCTCCTATAGTTCCACCTCCAAATATTTGTTCTCCTTCTGGTATACCTGCTTCGGTTTCTATTGATACAGTCCCAGAGACTGCTATGGTCCCTTCTACTACCGTACCTACAACATCTATATTTCCTTCAGACTCATCTACGGTTCTTCCTGTCTCTTCTGAGGTTGTTGTTCGCCGGTCTTCTCGGCCTCATAGACCAAATACTATGCTAAGAGACTTTATTTGTAGTACAATTGTTCAACAGGCTCCATCCTTTCCATCTTCAGGTATTGTATATCCTATTGAAAGGCATATTTCTTTTCATAATTCTTCTTACAAGGCTTTGTTGTCCAATTTGTATTCTGAGGTTGAGCCCAACACTTATACACAGGCTAGTAAATGTTCTCAATGGCAAAAGGCTATGAGTGAGGAATTGGCTGCTTTAACCGACAATAACACTTGGACTATCATGTCATTACCCCCTAACAAAAGACCTATTGGGTGCAAATGGGTGTTTAAAATAAAATGGCATGCTAATGGTCAAATAGAGCGCTATAAAGCTCGTTTAGTTGCTAAAGGTTTTACCCAATTAGAGGGTTTAGACTTTCATGAAACCTTTGCCCCAGTAGCCAAGTTGGTGACAGTTCGATGCTTACTTGCTCTTGCCTCCTATCACAACTGGCCATTGTACCAATTAGATGTCAAAAACGTCTTTCTACATGGAGACTTAGACGAAGAGGTGTATATGCATGCTCCTCCGGGCTTTACTATTGAGGGGTCTTTGCCTTCGGGTATGGTATGCCGACTTAGAAAGTCCTTATATGGACTAAAACAAGCTCCTCGGCAATGGAATAAGAAATTTGTAGATGCTCTTCTTGTGATGGGTTTTCGTCAATCTCTTTGTGATGCCTCGCTTTTTACTTTTCGGAATGCGCATGCGTTTACTATTATATTGGTATATGTGGATGACATTATCATCACGGGTTCGGATGAAACCCACATTACAGTTACAAAGAATCAGCTTCACTCCTACTTTCATCTCAAGGACTTGGGCCGCCTTACATATTTCTTGGGCCTTGAGGTTACCCGGATTTCAGATGGGCTTTTACTTACCCAACAAAAGTATGCATTGGATATTATCCAAGATGCTGGCCTTCTTGCAAGCAAGCCCAGTTCCTTTCCCATGGAACATAACCTTAAGCTTGATAATGAAACTGGCCCATTGTTGGCTGATCCAACTTCTTTTCGTCGACTGGTGGGCCGCTTGATTTACCTTACTGTTACGCGGCCGGATATTTGTTTTTCTGTGCAAGTCTTGAGCCAATTTATGACATCGCCTCGCGAACCTCATCTCCAAGCTGCTTATAGAGTTTTGAGGTATCTCAAAGGAACGGTTTCCCTTGGCATTCATATGCCTCGGCAGAATTTACCAGTTATCACGGGTTATAGCGATTCAGACTGGGCTAGCTGCCCGATTACCCGACGGTCCACGACTGGATATGTGGTGTTCTTTGGGTCCAGCCCTATATCTTGGAAGTCCAAGAAACAACATACTGTTTCTCGCTCCTCAGCAGAAGCTGAATATCGTGCTCTTGCCACACTCACATGCGAGCTTACTTGGATCAAAGCATTGCTAGCTGATTTGGGTTTCGTCTATTATTTTCCAATATCAGTATTTTGTGACAATAAATCTGCTCTTCAACTTTCGGCAAATCCGGTGTTTCATGAGCGTACCAAGCATATCGAAGTCGATTGTCATTTTGTGAGGGAAAAGATCCAACGGAAATTGATTCAGCCTTATTATATTTCGTCAAAGTTCCAACGGGCCGATCTTCTTACCAAGGCTTTAGGCCATGGTCCGCTTTCGTTTCTTCTTCGCAAGCTTGGCCTCCGACCTTCGTCTTCATCAGCTTGAGGGGGCATGTTACGATATGTTATGCACGTGTTGTATTTAATAAGATGTATTAGTGTTAATGATTTGATTTTACAGTTTTACCCTTCTATCATTGTATTATAAATAGCTTGTATCAGTTTCACAAAGATATAGAGGAAAAGATTGTCTGCTTGAGTTCTCTGCTCAATACCCATTTGACATAGGCCACCAATCCAATTCGTGCTGACACCCGAAATGGTCCAAAGTGTCGCCTACCCAATTTCTGATCGAGTCGTAAAGCTACGGATTGTTGGCCATATGGCTGCAATTTAACAAAGACCTAGTCACCCACTGTCAATTGAATATCAATGCGGTGTTTGTCACTTTGGAACTTCATTCTAGCCTGAGCCTTGAGTAAGTTTTGGCGTAGAATATGCAGAATGGCATCTCGTTGACCCAGTTCCTGAGAAACCGTATCATTGCAGGAATCAGAAGGAGACCAATGAGCTAATTCTGGAGGTAAATGTCCATATAGAGCTTGGAATGGTGTCATGCCAATAGCTGAGTGATGAGATGTGTTGTACCAAAATTCCGCCCAAATGTAAAAACTGAGCCCAACGTTGAGGGTCATCACAAACAAAACCTCTGTTTGGCCATCCGATTGTGGGTGATAAGCTGTACTTGTTGCAAGAGTGGTTCCTTGAAGTCTGAACAATTCTCTCCAAAAATTACTTAAGAAGAGAGGGTCATGATCACTTACTATTGTCCGTGGAAACCCATGTGGTTTAACGATGTCACTGATGAATACAGCGGCGACTTTGAAGGCTGTGAAAGGATAGTAATCCATAGAAATGTCCATACTTGGAAAGACGATCCACGACCACCAATATCACTGATTTACCCTGTGATAAGGGTAAATGTGTCATGAAATGCATAGATATATCTTTCCAAACTTGATGTGGGATTGGTAAAGGTTGCAAGAGCCCAGTAGGAGATCGGTTAATGCTTTTCATTTGCTGACAAACGTGGCAGCTGGACACAAATTGTTGGACTTCTTGTTTCATTCCTTTCTAGTAAAAACAAGCTGATAATCGTAGAAAAGTCCTTTGTACTCCTGCGAGACCACCTCGTGGTGTAGAATGAAATTCAGTAATAAGGAGGTGACATAAGGAAGATGTGTGTGGCACCACCAATCTGTTTCGATAGTATAGTAACATATCTCGTACAGAATAATCCAATTGTAAAGCTGGACTGGTTTGCAATTCCTCATGAATTTGGCGGAGTTCGACACTAGAAACATTTTTCTGTCTTAGTTGATCAAGAAAAGAGATCTGAATGCCAAAGAGTGCAAATAATCCCATAAACAAAGTCGAGATTCGAGAAAGCCCATCAGTAGCCGTATTATCTTTACTTGGTTTATATACAATTTCAAACTGAAAGCCCAAGAGTTTGACAAGGAACTGCTGCTGTTCCGGTGTCTGAATCGTTTGTTCAGTTAAGTTTTTCAAGCTTCGTTGATTGGTATGAATGAAAAACTTATGGCAAAGAAGATACTAGCTCCACTTTGAAACTACTGAGGTGATAGCAAACATCTCCCTGCTGTATATGGCAGAAGCTTGCATCCGAGCTGAAAACATTTTGCCAAAAAAAAAAACAAGGGTCGATTCTGTTGCATCAAAACAACACCAATGCCAAAACCGGAAGCGTCAGTCTCTACTACAAATGGAACATCAAAGTCTGGCAATGCGAGCACGGGAGCTTTGGTTATTGCTGTTTGGAGAGTAATAAAGGCCTGTTGGGCAGCTTCATTCCGACAGAAGGCACCATGTCGTAGCATTTCAGTTAAGAGGTGCAGCTATGTGTGCATAGCGGTGGATGAAGGATTGATAGTAACCGGAGAGACCGAGAAATCCTCTGAGTTCCTTGATATTTCGAAGTATTGGCCAAGAGAGGATTGCTGAAATTTTAGTTGGATCCATGGCTACTCCATTATGAGAAATGAGATGACCCAGATATTCCACAACCGTTTGCCCAAATGCACACTTAGATTTCTTGGCAAATAAGGAATGTGCCTGTAGAACTTGTAACACTAAAGCTAAATGCTGCAATGGTGTGACCAAGATCTACTGTTTACGAGGATACCATAAAAATAAAAATAAAAAATTCATATACACACCATTAAGGATTGGAAACCTCATCTATCCCCACAAGATTACAAAAACCTCATTTACTATCCAAAAACTTTACTACGTTAATCAACAAAGTCCATTCGGTTAAAAGATTCTCGTTAGTTGCTGACGTCAGATGCGTTGAAAATTTTAATGGACGATAATACCCTTTTAGACTTGTTAAAAGACCAAAATACCCTTTCCTTTCATCAACGGTCTTCATCTTCCTCGAATCCTTTGTTCGACGATGATGGAATCACTGAATCTCCACTCTCTGTTGTGATCCTCTCTCCCTTTCCTTTTAGAGGAACAGAAAACGAAGACAGAGCTCTGATCGATTTTGCAAATACAGAATCTGTCGGCATGAGACCTGAAGAAACGGCATACCGTTCACAGCAGATGATGAACCAGTGATTGCCATGATCGATCATGTCTAAGCTGCAGCAGGAAGATCCTTGATCCAATCATCTAATGGCTTCCCAACCGAATACACAATGAACCCAATCTTCCTCATCGCCTGCGCATTAACCACATTCTTTCCGTCAAAGAAAAACACCGACTTCTCCATCGCATCATAGATCTTCTGATAATCAAGAGACTTAAACTCATTCCACTCCGTCAGTATACACACACCATGAGCTCCCTTGGCCGCTTCATAAGGATCCGTAATCACACTCAAATTCGTCTTCTCTGTAACACCAGTCGACCCCAAATGCTGTGGATGATCCCAATCAAACTTACTCATCGCCAGATCTTGTTTGATCTGATCCTCTGTCACCTGCGGATCATAGATCGCGAGATGCGCTTTGTCCCCCAACAGTCCATGACATACATCGATCGCAGGTGTTTCTCTGGTATACCCTGTATCCTTCTTGAAAGCAAATCCAAGAACAACAAATTTTTTTCCTGAACATCGATGACACCACTTGATTCACGAATCGAGATTTTTGGTAATTGTTGATCTGAACCACTTGTCTCTAGTAATTAGCAACCTCAGTGAGCCAATTCACAGTTTAGACATGATCGATCATGACAAGTTACAGTGTAAGACCCACACTCCATGAACCCGATCTAAACCTTGAATTCATGTCGTAATAGGTCTTCCAATCATGATCAGGCCAGACGGGACGAGCATATGACAAACAGGTACGAAACGGACCGAATTAAGTACGAATTAATTCATACCGGTCGATGGTACCAGTCTTGGTACCGGTCGACCGGTATAGTCTGCGCAGCAGACCACTAAGATCCAAAAACGGATCTCTGCAGGTCCCACTTTCTAAATTTCAAATCGAAGGACTTTCCTAATGCTAGGAGACTTCCTAAACCTAAACCTAGCCTATATAAACCCCCCTAAACCTCCTAAAATCTCTTCCATGATCCTCACAAACCCTAGTAAGGAGAAAGAGGCAGAAGAAGGAGAAGAAGCTAGGAAGGAGAGAGAAGAGCCGCCATTGCCGCTCGACGAAGAACACCTTACCACAAGTCGACGGTAAGTGCTTAAGCCTTCTTTAAACCTTCTTTTACATTACGACTCTAGGATGGTTAGTTTGCTTGGATCAATACCATGCAAAGCAGGTATTGATCTAAACCCTATGTTGCCGTCAAACCCTAATTTAGTCGGTAGACCCTAGATTCAAGTTCTAGGTTGAGACAATCGAAACTAGGACTTGAATGTAGTTGGAAACAACTCTAACTCAATGCTCAGACCTAGAATGTGTAGGAGAAACCCTAGGATCATTAGGGGATGATCGACGACAGTCGAGAAACCGGACGTATGGTCTTTCGGAGACATACCGGTCAACCATACCGGTCGCACCATATGCGACCGGTACTTCCCGGGGACTGGTCTGTGGGGACCGATCGACCATACCGGTCGTAGGTTTCCCCACAGTGCTGCGATCGGTACTGTGACCGGTCAGCTCTGTGAGATGTGTTTTGCCATTGTTGGTTTTTCGACCAACGTAAACATATTCTAACTAAACCCTAATATCGTATAGGACCTTGTGATAACACGTTTGGACCTTGCGACGCGGAGCAACTATCAAACAAGCGTCACGTAAGGGAATCAGACCTAAACCCTAATAATTAAATAACAGTAAACCGTTGTTAATAATTATGGTTATGTGGATTGATGTTTATGCATTCTCGCATGTCATCCTTTACTTTCAGTTATTATTATTGTTCATGCATACTTGCTATGCTAGGTTGTGACTGTTAGGCATGTGATTGTTTTCGTTGGTGTGTGGAATGGGAAGAGTCTGGGGTCTGGGATCATTCCTTACACTAGCACCTTTTTGTATCGTTCTGTCTTAGCATGCTTGGTGCGGGTAGGGTATCAGGGGGAGGGAGTGGCACTGTGGTCTCGGCCTGGCCACTAAACTCTAGCTCTATTTCTATGCCGTAGGGAGCTACGCTGGGACAGGCCTACTGTGATGACATGTAGGATTGGTTAGTTGCAAGCCCAGTTTGCAAGTCCTCGCCAATAGGGGCTTACGTGTTGGTATGTGTAGAGTATCAGGGGAGGTGTTGGCGGTGTTTGATCCGGACGCCTTAGCTCTATCTCTATTCCATGATAGGGTGCATGTGGGACGGCAATGATGTTTGATCCATTGGGCAGCTTCACGCACTCGTGTATAGAGATGTGGTGGCCGCCAATCCTTTCTATAGCACATTGCAAACTTAAACCGGACCATGATGTGAATGTTACTCATGCATATGTTTGTTGCATTGTCTGATTGTCTTACTGAGCTAAGTTGTGAGCTCAACCTTGTGTACACATTATTTTTAGATGTTGATGTAGGTTACACAGTGGAGGATTACGTGGACGCTCCAGTGTATGGAGGCATGGCTGCCCTGGACGTGCAAGCAGGAGAGGACGAGCATGACGCTTCATGCGAGTGCCCTTTCTGTGTGTACCTTTAGGATTTGATTTTATTTATTCTATTTATTTTCAGTTGAAAATACAATTGTTGTAAAGATACTTACTTAAGTTTTGAGAATTTGAATAACTTTCTATTTTATTTAAATTTATCAATAGATTACTCAGTTCATTCTATTTAAGACTTCCACTGTATTTATTATTATTCTGATTGTGGTTATATGCAATGGTTTGTATGAGTGGACACGGTCTTATTGAGATCCTGGTGTGAACCGTTGGTTCAGTGACGGTTCACTCACACTTCTGGTTCAGTCAGAATTGGGGTGTGACAACATGGTATCAGAGCGACTGGTACATCGATTGAGGGTAGCGACCGGTACATCGATTGGTACCTCTCGGGAATCCGAGAAATTTTATCTGCCTAGACATATCGGTCGCACTACCATACACAGTGCCGCGATCGGTATGTTGCGACCGGACAACTATTCGAAGACTAGAAAATTTTGAGAAAAATCTTAAAAAAAAAAAATTCCAATTTAAGTTTCCATTACGATTTTTCGCCTTGCATTTGTTAAAGACTAACACTATTATGACTATTCGATTGTACCTCATATGTTATGTCTTCTTCTCAGATCCAAACAGACAATCTGAGATGGCAGGCGAAAAATATCGTAGAAGCTCACGAAAGCGTCACCACTCCAGGGTGCACCCAGACGAGGATAATGTGGAAACAGAAAATGTTGATGAGCAAAATATGAACCCAAGCGGTGAAGAAAGGTAGAGTCCCAGAGCACCAACAAATTTGTCAGGACCTCCTCACACAAACTCTGAAACAATTGTGACGAATCTGGTTTTTCAGATGGAAGCTCAGCAGAAAACATTCCTGAATGAGATGCTGAAGATGTTCAGGCCACCGGGATATATTCCTACAGAAGGTACGCCAGAGTCTGGAAGAAATAACACCTCACTGCCAATGGATGGTAGTACTGGGCCGATGGGCCAAGGACAGAATCTACAACCACCACACCAATTTCTATCATCATCTGTAGCTATCAAGGAATCTATCCGTACCCACCACCGTGGTATTGAATGAATGCACAGGGGTAGAATGACCTAAGCCGAACATTGGATAGGTTCTTAAAGCTGAAACCCCCTACTTTCACAGGGAAACCAGGGAAACCACTGTGGCCTGCACAGTGGGTGTCTAAAATAGAGAAGAACTTCCGTTTGATGACTTGTACGGAAGATGAGATGGTCCTGTTTGCTACGCACATGCTTAAGGAAGATGCAAATGCCTGGTGGAATTCTACCCGGTCATACCTATAGGTAAAGCACACTCAGATCGATTGGGCAACATTCAAAAGAGCTTTCTTCGATAAATACTTTCCGAAGAGCTTTAGAGATCAAATGGAGAAGGAATTCCTCAACCTGCAGCAATCCCAGTCGACGGTTGATGCTTACCAGCAGAGGTATGAAGAGCTGTTCTTTTTTGCTCCGGCAAGTATGCAAGAAGAAGAAACCAAGACCCGTAGGTTCACCATGGGATTACGAGAAAGTATCCGATAACACATCTTGGGTTTGGAAAAGAAAATATATAATGAGGTTGTGCAGATTGCCAGGGTAATCGAATCCAGTCAAAGAAACAGTTTCTTTGCTCAGAACAGGGGACTGAAGAAGCCTGCTATTGAGACTTCAGGTGGAGGCAATACTAGACCATTCCGCTAATACAAGGCTCAGTTTGCTGTGGTGCCTACAAGGAACACTACTGCACCACCACCGTTACAGTTTGCTGGACAGAACTCAAATGTTAAATGTTTCAACTGCCAGCAATTGGGTCATTATGAGAGGACCTGTACTCTACCCAAGAAGCAACTACCGCAGCAAGGAAAGGTATTCGCAGTCACCACTGAAGAGGCAGTCGCATCACCTGATGTGGTTACTGGTATGATTCTATCCCTTCCTATTTGACTTACTGTTTGTTGTGTTTGATCATGTAGAATTAAGGGATAATTAAATTTCAGGGACTGTAAATATAGCTGGTATACCTGCCAGAGTACTCTTTGACTCTGGGGCCACGCACTCCTTCGTTTCTATTTCTTTTGGGAAGCGAATGGAATTACCTGTCAAGTGTTTGAACCCAATCTTGATAGTTCGCTCTCCATTAGGAGTCGAAGTGGCGTTGAATGAATACTATGGGTCGTGTACAGTTAGTATTGAGGGCCGAAACCTAGAAGCAAATCTAGTTCTACTCGAGATGGCAGACTTTGATGTCATCTTGGGAATGGATTGGCTAGGCCATCATTCGGCTACCTTATTATGTGGTGAAAGGAAATTTGTGCTTAAATATGAGAAAGGGAAAGAGTTTAGCTTCACTGAGACCAAGTTGCCTAGGAAGCGAAAGTTGATCCTCTCCGCCCTAAAAGCTAAGAGATGCTTAGAGAAGGGAGGAGTGGGGTATTTAGTGTCTGTGGTCGACATAACTGCTGAGGTGCCAAAGATGGAAGATCTAGATGTGGTATGAGAGTTTCCAGATGTATTTTCAGAAGATCTCCCAGGTCTACCTCCAGACAAGGCTACAGAGTTCGTGATAGACCTTATGCCAGGGTCGGCGCCAATGTCTAAGGCACCGTACAGGATGGCCCCTACTGAATTAAAGGAGTTGAAGACCCAATTACAAGAACTACTAGATAAGGGCTTCATACGACCAAGTATATCACCATGGGGAGCACCTGTATTGTTCGTTAAGAAGAAGGACGATAGTGTACGGCTATGTATCGACTACCGAGAGCTGAACAAGTTAACCATCAAGAACCGATATCCTTTCCCTAGGATTGATGATCTGTTCGATCAGTTGCAGGGTGCAAAGGTTTTCTCGAAGATTGATCTTAAATCAGGGTATCACCAATTGAAGATCAAGGCCGCAGATATTCAAAGACTGCTTTCAGGACAAGGTATGAACATTATGAGTTCCTTGTAATGTCATTCGGGTTGACTAACGCTCCAGGGTCATTCATGGAACTGATGAACCGAGTGTTTCATGACATGTTGGACACTTCGGTCATCGTATTCATTGACGACATATTGGTCTACTCACAAGATAGAGAGACTCATGCAACACATTTGAGAGCAGCCCTACAACGGTTGAGAAGAGAGAAACTTTATGCCAAGTACAAAAAGTATGAATTTTGGTTGAAGGAAGTGGCCTTCTTGGGTCACGTGGTATCTGCAGACGGTATCAAGGTAGATCCAAGCAAGATAGCAGCTATAGTAGGATGGGACGCACCGAAATCAGTTGCAGAGATTCATAGTTTTCATGGATTGGCTGGTTACTATAGAAGATTTGTGGAAGACTACTCAAGGATCGTCGTTTCACTTACTAGACTACCCAAGAAAGGGAAAAAGTTCATATGGACGGATGAGTGTGAAAAGTGCTTTTAGACTTTGAAGTCAAGACTAGTCTCTGCACCTATCTTGACCATCCCAGCACCAGGCTTGTCATTCACTTTATATATTGATGCCTCAGGGTTAGGTCTTGGATGTGTGTTGATGCAAGGAGAACAGGTGATTGCCTACGCATCAAGACAGTTGAAAGAGCATGAAAAGAACTATCCTACGCATGATCTAGAATTAGCAGCAGTTATTCATGTAATCAAGACTTGGAGACACTACCTTTACGGTCAAAAGTTTCAGATTAAGTCGGATCACAAGAGCTTAACTTACCTTTTCACTCAGAAGGATCTGAATATGAGACAAAGGAGATGATTGGAATTATTAAAAGATTATGATTGTGACATCCAGTACCATCCAGGTAAGGTAAATGTTGTGGTCGATGCCTTAAGCAGAAAGTGGGCATTGAAACCTGAGGCAGGAACTAGTACAAATGCTGCATTGTGTGCTGCAGCCTCAAGCTCAATAGAGAATGATGAAGAGTATATATTAGAAACTGCAGGAGATCCAGTGGAACATGGCTTAATTCATAAGTTCACGTTGATGTTCGCAGCTTTGAAGATCTCATCGGATCTCATAGATGAGGTCAAAGTAGCAATCCTACAGGATCCACACCTCAAGATTGTGCAAGAAGATCTAGAGAAGGGTAAAAGCAATCCTGACTTCACCTTGGATTCAGACAAGGTACTCAGGTATCATGGGCGATTATGTATACCTAAGAGTGAGAACTCAAATATCAGAGATCGAGTTATGACAGAAGCTGATTACACCCTATATTCGGTACATCCAGGAAGCACCAAGATGTATCATGATTTAAGAAGATTATATTGGTGGAGGGGTATGAAAGCAGATGTAGCTCGATTCGTATTCCAATGTCTGAATTGTCAGCAAGTTAAAGCTGAAAGGCAGAGACCCGCAGGTTTGCTACAACCACTACCGAAACCAGGGTGGAAGTGGGATTGTATCACAATGGATTTCGTCACTGGTCTACCCTTGACACCAAGGTCAGTGGATGCAGTATGGGTTATAGTCGATCGACTTACCAAGACAGCTCGATTCATCGCTATCAGACCTCAGTATACCATGGAGAAGCTGGCCAAGTTATATGTGGATAATATAGTCAGACTTCATGGCATCCCAAAAAGTATAGTATCTGATAGAGATCCCCGTTTTACATCAAAGTTCTGGGAAGGATTACAGAAAACAATGGGAACCAAGCTGAAGTTTAGCACATCTTTTCATCCTCAGACAGACGGGCAGTCAGAAAGAACTATTCAAATCTTAGAAGATATGCTTAGAGCATGTGCTCTAGATTTCAAAGGAGCTTGGGACGAGAAGCTATCACTCATCGAGTTTGCTTATAACAAAAATTACCAGGTTACGATCCAGATGGCTCCATATGAAGCACTCTATGGGAAGAAATGTCGTACACCTCTGTTATGGAATGAGGTGGGAGAGAGAAGGATTTTAGGACCGAAGTTCATCGAAGAAACTTGTCGAGTGATTGATCAAATTAAGGAAAGAGTGAAGACAGCTCAAGTTCGACAAAAACACTATGTAGATAACCGACGTCGAGATCTGGAGTTTGCAGTGGGTGATAAAGTATTCTTGAAGATATCACCTGTGCGAGGTCTGAAATGGTTTAGTAAGAAGGGGAAGCTATGCCCTAGGTATATGGGACCATACGAGATTTTGACCAGACGTGACAATGTGGCATATCAATTGGCTCTACCACCATCCATGTCAAGCGTTCATGATGTGTTCCATGTTTCGTTATTGAAGAAGTACGTCAAGGATCCATCGCACATCTTGATAGCAGACCCACCAGACTTGGTAGAGGACTTGACGTTTGAAGTTGTACCTATGATGCTCATAAGCCGAAAAGTACAACATCTCCGAAGCAAGGATATATACTATGTGAAAGTGCATTGGAAAAACCAAGATGTGGAAGAAATTACTTGGGAGGAAGAAAACGCAATGAGAAAGGAATACCCTAACCTTTTCGATGACCAAGGTACGTTTAAATTTCAAAGCCGAAATTTATTTTACGGGTGGGGGAGTTATGAAACTTACATGCAAATTTCGGGGACAAAATTTCTTTTAAGGGTGGGGGAGTTGTAAGACCCGCACTCCATGAACCCGATCTAAACCTTGAATTCATATCGTAACAGGTCTTCCAATCATCACAGGGCCAAAAGGAACGAGCGGATGACAAACAGGTATGAAACAAACCGAATTAAGTATGAATTAATTTATACTGGTCGATGGTACCGGTCTTGGTACGGGTCGATCGGTATAGTCTACGCAGCAGACCACTAAGATTCGGAAACAGATCTCTGCAGGTCCCACTTTCCAAATTTCAAATCGAAGGACTTTCCTAAGGCTAGGAGGCTTCCTAAACCTAAACCTAGCCTATATAAACCCCCCTAAACTTCCTAAAATCTCTTCCATGATCCTCACAAACCCTAGTAAGGAGAAAGAGGCTGAAGAAGGAGAAGAAGCTAGGAAGGAGAGGGAAGAGCTGCCATTGTCGCTCAACGAAGAACACCTTACCGCAAGTCGACGGTAAGTGCTTAAGCCTTCTTTAAACCTTCTTTTACATTACGACTCTAGGATGGTTAGTTTGCTTGGATCAATACCATGCAAAGCAGGTATTGATCTAAACCCTATGTTGCCGTCAAAGCTTGGATCAATACCATGCAAAGCAGGTATTGATCTAAACCCTATGTTGCCGTCAAACCCTAATTTAGTCGGTAAACCCTAGATTCAAGTTCTAGGTTGAGACCATCGAAACTAGGACTTGAATGGAGTTGGAAACAACTCTAACTCAATGCTCAGACCTAGAATGTGTAGGAGAAACCCTAGGATCATTAGGGGATGATCGACGACAGTCGAGAAATCGGACGTATGGTCTTCCGGAGACATACCGGTCGCACCATATGCGACCGGTACTTCTCGGGGACTGGTTTGTGGGGACTGGTCGACCATACGGATCGTAGGTTTCCCCATAGTGCTGCGACCGGTACTGTGACCGGTCAGCTCTGTGAGATGTGTTTTGCCATTGTTGATTTTCCAACCAACATAAACCTATTCTAACTAAACCCTAATATCATATAGGACCTTGTGATAGCACGTTTGGACCTTGCGACGCGAAGCAAGCTATCAAACAAGCGTCAGGTAAGGGAATCAGATCTAAACCCTAATAATTAAATAACAGTAAACCGTTGTTAATAATTATGGTTCTGTGGATTGATGTTTGTATATTCTCGCATGTCATCCTTTACTTTCAGTTATTATTATTGTTCATGCATACTTGCTATGCTAGGTTGTGACTGTTAGGCATGCGATTGTTTTCGTTGGTGTGTGGAATGGGAAGGGCTTGGGGTCTGGGATCATTCCTCACACTAGCACCTTCTCGTATCGTTCTGTCTTAGCATGCTTGGTGCATGTAGGGTATCAGGGGGAGGGAGTGGCACTATGGTCTCTGGCCTAGCCACTAGACTCTAGCTCTATCTCTATGTCGTAGGGAGCTACGCTGGGACAGGGCCTACTGTGATGACATGTAGGATTGATTAGTTGCAGGCCCAGTTTGCAAGCCCTCGCCAATAGGGGCTTACGTGTTGGTATGGGTAGAGTATCAGGGGAGGTGTTGGCGGTGTTTGATCCTGACGCCTTAGCTCTATCTTTATTCCATAATAGGGTGCATGTGGGACGGCAGTGGTGTTTGATCCATTGGACGGCTTCACACACTCGTGTATAGAGGTGCGGTAGTCGCCAATCCTTTCTATAGCACATTGTAAACTTAAACCGGACCATGATGTGAATGTTACTCATGCATATGTTTGTTGTATTGTCTGATTGTCTTACTGAGCTAAGTTGTGAGCTCACCCTTGTGTACACATTATTTTTAGATGTTGATGTAGGTTACACAGTGGAGGATTATGTGGACGCTCCAGTGTATGGAGGCATGGCTGCCCTGGACGTGCAAGCAGGAGAGGACAAGCATGACGCTTCATGCGAGTGCCCTTTCTACGTGTACCTTTAGGATTTGATTTTATTTATTCTATTTATTTTCAGTTGAAGATACAATTGATGTAAAGATACTTACTTAGGTTTTGAGAATTTGAATAACTTGCTATTTTATTTAAATTTATCAATAGATTACTCAGTTCATTCTATTTAAGACTTTCACTGTATTTATTATTATTCTGATTATGGTTATGTGCAATGGTTTGTATGAGTGGACACGGTCTTATTGAGATCCTGGTGTGAACCGTTGGTTCAGTGACGGTTCACTCACACTTCTAGTTCAGCCAGAATTGGGGTGTGACATACAATCTGTTCAACGAGGGCTTTTATTTTTTTTTTCCTGATTCTGATATATGACTAATAATTGCCTGCCTTTGAAAGGTTTGGTCTCTTTTTTTCATCCATCGAGTACCAGCATTAGCAAATCTAAAAAGATAATGGGGAAGAAGAAGTTCATCAAAAATTTGACAAAGCCATCCCTCCCATCCCCTCTTGGTCATCTTTATCTCTTTATTTATTCTTCACTACCATTTTATCATCTTGCTTTATTTTATTCATCTTCTGCAACTGGTTTCTCTATATCCCTTTTTCTGATGATCTAGCTGTTTATGGGAACTTGCATCGTGTTTTGAATTGCTCTAGTCATGGTGGAGGTAGGAGGTCGGTGATGGGATGCCAAAGATAGGAGGTCGGAGATGGGAGGCCGGAGATGGGATGCTGCCGTGGACAACAACGCAGAGGGGACTCGGGTTAAGGCTTGGCTGAGAGTGACAAGGAGAGAGACATAAAATATAAGTTCCATTACAAAGGTCAAATTAGTCATTCAACATACTTTTTAAATTTTTCAATTTTTAATATGAAGGGTAAAACTGTATTTCAACAATTCCGTCAATTAGTTGGATGTGATTGAGGTTTTTGCAATTTTGTGGGGGTAGATGAGGTTTCCAATCCTTAATGGTGTGTATATGAAAATTTTCCCAAAAAAAAAAACTAATACAAATTGACGCAAGTATGGTCGCAATACGCTATTCATTAGACCTTGAAATGTAGACGGGGCATTAGTTAAACCAAAAGGCATAACAAGGAATTCATAATGCCCTTCGTGTGTTAGAAACACTGTTTTATGCATATCACTTGGTTTAACACGAATGTGATAACCCGCTTGTAAATCCAATTTCGAAAAAAATCGAGCTCCATGTAGTTAAACAAACAATTCATCAGCGGTTGGTATTGGAAATCGATCCCTCATTGTAATGGCATTTAGGGCACGATAGTCAATACAAAATATTTATGTGCCGTCTTTATTTCAAACAACAAAACTGGTGAAGAAAATGGACTGGAGCTTGTTTGGATAATACCTAATCGAAGCATTTTCGATACCATATTTTCGATCTCCCCCTTCTGAAAATGTGGATATCTATACGGTCGGACATTGACCAGTTGGGATCCATGTTGTAAAACTGATTTCATGATCAAATTCACGACTCGGAGGTAAACTTGTAGGCTCGGCAAACATTGTTGAATACTTCTCCAGTAAGTCATTTAATTCCTTTTCTGTCTCAATAGCAGCTAATCGGCTTTCAGACACCATAATCGATGGAGGTAAACTTTGCACTTCCAGTTGGAACAAGGCAGCCACGGCATCTGTTTCAGTTAGTCGGCACAAGGTATGGACTGAAACTTGAGAAGGAGCTTGCAGTGGGGTTCCATGAAATACGATGTCATCACCCATTTGATAGAGAAAGTGTCAATTTCTAATAATAAAAAATCACAGGTCCTAGTTGCAGCAACCATTGGACCCCCAGTACCAATTCAGAGCCCTGTCTTGGAAGAAGGAACACATCAACCAATATTTGATGGCCTTGAATGACAACCAACAATTGAATTGTAAAACCGTCACTCTCTAACTTTTCCCCATTTCCCACAAGAACTTAAACGCGAGGCTCTGCTGTAACCAAAAGACTTAAGTGATGGGCAATACGAGTTTGTATAAAATTGTGCGTACTGTAAGATTTGTTTAGATTCTCTTTGGGTTTTTCCTATGGGTTTTCCCATGAACCCTAATGAACATACCACACAGATTACTAGAATACAATAGGTATTGAAAAGAGATGATTAGACACATACCTATTGCTATAGATTGATTTTCGACTGTTTTCTTTGCTTTGAATGCTTGGATCAGAGTCTTCCACAACCTGTCGGGATCCCTTTAGCTTCTCTTTGCATATGGGAACAGGAGAAGAAAATAGCAACGTGGTTGTGGGGACCCTAACCATTGATATTTATAATACCACCCCCAACCCTGGACCAGTCCCACAGTGGACCAGGTTGGTCCATCTCTAATAATACTTAAACCAGTTTATCTGTAACTAGACTCTCACTGAACCAACTAACCTTATAATTAATTTAGCCCATAAAAATATCTTACAATCTCCTACTTGGGATATATTAATTATAAACTCACCATTGATCCAATGTGACCATGGAATTTAATTACACCAAAACCATCCTTTACTTTGATCTAGTCATCAAGCCTACCAATGTCGAACAACAGCAGAAAAAACTCCTACACATCCGGTGTACCCCCTTCTGTCAGTTACATACAGATGTTTACTTAATGACATAAATCACTTTGAGATGAATGCTTGAGTCCAATGATCGAATTATCATGATCCTGTTACCTTAAAATCCTTATAGGTCAACGCACTTTGATATTATCCAACTTTATATAGGCAAACTGCCTCCAATTTGGACTAATATCGTACTTTGGCTTATCACTTTCTTTGGCTAATACGACTTAACATGTCCTAAATAATCAAGAATACATACAAGCAATAAATGCTCACTAATAATCCTACCCATTAAACCACAGACAAAATAAATAATTACAGATAAACCATCAATTACCAGATTTCCCATTAACCAAGCAGATCTGAATACTCCCACTGACTAAGAGAATCTAAAGACTCCCATTGATAAAATATTTTCAATCATTCCAAGAAAACCTTTTGAACCTGTCTCTACATTACCCTAGAGATCAACTATGATCGGTACAACTAGTCAAACCTAAGATTGCACAGTAAAAAAAAAAAAACTAATCACCACATCACAAAACAAATAAGATCAACATTACATGCAGTCAATTACCTTACAACATCATAAGCATAATTTCTTTCCATTTAATTGAAAGGAAAACTTTACATTTCGATATTTCAAATAACATTATTACATTTTTAATATGGGAACAATATGTTAAGTCAAACAATAAACATAAAACGAAGTAAAATCAAGAGCAGAAAAAACATTTGAATGTAAAAAAAACTTTACAATATTCAAGCCAACAGTCTTCAAGACCCTCCTACCCCAAATACCTTGGGAGTCCTAGAATCGTTATCCTTTTCTAGATATGCTTATCTGGCTTAACAATATTTAGTCAAACCACCTATCTTTGGTCAATCTATCCATCTTTGAGTAATCCACCTTGGAGTTACCAACAATAATCTTATCACTAGCTATTTCTCCCCTTTGGTAATGTAAGCCACCTAGATCTGAATATATTTTCTAGCAAGGAACGAAATATTTAATATATCAATTACATTGGTCTTATCGTCCTTGAGCTTTTCAGTGATAGTTGATAGCTCCCAAAATACTTCCTCACATTACCATTTTCAACATAACTGGTACTAGAGAGCTAGGTTAATAAACTATCTTCCGACCCCCTTCTAAAACATTATTCTTATTCTTTGGATTTTTCTTAGATAATCCCTTCGCAATATTTCTCATCTTAATACTGCTACACATAACCTCAATAGTAGAATACCTCACAACTTATGTAAACTACTATGAAAGATATATCTAGGTCAAACGATCCTAGACTAGTCTCCAACCTTTTCATAATAAATTTTATTCTTTGTCCCAGGAAGAGTGGGAAAGAAACTACCAAACCATATGGTATATTCACTGAGACAGGCATCCTAGGAGACATAAACCATCATCATTATATGAGTCCAAACATAAATGTCCTGTAATAAATAAATTACACAAGACTCATATAAACACATGCAATTTATATTTATTTATAATTTATCCCGAATAGAAAAATATAGATATCAAAACATTCTTTGGGACAGTCATACTTGGATGAACACATCAGTGTATGAGTTTAAATACAGTATCAAATAACTGAAGACTCATACACATACCCTTTACTTGCATTAACCATATAAACCATTCATACAAATAAATATCATTTTTCAAGAGTTAACCAACTACACATTCTCCTTCGGGATAAACATGCAGTGGTCTTATCAGTTTCTGTGCAGTGATTGCGAAAGAATAATGACTCTCGAAAATCCCACCACCTTTGGGTTAATGAGACTCCCTAAAGTCAAAACCCTTTCAACTCATGTGCATGAACATACCTTTAACTTTGACAATGCCACCTTTGGATTAACACTGTCATTCTTAGCTGCTTTTCACACCATGGAGAACAGTGTAATAAAAATATATCATTTATTGTATATGTAAATGCATAAATTTGGGGTTTAAGGACCACTACGTTAGAACTGAGTGTACCACTTTGGTGGATTCCACCAATCTTCACATGACACCCACAAACCTTAATTTAATCAAAACTTGACAATGCTACCTTCGGGTGTACATCGCCCTTACACAAGCATTTACAAATACATGAACGTTGAATTCGAAGATATCATGATGAAACTAGGTGTACCACTTTGGTGGGTTCCACTCAATTCCACAGTGATATCCCTAAACCCTACTTTACAGCACCTTGTGGGTCAATAAACAAAATTTCATGCACACATAACCTTCTACAATCATCTAGTACAAAAATAACTAACAAACAAGCAGAAAACTACAAATCGGACTAATTTGGGACACCTTTTATTCAAAAATAAATTTCCAAATCATCAAACTGTGTCAAACTATGTACCAAATTGTAGAGCACTAAAATACAAACACAGCGCAAAAAACCGCGTCAAAATCTGACGCTCCTAGCTCCCATAATCGCCGATCAAAGTTGGCACCTACATTCTTGCATCCTGAACCGGATCTGGACGGTTCAGTCTGGGTCAGTTCGGTCTGGCCGGGTTCGGTTATGGGCGGACCGAACCCATAAATAAAATTATTATTATTATTTTATTATTTTTTTAAATGCTTTGGTCCAGGCCAAACCAAATGGTCTGGCCTTTAAACCGAACAGAAAACCACCGGCACAACCGCCGGCCCAACCATCCCGCCATCCGGGTTCTCGGACCCACTTTTTCGGGTCAGTGGGTTGGGTCCTTAGGCCAAAATTTTGGGTCATCGGGTTGGTGGGTCAAAAAATTCTGCACATCGGGTCGGGTTTCCATGTAGAACCATTTGGACTCGTCAATTGGTCTCGGGTCACACGTGCAAACCGCACGTGAACCCTGAGTCGGGTTCACGGGTCTCCTTGGGTCCGGCCGGGCTGGTCTGGGCCCTAGTTCGGTCCTAGACTGGCCCAGATCGGCTTGGTCCAGTACAGGACTAACGTCAACCCTACCTTTTTTTTTAATTTCCGTCGACGTGTGGATCGCACGCGCTTTTTCAGGCGGAGCGTGAGAGCGCATCAGGAATCTTCCGGCAACCACTCTTATGTCGCCGGCTCCTTCTCTCAGAGACCTACAATCCTATAAAATTTATTTTACTTTTTAACGGTTCAAAAAAAAATTTCGAGGGTCCAAACCCTAGACAGGTTCATACGAAAAATTTGAGAGAAAAATCTCTCCCTTTTTCAATCCAATCAAACATAAAGTTTTAACAATGCTTTCCCATCGATTCTAGATCTGTATAGGTGGCTCTGATACCACTGTAAGATTTTTTTAGATCCTCTTTGGGTTTTTCCCATGAACCCTAATGAACACACCACACAGATTACTACAATACAATGGGTATTGAAAAGAGATGATTAGACACATACCTCCTGCTGTAGATTGATTTTCGACCGTTTTCTTTGCCTTGCATGCTTGGATCAGAGTCTTCAACAGTTTGTCGGGATCCCTTTACCTTCTCTCTGCGTATGGGAACAGGAGAAGAAAATAATACCATGGCTGTGGGACCCTAACCATTGGTATTTATAATACCACCCCTAACTCTGGACCAGTCCCATAGTGGACCAGGTTGGTCCATCTCTAATCATACTTAAACCGGTTTACTTGTAACTAGACTCCCACTGAACCAACTAACCTTATAATTAATTTAGCCCATAAAAATATCTTACACGTACTACCCCCATCTACCAATATATGAACCTCCGATCCATTAACTGTACCTGCAAACCGCAGTGTATGCACCAACGATTGACCAGCCAAGGCATGATATGAGATTTCAGGTGAGTGAAGATCATCTGGAATAGAACAATCACTCTATGGAGAAATTTCGCTCACCTCTGCGGACGACATATCCTCAAGATCCACAGAAGCATCTAGGAGGAAGAACTGTCGATTTTTGCAGCGTTGTCCTGGAGCAAATTTATTGTCACAATTATAATAGAGTCCTTGTTCTCTGCGCTGTTGCATTTCGGCAAAGGTGAGGCGTTTAATGGGAATTTTTGAGGAAGAATTTGTAGAACCGATGGAGCTTGTAGATGTACTGAGCGATTTTCCTTGAGATTGTGCTGGAAACATTGGTGGCTGACTCAGCGTAGGAAGCAAAGGAGGAAGACTCGACTGTGTGCCATGAAATGAAATTCGTCTTCTTTGTTCTAAGAATTTAGCTTCTTGGAGTCGGGCAAGGCCTACGGCCTGTGACAAAGAAGAGGGTTTGAAAGCAAGAACTTCATTTCAGATATCTGATCGTAACCTTGATACAAAACAACTGATCAACAAAGACGATGATATATTTGTAGTTCGATTTGCAAGGGTTTTGAATTGACTTTGGTATTTAGATACTGAAGAAGTTTGAGTTAATTTGGACAATGCACCCTAGTGACCCTCAAATTCAATAATCTGATCTCCAAGGCTTTGGAAAACGTTGCCCACTTGGTAACTTCGCCATTTCGATGCATCCATTGAAACCATTGCAATGCATTTCTATCCATAGGAAAAGAAGAAATCAACAGCCTTTGTTCATTGGATGTATTATGATACGTAAAAAACTACTCAGCCTTGAAAATCCTATTAGATTTAATGTGGACTTAATTAATTACCTAAATCAGTTATTCAGTGGGAGTCTGATTGATACAATAGAATTGGTTTGGTTTGATTCGTCACATGGTATGAGATAGATTTGATAACCTAATTATATTGTGAGAAGGGTTTTAGGGTTACAACAGTATTCTATAAATACTAGGTTAAAGTCCCCACAACCACAGTTAATGAAGTTCTCTCTGCACGTATTAGCAAGAGACATAAGGATATCCTCTGGAGGCTGTGTAAAACTATAGCTGAAAGATTTCGATCAAAGCTTGGAGACTCGTGGAGCATAAAGGAGTCAGTCTCCATAGACAGTATGTCTTTATTATTAATCAATTATGGTTTTCTCATTATATTCTAAAGTTCATGTATAGATTAGAATGAGTTTGGTTGAAACTCTAAGTATATAAATGTCTAACGGGGCAATCCCAACGAATAGTGCGTGGTCTATCTATCTGAGATCCATGTGTAGACGGTATTTCTGAACAACCAGAACTGGGTGCAGGATTGGTTGCAGAATTTCATAATACTTGCTCAAGCCGACCATCCATTGATGTAACTCACAGAACCAAATCAGAAAATGCTTGTGGATGATCGCTGAACGAAGTTCGAAGAGAATCAAGTCACTGAGCCGAAAGTACTGGAGACTTATGAAGTTGCTTGATTGATTCGTCGAGCAGACGAAACCAAGTTCCATCTGCCATCATCAAGATCAATGAAAGCACCAAATGATGGAGCTTAGGTTTCAAGAATCAGAATTGTATTCAAGAATGAAAGATTTACAAAGAAAGAAGTAGTTAGTTGCTTCAAGGGCAACTGGCCTCCAGAACAGAAGAAGAAATTACAAATGAATTCACTGACTACCTATCTCTACTAACCCCTTACTTATACTAACTCTCTAACGACTTCTGTTAGTCAGTTACATGTCTGTTACATAGTAGTTTTGTTGACGTTCTACGCTCCCTTCTCCCTCTCCTTTCATTCTGTGGACCATTGACTGTAACACGAGGCCCTGTTAAGCTTAAATTCCTATTCCTCTTCATTTAATCCAATTGAGAATTGCAATTTGGTTTCTATTGGATAAAACTGAAAAGTTTGTTTGAATAGCGACTGATGAATCTACTGCAATTAAGTTTCCAGGGTGGATATGTAGATTGCCGTCACGGTGTGTGCAGATTACAATGGTCTCTTGCTGTATCAAGAGGCATTGGAGATCATCCCTTAAACAATGGGTAATAGCAGAGCCAGAGACTAAAATTTTGAAGATTAGACCAGAATGCGAATTCTTAATTCTAGCCTCTGATGGCCTGTGGGATAAGGTAACGGATTTGGTTGTTCTTATTTCTGTTTTTGCTTTCAAAGTAATCCTCCATGGGTCTCTCGTTTAATTATTTGAATCCATTTACTCAAAATAGTTCTGTTCTTCATTTTCAGGTAGAGAATCAAGAGGCTGTTGATATGATTCGCCGTCTCTGTACTGGCACTGATAAGCCAGAGTTGACGTCTGCCAGTAGAAAGCTTGCGGAGCGCTCTGTTATGCGAGGGTCAGCTGATGATATTAGCTTTCGTAGTCTAATAAAGACATCGTCTCTTCCCTTGAGACAATTGCATAAACTCCACCTCCTTATGATTCCGCAAGCTTACTGGAAAATGCCTCTCTACTAACTTTTTTTTTTTTTGGGTAAGTAACACCTCTACTAACTTGTCCCAAGTAATGGGTCGCTTATCCTCTTCCAGAATTCTGGCACCACCGGTTTGCCTCATCTTGCAACATGAATGTTGCGCATCTCACCTTCTGCCCATCAGTGCATCCGAAGGCTTCAAATATCTTATCCATCTTCTCTTCTTTCAACAGCTCTGCTGCTTTCCTTCTTTTTTTTTTTTTTTTTTTTTAACCAACATTCAGGATTCCATTGTGAGGTGGTTCGGCCAGAACTCCTTGCTGTCAAACCACACTCATAATCTCAAGAATCCTCCTATAAGTCTCTTTCCTTTGCTATATTCTCATTTTAGGTTAGAACTGCTACTAACCTCTTTTTCTTCTTTCTTTGAATGCAAGGTCACCAAGACTTTTCAGCAACTGTTGCTGCTGTACTTCCTTTCTCTGCAATCGAATTTGAGAAGATTTTTCTTTGTTGAGTTGTAGCACAGCTGCACATGACCCTTTTCCTTAGCTCTTCACTCAAGCCTCTTTTTCTTGCTAGTACTACTACTCTCCTCTCTTACTCCTTGCTGAGTTTTCTTCTTCTCTTCCATTCCAAGTCCTCTCTCACGGCTCTCTTCTTTTCTTCCATTTCCAAGTCCTCTCTCACAGCTCTCTCATACGTATGAAGAGCAGCTGTGTCCATTTAAACAATGAACTCTTCTTAATTTCATTCTCGTATATATGCATATAATAAAAAACCTGCTTAGGTAGTACAAGTGCTAAACTGCCCCCATACTAATCTGAATAATCACATACTTATCTAATCTCTTTGGTACCCTTTGAACCCATTTACTAACAGTGTCATGGTAATTCTATTTGATCGCTTTATTTGATTTGATGGATCTATCAGTGGAAGAGAAGAAATCTTTTTCACAATCGATAGCAAATACAAAATTGAGGTTTGGATGAAGATACACATTCAATGGAGATGGGGTTTGATGGGTCGGACCAGAACTGGTATAAATGGGGCCCACTATGAGGTGGCCTTGTGAATATCTATGGCTGGTTGGTTTGCAGACTAAAGTCTTAACAAGACCGATTTCCATTTGAACTTCTAAATCTCTAATAAAAAATAATCCCAACTTAGGCAAACCTCATCAGATTTAGCCAAACGTATGATTAAGACCGTAATTCTTGTCAAAATCAATGGGTCAGTTATAAATTTTTCTGATCCCGTTTGCAGTTTTCTTAAATTCTAGAGAAGCTTCATGGATCTCTAAATTATTATTATGTAGGCTCCCTTAAGTATAGTTTTTTTTTTTTTTTTTTTTTTTTTTTGGGGGTGGGGGTTACTATTTTATGATAGTACCAAAAATATAATAACCATTTTGTGACCACTCCACGGGGGGCATCGCTGGAGTCGGGGGCTCTCCGCTGGGGGGCGGGGGGTGGAGGCACTCCATGGGGGAGGAGGCGGAGGCAGAGGGAGGAGGCTTTGCGGGAGGCGGGGGCTCTCCGAGGGGGTGCAGAGTGTGGGGGGAGGGGGCGCTCGCCAGGGGGGGCGGGCACAGGAGGGGCGGCGGCTCGGGGCCAGGCCCATGCCCAAAGATCTGGAACTGTAAGAACCAAAGGGCCCAATGGTATTTATTCTTGGAGCCTACTAGTGGGCCAGTGGCGCTTGATAGATTGATAGGGCGAGGCCTTGAGCCTTCATGAGGAATTTCGATTTGGGCCTAGGTACTTTTCTGGGTGTGCTAATGGGCCAGTCCTTGTCCAGATCAATATGCCTGTCTCAGGTCTATCTTTTATCTAGGGGCAAGCCCCAAACACTGCAAGAGGGGAAGCGAGCATGAATTGAAATCGTCTCCTGCCAGTGATTTGGCAGGAGACGCGGCTGCCCGGATGGATGGCCGACACTTGGCTGTCGGGTGAATCCGAGCCGACACTCAAGCCGACAAACTGAGCCGACAGGGGGTGTCAGCTCGGATGGAGAACTCAGATTCACCCGACAGACAAGTGTCGGCCATCCTTCCGAGCAGCCCCGTCTCCTGCCAAATCTCAGGCAGGAGACGATTTGGATCCAGCGAGCATATATGAGCGAAAGGGTTCAGCTCCTCTCAAGTTGGGGATCCAGCGGATTGATCCCATACATGGTTATACGTGCAGAGTAAACTCCAGCCGTTGGATCATGGCTGGAGGGAGCGCTCAACTTGAGACAAGCTCTACCCGAGTGAAAGAGCTATTGTCGGAAGTAACTATAAATCTATAAGAACGATGGTCGTGGCTGCTCAAATGAGGTCGCGGGTGACTTGTAGAGAGGAGAGAACCAATTTCAAATGAGGGGTTTGAAATCCATATTTTAGTTTTCTTTGGTGTTGCTTATCTTTCAAAAGGCATATATGAGATCAATTTATCCTCACCATTGGATTGGACTAGCGCCAACTGTCGCTCAGAGCGGCGGCTAACGCCTTTCCCATTGATACAACAACAGGAGAGGATTTGGATATGTGTATTCATGGATGCAAGGTTTTAGTTCCACATATCAGACACAGTATCAGCAAAACTGATCCGGTCTGGTATGGAGCCAATGGCCGAGAGACACGTGACCAATACTTGATAAAAAAAAAAAAAAATGGAGGTATCAAGTAAGGGTGTCAACGGGTCGGTCTGGGCCGGTTTTAGTCCGGGCTGAACCGGTGTCGGGTTTTATAAGCCCAGCCCAAAACATGTCCATTAAGAGTTCGGGCTGGGGTGGGCTGCGCTGGACACAATAAATGGGCTGGTCCGGTGTCGGTTTGATATCGGACTGGGTTTATTGAGGTGATTTCGGATTGGTTCGGTTCGGATCGGGTTTATCGGGCTTATCGGGCCCCTTTTATATGTAAACTATATAGCATATTTTATTATTTCTATCTATAAAATTAGCATTATTCCTTCCATATGTATGTAATTTAATAAACTATAACAATTAACATAATCTTTTCAACTATAGATTCACATAATCTTCTAGATCAAGAAGTGAACTCTAATAGTGTAACACAATCTATTAAAATTTAAAACCATTAAAATTAAGAAATTGGGCCCGAACGGACCTTACCGGTGTTCGGGTTGGGTTTTATCGATTTAGGCTAATTCGGGCTTCTTAACGGACCGGTCCGGTTTGGTTTCGGTTTGGGATGAAACGGTATCGGGCTTTACAAGCTCAAACCAAAACCTGTCCATTAAGGCTCGGTCCGGGCTGGGTTCTGGTTATATCGGGCTGGCTCGGTCCGTGCTACCGGGCCGGGCCCAGTTTTGACACCCAAGTATGAGATCAGCATCGATCACTGCCGAAATTGCAAATCGATCGATTCAAGCAGCTTGATACCGATACTTTGAATCTGACATAAAAATATTGGAAAAGGAAGTACATACTTCTCTATCTCTCTCTTCCTTGAAATTTGGACCACCTTCTCTCTCTTCTCCAAGTGACCGAATAATGGTTCTTCCTGTACTTCCATTTTCCTCACTAGTATATATGATTCCAATATGCCCTACTAATGTAGACCCTCCTCCGTACATGCTCCAAGTTTTATTAGTAATTTTAAAGAATAAATTTCAGTTACCACCAAAATAGTTTTGAAACATCACCTATCACCCACAACTTTAAAAAAATATCAACTACCACCCAAACATTTACCACTGTTAATCAAATAGATCCACTCCGTTAAACAAATACCGTTAGTTGCTGATGTAAAATTAATCTTAAAATAGACAATAATACCCTCTTCTTTGCTCAAGTTCTTTTAAAAATAATAAAAAATCCTCTTGCTCTGAAAGTGTTCTTCGCCGACGACGATATCAAGCTTCATGCTCTTTGTGCATCTCTTCATCATCGTTGATGCCTATGCAGTTGTCGAATCTGTGCATCAAACCTCATCATCTAAGGTTTTGTGGAGAGCCAAGCGACAAAAATAGCAGGATTTCAGGCGCTTGGAATTTCTAACAGATCTGAAGCACCGATCACTAAGAAAAACTTAATCCCCTGGATTTTGCAGTTAGGTATGAAGGCTCTCCCCTGGATCCATCAAAATTCGAAACAAAAGTGTTGGCTTCAACCGAATGAATGGTACCAATCAGTTCTTTCAAGTTAATTGATGCCTCTTAGATGATTTAAAGAACAAAGGCAATGAGAGAAAAGATTACGGTTAGGAATTCTCATAATCGATCCTCGTCTTCTCCTTCCCCTTCCCCCAAACAAGCACCTGCAATCAGACTTGGCGGTAGATTTGCAACCAGGTTTAAGTCGTGGTCGATATCTCATGAGAGGATCCCTCTGCAAATAGACCTCACTCTCGACCCCTGCAACCCGATCCTCACTTCCGCTCTGCAATCCCATGCTCTTCGTAACATTTCCAGCCGTGGTTGCCACAAGAATCGTTGCTCTAACTCTATCTGACATTTCTTCTATTTATTCTGATCAGTCCGGCAATGTTCTCTCCAATCTGCTCCCATTGATTTTGACAGTATTATCTCCAATCTGCTCCCATTGATTCTGACGGTATTATCTCCAATCTGCTTCAATATTTAGGCGGTGACTTGCTTCATTAATTCTAGGGGTGGCCTACTTTTTGGTACTTTATGCTAGGGGAGTTCTTTTCTAAAAGGGAGAGTAGAGAATTTTAATTAACTGACAGTAATGGGTTTGCATGATCTGAAGAAAACTCTCCTGGGATAAGGTTTTATTAAATATTAAAATATTGAAAAAATGGTAGAAGAAGCAAGTGTCAAAGAGTTCGTTACCCGATGAAGCCACCACTACTTCTTCTCCTTATTTCAAGAACTTCACAGTCAAGCTTCAACCACGTACGATAAACAGGGAGGTTCGAACTTTGATTCGAATCTAATTGGGAGGAAATTTCAAAGTGAGAATCAAGATTGTCAGTTTGCTTATTTTCAATCCATAGCAAGGTAAAACAGGTTAGCGTCGACTACATCGCTCTGAAATTTTTCCTCTGTTTCGTATTCTTGATCTTGGTCCGATTGTCCTTCCTTTCCGTAACCATCATCTTTGATCACTAGATGGTTCTTCTCCACAAACTCACTGAACAACAACGAACCCACCTTCAACGACCCTTGTTTTTCTTGATTGTTGCAGAGAACTTAGTCCCTTTCAGGCATTTTTTTTTTGGGTAAAATTTTTCAGACGTTGATTTGTGCATTTCAGAAATACAAGGGTCCAAACCCAATGATCTAAATTTATTAATTTCGTTATGATGGAAAAAAATAAAAGGGTAAAAATGTCTAATAGTGATTTCAGTCTCCTCCGTCAGTTACTTGGGTGTAATTGATGTTTTTTGAAAGTTGTGGGTGATAGGTGATGTTTCAAAACTATTTTGGGTGGTAGCTGAAATGTATTCTAATTTTAAATGATAGAAAAGAAAAAAAAAATCAATTACCCCCCAAAATAGTTTGAAAATATAACCTTTCAAAAAACATCAATTACACCTAAGTAATTGATGATGGAGACGGAAATCAGCGTTAGACATTTTTACCCTTTCTATTTTTAATTAGAAAATTTTAAATAAAATTACTAACATAACCTTTATCTCTCCTTTCCTCTCTCCCTCTCTCATCGTTCTCTCCTCTTGTGTAGCCATCACATTCAAGGCATCTGAACCATGGGATCTGACCAAAGAAACCAGAGAAGAAGACGAGAGAAATTTTTGATTTTCTCTCCGACGATGACCCCATTGTTCGACAGAAATGGTGATTTGAATTTTCTCTTCGACGATGGGGAACCACTTGAGCAACCACATTATAGCCCGAAAGTTGATTTCCCTAACATCTCTCGTGGCAAGACATGAATTTGCAAAACCCCCAAAAAGAGATCTCAGTGAAAGAAAAAAAGATCTTTAAAAGGGTTTTTTTTTTGTTTGTATTTCTTGACAAAAAGATGAAACATTCGAAGGAAAAGGGGATTCTCGAGGGATTCGTTTGTGTGCAAATTCCAATCCCCCTTGTCCTCCTTTGTTTCCTCTAGTTTTCATCCGTTCTCCTGACCTAAAGTAGGGATCCGACCTGGTGATCTCACGGCTTTCGACGATGGACTCTACAACAAAGCAGACCGTGTCGCTGGGGACCTCGATCTCCTCGCTGAACCCTCCCCTGGATCTCTCCTAACCCCACCACTACTCCCTGGGATGCGTCGTCTGTTGCTCGTCATGAATGGAAACACTTGTCTCTCTTTTCCATCTCTCTCTCGCACGCGCTTGTTAGTCGCTACTTATTGGAGCATAGCTTCGAATACAAAGAATCATGACCAGAAAAGAAATCTTCCTCAAGATGAAGGTAAGTTGAGATTTCTCTTTTTCCGTCTTCGTTTTCATTTCTAATTTGTTCTGTATCCTCTAATTTACAACTTTGAACAAATTCTAAGTGTTCCTTCTTGATTTAAATAATAAGTTGGGTACTCTACACAGTAAATCGGCTTGTTTCGAGCCCATCCAAGCTGTACTTTTACCTGTAAAAATGATCTGGTCAGGGATACCCTCCTACAATTGGAGAATTCGTCATCCATTTTCAGGTCCCTGGCATCTAGATTGTGATAATTATTAGTTCATGGGAAAATTGGATATCATTTTTTTCTTAAACTAATGCGATTCATCAATAACAGGGATAAATCAGTTGGTCAATTATTACCATCTTACTTATGTCTCTTCTTATTTTTTTCACTGCTTGGCGATTGATTGAACCTTCTCGCCGGAGATGATTTCCCACCTCTCTCTGTCCTTCCAGTTAACTCTCTGTTTTCTTCTATAAAATTACAAGGCATGTAATTACAAAAAGTTTTGGTAACAAAAGAAACGATCAGATCCAGATTTTTTTTTTGGTAACATCAGATCTGATTCTGATTTTTAGGTGGAGCCTCCTCCTCCAATTGTTTGTTCGTTGCCAGAACAATAGGAATTGCTTGAGCTGGTTCATCTATAAAAGCTCAAAGAACAAGGAGTCTACAAGAACCAATGCATCATCGTCGAGGAATAAAAGACTTGCATCATCGTCGGAGAAGAAAGGGTAGATCTGGAGAAGAAGAAGAAACAGGATTTATAGATTTGGGGTTTTATCCTCCTTAAGTGAAGGAGGGTAAAATCATCTTTTAACATTTCTTTAAGAGTATTATTGTCCATTTCAAAATTGATTTTGGATGACATTAGCAACTAACGGGATTCGTTTAACGAAGTGGATCTATTTGATTGACGGTGGTAAACGTTTGGGTGGTAGTTGATGTTTTTTGAAAGGTGTGGATGATAGGTGATGTTTTGAAACTATTTTAAGGGTTAGCTGATTTTTTTTTTCTGATAGAAAACAATGGAAACACCCTCAATGATATATTGTTTTAAGAATAATTTGAATTTATAAAATTTTCAATTAAGTCAAAATATTCATTTTTGTCTAATCTCACACTCTTAACCTGTTAAGTTGTTTTTATTATAAGGAAAAGCTTCACTGGTCTCCTTAGGGATGTGACTCCATGTTCGAAAATAAAGCATCTCACCTTAAAAAAAATGTACAACCCCCCTAAGGGTGTCAATTTGGTATAGAATTTGATATGGAATAAAAGGCAAAACAAGGATACCTAGTTGTGGTTCTAATTTTCTATACAATTACCATATCAGCACAATGTAATTTTTATTCGGTGTATATATATATATATATATATATATATATATATATATATATATATATATATATATAGGGTTGTTGTTATTGTAACAAAGGCTTGTGACGTTTGGAAACGTAACAAAATAAATCTGGATCATTCATTTTTATCATTTTTTTTAATCTAACCCATTCAAATTTGAAAAGTATTATAATAATGTTGAGAGTACTCATACACATGCATGGACATAACACGGGATGCATGCCAATACATAGGGGGTATTTGATTGAATTAGAGTTTCAAATTTAACATGTGGGTAATCTAGACCATGTTCTTTCTATCCAACGATTGGAATAGACACATCATCAGCCCATGTGGCAGAATAGATTCTTTGTTGCGTTTGAAAAAATAACAAACCTTTGTTACAATAATATATATATATATATATATATATATATATATATATATATATATATATATATATATATATATAAGAAATCATATATATATGATTTCGTACAAAATTTGGTGTGTAAGTGAGAACAATTCAGTATAAATTTATACCCCTAAATATTTGGTACGGTTTTGGAATTCGTTATGTACCGACCATACTGTCCATAATACTGATACCATACGATATCAGCTTCAATTCTATTTTGTTATTGGTATGGTTTCGGTTTACACTCACCTTATGTAATTGAAGTTCTCATAATATATTGGTCTATGTACACACTCCTCATATACGTAAATTGAAGTTCTCATAATATGCTGGTCTATATACACATTCCTCAAATGCTGAAGTTGATTTTGATGATAACAAACATATGAAGATTTACGAACCTCTTCATTTGAATGTTTAATATGCTCCGCTGTTTGGCGTACAATTTATCGTAACATGTAAAAATAAAATAAAAAAATTTCAATGTTTGTTTACTGATAGTTTAAACAAAGACATAGTTCTTTTTTCACCCCCCCCCAAGAAATCATTATATTTTACCATTTAGAAATAAACATTTAAATTTTTTTTTTACATATAAAATGTTACATGAAAATTTTTACCGTAAAATTTTACATCAAAACACACGGTAAAATTCATATTAAAGATGTCAAAGCCAATGTGACAATTGGTATCTTCTCAATCCAAGAATGATCATTTGAAGACCGGATTCAAATCGTCTCCTCCCTGAAGTTCAGGGAGTAGGGAGACGCCCCCATCGGATGGCCGACACATGGCTCTCGGGAAAATTCGAATCCCACGTCCGAGCCGACACCCCCTATCGGCTCGGCTTGTCGGCTCAGATGTGGGGCTCGGATTTTCCCTAGAGTCACGTGTCGGCCATCCGACGGGGGCGTCTCCCTCCTCCCTGAAGTACAGGGAGGAGACGATTCAGATCCTTGAAGATCTTAGATAAGTTAATTGATGATGTCCAAATCTCAAGGTTGAAAACCAAAGATTGGAAAGGAAAAAAAAAAGTCTCAAGAATAAAGATAATCAAGATTGAAGATCTTGTATTTAGACGCCTAGGGTAGTACACATGCACAAATAATTAATGTAATCATTGCATGTCATGTATGTCATGCTTTATATTGGGATCCAAATTGTCTCCTGCGAGGGTATCAGCTGGAGACGTTGCTGCCTTTATCCGATGAATGCCACGTGTACTTGCTATTATCTGACACCTTAAGAAATCCCGTCGCAGGGGATGAAACCATGAATGATATGCTCCTTATCACATCTCGATTTTGAATTTGAAAAGCATACTCGATGGAGTACGCACAGTGTTTCAGAGGGGAGAGAAAGGGCACACCGTTTCAGAGGGGAGAGAGAGGGCAGAGGAAGAAGAAGGCAGCATAACAAAAGTCGATCATTGCTTGGCAATGGCCGGTGCGAAGCTACGTGCATCGATGGTACCAAACGTCTCTGTCACATACGAGGCAAGAAGCACAAGAAGGTCTGGATCGTTGCCGGTGATATCATACTCGTCGGCCTTCGAGACTATCAAGACGACAAAGCTGATGTGATCCTCAAGTATATGCCTGACGAGGCAAGGCTGTTGAAGGCCTACGTAGAGCTACCCGAGAACACCAGGCTCAACAAGGGTATCGCCGCTGGCCTTGACGAGGAGGATGATGGTGCTGGTGATGGATATACTGATTTTGAGGATGAGGACATCGATAAGATCAAGGGTTTGGGATTCTCTTCTTCAGTCTTCCATCTATTTTCCCCCTTAAATATGTTTACTATAAAATCTTGGAAGGATGAATCTTGCTGGATTCTTGTTTCTGTAGTTAAATTTGAGGGTTTTCCACCCCATGGTGCAAATTTATGATGGCACGCCTTCTATTAAAGTTTTTTGGATCGAATAGGATGGAATAAAAAATTTATCAATTTCCTAACTTTTTCTGTGTGGTTATTTGCTTGCTAACTATTTTCATTTGTTCCTTTTTTAACAATAAGCATAAAACTACAATTATTTGTTTGTCTGGTCTTCTGGTCTAAGTGATGTTGGGGATGGGTGATACTGCAGTTTCCCTAGTTTTGTTTCTTGGAGTTCGGTGTTTTCTTCTATTGCCAACTCTCAACTTTCTTCTCCCTCTGTCGCGATTTGGAACCCAAACCCTCTCCTCCGCCCTCTGAAACAAAACCAAAGCCTTATCCGCTGCCCTCTTTTTCAACTTTCTTCTTCCTCGATCTCTTTTTCTCCTCCACCACTCTCCCTCTTTCTCTCTCTCAACTTTCTTCTTCCTCTGCCCTCTCTCGCCCCTCTGAAACACTGTGTAAACCATCAAATATGCATTTCAAATTCAAAATCGAGATTTGATAAGGTGCATATCATTCATGGTTTCATCACTTACGACGGGATTTCTTAAGGCGTCGGATAAAAACAAGTACACGTGATGATCATCGGATGGAGGCAGCAACGTCTCCTGCGGATACCCTCGCAGGAGACGATTTGGATCCTTTATATTGACCTTAGGAGGTGTCAAACAAACACCAATTTTTTTTTAAAAGTTGGCTCAAAGCCCAAGGAAAATGGCTTGAAAATTCTCTAAGGAAGGACCTAACGACCGTGAAATGAACCAGTCAAGCACTGGGTGGATGGGATCCAAAATCATGTTACAAGTTCATCTGGATTCAAATCCTCTCCTCCCAGAGAATCGAGAGGAGAAGCGGCGACCCCCAGTGGATGGTCGACACCTGGGGGTCGAATGAATCTGACCCCTCCATCCGAGCCGACACTTTTTTGTCGGCTCAGCTTGTCAGCTTGGATGGAGGGGTCGGATTCATCAGATCCCCAAGTGTCGACCATCTACTGGAGTCGCCGCCCCTCCTCCCAAATCTCTGGGAGGAGAGGATGTGGATCCATGTTCATCCACCCGAGAGTTCTTAGAATTAAGTAAACCTCTTCGGCATTAGCTGGTGGACCCAACTGGTCGATTGGGAGCCATCAGTCGGAGATCAACCGGTCCATCGGTGATTGACCGATGGTTTTAGGCCTATCCAACGACTTTTTAACAACTAGTTCACAACGGCTATATTTCTACTGGTAGATTGGATGGACCGACCAATCTACCGGAAGCAATAAAATAGATCCATTGAGCGACCAATTGACCATTCAATAGGCTTATAAATGCCCCTCTCTTATAGAGAGATACAAGACATAATACATACACTCCAAGTGAGATTGGTGAGTAAAAAAAAAACTCAAATACTCAAGCCTTCAAGTGAGATCAAGCTTCAACTACAACTCCAACTCCAACTTGTGGTCTCAAAGTTCAAGCTCACCCTCATACCTCTCTCAAGTACAACATCCAAAGAGAGGGTCCTATTGTGCAAGCTTCATCATATCATCATTCATCCATTGCACATCACAAGTACTTGACACAATCATCTAGGTAATATCTTATATCTTTTACATTCATTATAATGGTAAGGATCCAAAGCGTCTGCTGGTTCATGGAGACTCTCAAGTGGTCATACGACAAGTAACAGGGGTCTATGAAGCACGACAGGAGCATCTAGCCAAATATTTGGCCCTGGTGAAACAACTAATGGAGCCCCTGGAGAAGTTTGAGATGGTCAGCATACCCCATGATTAGAATACAGAAGCGGATGCCCTCTCCCACTTAGGGTCAGGCAATTTAAGTAATTTCGATGTGCCAGTGTATGTGGAACAGTTTCCTCATAGTTGAAGTTATGCTTGTGGACATCAAGCCTTGCTGGATGGATCCTCTACTCACCTCTTTAAGGGAAAATATTCTATCGTAAGACAAGAAGGAAGCCCGGCGTGTATAAGCTCAGGTGGGGTTGTACGTCATTCATGATGAGGTACTCTACAAGAAATCTCATACTCTACCTTTACTCCGTTGCATCCCCCTGTCGAGGGCAGAATATATCATGGTAGAGGTACACGAGGGATTCTGTGGAGCTCATCAGTATGGACGCACCATGTGTTTCAAGATCATCTGAATGGGCTACCATTGGTCCCATATGATGAAGGACTGCGAGAGATATGTCAAGACCTGTGAACCGTGCCAGAAGCAAGTCACCGTATCCCACCACCCATGTGCCCAATTGTAGCCCATCCCATCATCTTTCCCATTTGTGGTCTCAGGTATGGATATTCTGGGACCATTCCCACAAGTAAAAGGATAGCTCCAGTATACTCTAGTGGCAATTGACTACTTCACCAAATGAATTGAAGTGAAGGTAATGGCAAGAGTTACCACGCATAAAGCAGTGGAGTTCTACAAACTTGATGTACTCTACAGGTATGGGATCCTACAAGAATTGATTACTGATAATGGTCCACAGTTCTCGAGCTGGGTGTAAGACCCGCACTCCGTAAACCCGGTCTAAACCTTGGTTTTATGTCGTAGCAGGTCTTCCGATCATCACCGAGCCAGACGGGACGAGCAGATGACAAACAGGTACGAAATCGGACCAAAGACGATCAAATCAACATGATTTTATGTTGACCGGTTGATGGTACCGGTCTTGGTACCAGTCGACCGGCCAGCTCTGCGCAGCTGAGTGCCGAGATCCGGAATTTGACTTCTGAGGGTCCCACTTTCTTGATTTCGAATCCTAAGACGTTTCTAATCCTATTAGGGTTACTAAACCCTAATTTTAGCCTATAAATACACCCTTAAACCTCCTCAAATCCTTTCCATTGTCTTTCACAAACCCTAGAGAAGAGAAGGAGGTTGGAAAGGAGAAGGAGCTAAGAAGAAGAAGGAGGTGCCACCATTACCGTTCGACGACGCTTCCGTTACGTCAGTCAACGGTAAGTGTTTTAACCACTCTTCTTACCCTATGACTCTAGGACAGTTGTGTGGGTCGATCAATACCATGCAAAGTAGGTATTGATCTAAAACCCTAACTGGACCTTAAAACCCTAAGTTGTCGTCAAACCTTAGATTTGAGTTCCGAGATGATATTCATCGAAATAAGACTTGAATGAGTTGGGGATAACTCTAACTCAAAGCTCAGACTTAGAATGGATAGGTGAAACCCTGGAAATCCATGGGGGATGATCGACGGCAGTCGAAAAACCCAAGTATGATCTTTCAGAGACATATCGGTCGACTATACCGGTTGCACATAGTGCGGCCGGTATGTTGCCACCGGTACCTTTCGGGGGGGCTGGTCTATGGGGACCGGCTGACCATACCGGTCGCTAGTCTTCCCCACAGAGCTGCGACCGGTACATGCCACCGGTCAGTTCTGTGAGGGTATATTGTAACCTTGTTGGTTTCCGACCAACATGAAACCCTAAGAAAAATATTCTAATGAAATCTTAATAATATTGTAGGACTTTGTGACTTTCCGTTTGGATCTTGTGATGTGGAACAAGCTGACAAACGAGCGTCAGGTAAGGGAATCTGACCTAAACCTAATAATTAATGGACAGTAAATCTTTGTTAATCACCTGAATATATATGATGTGATGTTTGTGCATATTCACATGCCATCCTTTACTTTCAGTTATTATTATTGTTCATGCATTGATAGGATGTGATTGTTTGGCATGTGATTGTTTTTGTTGGTGTGTGGAGTGGGGCATGGGCCTGAGATCATTCCTCACACTGACACTTTTTGTAGTATTCTATCTTAACATGCTTGGTACGGGTGGGGCATCAGGGAAAGGTCGTGGTACGGTGGTCTCCGATGTTGATGCTGGCCTGGGCATGGTTATGTGGCACTGTGGTCTCCGAGGTCGACGCTGGCTTGTCCACGATACTTTAGCTCTATCTTTATGCCGTAGGGAGTTATGTTGGGATAGGGTCTACTTGCGTTATGTTTCTATCCTAGTGGGTTACTTGTGGATAGGGCATCAGGGGAGGTACGGGGATGCCTTAGCTCTATCTCTATGCCGTAGACGGCTGTGCTGGGATAGAGCGTACATTGATGACATATAGGATTGGTTAGTTGCTAGCCCAGTTTGCGAGCCCTGGCCAGTAGGGGCTTAGGTACTGGTATGGGTAGAGCATCAGGGGAGGTACGGGGGTATCTTAACTCTATCTCTATTCCATGATGTGTGCATGTGGGCCAATGGGGGTGTGATCCATGAGGTGCCACACACTCGTGTATAGAGGTGCGGCGGCCACCAAACCTTTCTATAGCACATTACAAACTTAAACCAGACCACAGCATAAAAATGATTATTACTCATGCATAACATTGTGAAACTGTCTGATTGTCTTACTGAGCTAAGTTGTAAGCTCACCTTTGTATATATACATGTTTTTAAATATTGATGCAGGTTATACGGTGGACGACTATGTGAGCGCTCCGACATATGGTGGTGTTGCTGCTCTGGATGTACAGGCAGGAGAGGACGAGCATGACGCTTCATGCGAGTGCCCTTTTTACGTGTACCTTTGATTGGATTTTTATTTATTTTAATTATTTTCGGTTGGATTAAGTGGATGTAAGAATATTATATTTTATGTTTGAATTTGAATAATTGGATATTTTATTTAAATTTATCAATAGATTCTCGGTTCATTTATTTAAAGACTTCCGCTGTATTATTTATATTCTGATTGTGGTTATGTGCAATGGTTTGTATGAGTGGACACGACCTATTCGAGATCCTGGTGTGAACCGTTGGTTCAATGACGGTTCACTCACACCATTCTGGTTGGATCAGAATTGGGGTGTGACACTGGGTCTTCTAAAAATTTTACCATGACCATCGTATTGATCATAGATTTGCGTCAGTAGCACACCCGAAGGCAAATAGGCAGACGGAGATCACCAATCGTACCTTGCTTTATGGCTTCGTGAGACGAGTGGAAGAGAAGAGAAAATTATGGGCTCAGGAGTTGCCCAATGTAGTCTTGTCGTATCGAACCACAGAAAGAACTGCCATCGGAGCCACTCTTTTTAAACTTGCTTTCAGGTCAGAAGTTGTTATCCCAGTCGAAGTGGTGGAAAAAACTATCGAGTGATGAATTTCTATGAAGATACCAATAAAGACATCATACTTATGGACCTTGACCTTCTGAAAGATGTTCACGAGACTGCTTCGCTATACATAGCAATATACCAACAAAAAACAACTAAGTATTACAACTCCAGAGTCAAGGAGAATTTGTTTCAAGTGGGTGACCTGGTTCTGCGTGCGACAACTGTAACTAAACCCACTTAGCAAGGCAAACTAACTCCAAACTAAGAGGGGTCGTATCGGGTTGCAATGGCTACTAAACCGGGGTCGTATGACCTGGAGACAATGGGTGGGTCGGCCATACCACGCACATGGCATTCCAAGAACCTTCGAAGATATTATGTGTAAGGCTTTTCTCTTATTCAATGAAAAAACTCCTTCACATCTAGAGTTGTGTCCAGTGGAGCAAGTAGACAGCCTTAGTCAAAGACTAAGCCCATCGATTTAAGGGGTAATCTTTGATTTTGACTAAAAAAAAAAAAGAGGCAGGCCTACAGGCTCGAAAAGACAAAGCCTACGAGCTCGCAAAGCAATGGCCTTCGGGCTCGAACAGAAAAGGCCTACGGGCTACCTACGGGCTCACAAAGCAAAGGCTTTCAGGCTTGAACAGAAAAGGCCTATGGGCTGCCTACGGGATCGCAAAGCAAAGGCCTTCGGGCTTGAACAGAAAAAGCCTACGAGCTCGCAAAGCAAAGACCTACGGGCTCGAAAAGACAAGGCTTAGGAGTCTTGGAAACCAATAAGTAGATAGCCTTAGTCAAAAAACTAAGCCCATCGACTTAAGGGGTAGTCTCTGCCTTTGGTTCAAAAATCAAAGGCCCTTCGATTCTATCTAATAAATGTAAGCAGAGCACAGCTATCAGACAGAGGGATAATAGTGGTACTTATATTGGTGCAGTGATACATATTAGTGTAATTGCCAAGTATTGATTATGCAAAGTGTAAAGGAAAAAATATTACATTAATATCAGTATTTACAGGAAAAAAAAAAAGTGCCCTTCTAAAAACAAAGAAATGCCCAAGGGACTTAAAAAAAAAATAAAATAAAATAAAATAAAATAAAATAAAATAAAATAAAAGGAAAAGGTTTTGTGTTCAGTCTTATCCCTTGGGAGGGATGTCTATGGGAGATTCTGGGGAAACTGTCTGCCGGAGGTGTCTCTGAAGATGTTGTGCCTGGAGTTTCTTCTAAAAGGATGGTGGAGGGGTCTTTGGGAGTCGTTCTGGGGTTTCTTGCGGAGAAACAACAGACAAAGGAGCAACATCCCGAGAGAAAGGTACCACTATTACCAACTCGGTACAGAAGGCCACTGGAGGAGGAAGAGTAGAAGTTTGACCAAGTTTATCTCGAATCAACTTGTTCATGAAAGGGCTGCAAGAAAATTCAAAGGATAGGAGATGGGCAGACCACTCTGAGTGGACCATGATGAGGGCTTCTTTGATTGCTCGAGCCCTTTTTTTCCTAAAAAGGCCCTCCGTATCTTCAGATTCCATCAAAACTCTCAGGGTTTTCTCCTTATCTTGGGTTAAAGTTGTTTAGGCCTGAATCAAATCTTGGGTTAGACGAGCTGTTGTCGTCTGAGCCTGGGCCAGTTCTTCTATCAAATGGATCACGGAGGATTGCAAGTCAACACCCTGGTTCTTCATGGCAGTTATCTCCTCCTTGAAGGTGTTCTCTCTAGCCAAGGTTTAAGTCAACTCAGCTTACAGCCTGTCGTTCTCTATCGACAGATTTGCTTTCTCCCCTATCAGTACATCACGGGCCTCCTACAGATCTTTAACTTCTTGCTCCAGTTGATTGTTGAGGGTGGTCATTGCCCCGAGCTGGTCAGACATGACTTCTTTGGATAGCCGCACTCGGCCAACTCTTTCTGGGTTGCCTCGAAGACTTTGGCCCGTGTGGTGAGCTGCTCATCGAGCTTCCTGTACTTTGTCTTCTCATCAGAAAGCCACCTCTGATTCAGTTCTAGGGACGCTTCGACAGATTGTCGTCTTATCTCGGCATCATTGGCTCGATCCTCTGCCTCATTGGCATGGGCCTCGACGTCATCCCTCTCCTGTTCGACAACCTCCAGTTCAGATGATAAGGTATCTCTCTCTTCGACCCAGGTTTTCTCAGCCTCAGTTCGAGCCAAGATGGTGGCATCTCGATTATGAACGGCCTAGTCACGCTCGACCAAGGCGGTCAAAAGAAGCTCTCTTCTCTATTGTGACAAGGCATGCATCTCCTTGAGCTTGCGTATGGAGCCCACTAATGTCTTACGATAGTAGTTAATGTCGCACATCAACTGTAAAATATGCCGAAGAGGATACCAGATAAGTAAGAGGTAAAAAAAAAAAAAAAAAAGAGGCAGGAGAATGACTCACCTGGTACAAAGTCGCGCATTGGCTCTGATCTATAGTGTCAAGCTTGGCTTACCTAAAGGTGTCCATGTTCGAGGATAGACAAGTGTGGTGGACTATCTCCTGAGCCATGGACTGGTTAAATATACCACTGTCTGTGTCGAGGACCTTCCATTGGGGTGTAAATCAGGTCGGCTTTACTGTAGAGCTTGAACTGGAAAGTGTAGGGGTCGAGCATTGGGTCGAGGCAGGATCAGGAATAAAGACAGGAGTCATCATGGCTGGACCTTTACTTTTGGAGGCGGCATCTACAAGCATGGCAAATGGGGAAGACTGCACTGGTATGGACAGAGTGGATATCTGTGGAAAAGTGGAGGGGGCTAATGGTGGCAGGCCCCCTGAAATTGGCCGAAAGGTGGTCACCACCGTCGAATCCATAAGGATCGACAGTGAAGCTGATGGGGGGATGGATGAGTGTTGTGTTGTAGCTGCTGAACTGGATTGCTATGATGTTGCTGCTGAACTAGATTACCGTGTTGTTGCTGATGAACTAGATTGTTGTGATGTTGTTGTTGAACTAGATTGTTGTGCTGTTGCTATGGCTGATGTGGTTGCTGTAGTTGGCATCAGGCCAAGAAGAGAAGAAGAACGTAGAGGGGCCATACCGGCCGTAGAACTTGTATCCACAGCCTTGGAAAAGGTGAGGGGAACATCCGGGATACTGGTCGTAGTAGAGATGAAAGAAGCACTGCTCGAAAGACTGCCAGACGGTCGCATCTGGCGGGGAGATATACTGTAGTGGTCGAGGCCTTGCTGGAACTTTTGGAGGATATCTTGTAGAGTGTCCTTAGGGTAGATTATCCTTGAACCCTCGGGGGTAATCTTTTTCCTCTTCGACAGACGTAAAGTCTCCGAGACTGTGGCTTGGTCGTCATCCTCTGCAAAAAAATGGGTAACACAAGCACTCAAAAATATGTTCGGAAGATTAATATAGAGGAATGGAACTGAAAAGATGAGTAAGATAGTGCATAACTTACCATCCTCAGCGATGTCGATGATTAGAGGGACAACGGGTTCCTTCGTTGAGGCTGGAGGATCAAACTCTTGGGAAAGAGATGGCTCACCCACTGGTTCAAGCTCAATGGAATGACCGACCTTGGCTGCAGGGTCAAAAGATGGGACTATGTCCTCTGAAGGTGTTGGAGGGACCTCTGCAGGAAGTACAGGAGCTCTATCAAAGGCCCTCTCAAGAGCCTTTAATTTTTGGGTTACGATGGAGATATCTCCTCCATTTCCCTCTTCTGGTGGTGGAATAGGTCCGTCCCCATCAAATCCTCCCACATGCTATCATCAAGGCCCTCCACTACATGAAGAACAACAATTTACTATTAGGGGTCGAATTAAAACACAAAGTGCAGAATGTCAAATGACAGGTCAGCGTTAGCAGGGGTTGAAAGGGAACTTACTCAGCCCATATAGGAACAAGAATTTGTTGTTGCTCAGGTCCTTGTACTGGACTGCTCTCCCTCTTTCTTTTACTCTCTGAAGGGTCTTCATCTCAAGCGATGTTAAGACAGGAGTGACCCCTACCACTAAGGGGTTGATGAATTGCCATCGATTATCGATGGGAAAGGCATACATGCCCATCAGATTATGCCCTCGTTTCACTATGGCACTGAAAATTTTCTCTTTCCAGTGGGGGACAAAAGAGGGGGTGGACTCAATCATCGAGGGAACCTCCTTTAAGTATCAGCGGAAGAAATAATACGTCCCACTAGGCTCAGACTTGCTGGTTAGAGGTTTAGGCCAATTGATAACACCAATGTCGAATAAATATTGGAAGAACCTCAGGGTGGGAGGCTCTTGATAGCAGAGAAAGAAGATAATGAAGGAATGGATGTGAGCCCAGGAATTGGGCGGAAGCTGAGTAGGGGCCAAACCGTAATAACCCAAGATCTTGAATACGAGGAGATGGCAAGAAGAACGGAAACCGGATAGGAACATATTATAATTTACCACCATCCTATGAGAATAGGGATGATTGGCTTGATCTCCTGTGTTCAGAGTTATCAACTCAACAGATTCAGGGACGAAAAAAGAAGCCCTAAGATCCTAAATTTTAGCCTCGGTCATTAGGGATTTTAGTGAAGAAGTCACACAGTGAGGACCAGCCGCACCGAAAACATTAGGGGGAGGACTCTCAGGGTTAACACTCGAGCTACCCTCACCCTGGGTAAATCGTTGGAGCTGTGATCGATGCAGAGTGGGCTCAGAGGAGCGACTAACTACAACTTTATCACGAGCCATGACTGATTAGGGTTAAAACGATAAGAATCTAAAAAAAAAAAAGCTCGGGACTTAATCTGAAAGCAAGAAGGTCACCGAAAACTCTTCACAAAGGAGAAGAAGCACCCCGCACAAGAATGAATACCCCGAGCGAAAAGTCTAAGGCGAAACAAACGCAGAGGAAGCATTGTAGATGATAAAATGCGAGGAAAAAGATGAGTGGAGTAGGCAGGATTTTTATAAGTTTGCAAACAGGTGGGTCCTGTCTGACAGTCATGATGGTTTCGAGCAATATGACTGTCAATCAAGCTGCGAATATGACATTTGTCAGGAAAACGATGCGTGGACAGTCCCGATGGATGAAAAATGGAGGAATTGGCGTCGATAGTTTGAAGCAATGGTTCCATCAAGTCAGGAACGTTACCATGTGCATTCAATTGGGGGCAGCTCAGGCCATTACGAAACGTTACAAACATTAAAAAAAAAAAAAACGTGTGCATTCAAGAAACGTGTGCATTCAAGTCTTTAGTAAGTGGCAGAAAAGGTGGCGCCTAACTACCGTAACTTCGGGGATTCCAAGGAGATATATCCACATGCAATAAAAGAAGCATTTTCCCATAAGTGTTGTCTCCTCGAATCAAAGGGGTTCTGTTGGGGGAAAATAATAACATATTCAAATCAAACCATGGAGAGGAATCTATAATGGGCCTTGTGGAGCGGGACACGTGGCATATATCCAAGTTACTAAGTATATGAACAAGGAAAAGTATTCTCTGACAGCGTTCGAGGGATGAAGTTATGTTCGACCCCCCTGCTGGGTAAACGGGCCGTGATTAGACAGACTGATGGAGGTAGCCGACCATTAAATGGTCTACCATTAATGCTCATAAATACCGACAACTACCATAAATGTCGGGTAGGCGGATTTGACTTACTAGGTCACCATATCATGGACCGAATCAACAAAAAAATATGATTTATGCTTGATAAAAGAGAAAGGACAGCTACAATTGTTAAAAGAAGTGGTGGACATAGACAAAAGGGGGGGGGGTTAAAAAAGGTCGATTGGGGTCATAAACGGTTGACAAGTCATCCAAGCACCACCTTAAGGGGTCGTAATCACCTAGACCTATTGCTTTCCAGCTGATAGACGATGGAGATAATGGTAGGTAGGGAGAAGCTTTCCCAAGAAGCTTCCCCTTGAGCCTATAAGTAGTGAAAGACTATCGATTGTAAAGGATCCAGAATTTCCTACCGAAAGAGCGTATCCACATTCAAGTATTACTTTAATTACATTCCTCTGAGATAATCTTTATCTTTGTTCAACCCCTTGTCCAAATTCCTACTTCGCCAGAGAGGAAGGTTATTGAAGCTCATGTATCTCAGGGAACCCCATTCTTAAGGAGTTCTAGTGTTTCACTAAGAGCTCTATTCTACTTGTCTTTCGAATCCACTAACTTTGAAATCGGAGTGGCCCCGGGGTATATCCCGCCCACCTTACTGTCGTGTTCGTGTTTTAGCTATGTGGCTTGATATGGATGACTGAACCGAATCCAACAACAACAATGCCACTCTTGCGTGCTCATGATTTATATGGTTTTGTTGATGGTACAAATCCCTGCCCTCCTAAGATTGTTATCTCTACTTCAACTTCTACTACCCGAGATTCCTTTGCAATAGAAGTCCATTCTCCCAACCCCGCCTATCTTCTTTGGTGCAAACAAGATCACATTATCCTAAGTTGGATATTCTCATCTCTTACTAAAGGAGCATTAACACAGATTGTAGGTGTTACTACATCTCTTACAGCTTGGACCACACTTGAAAAAAATGTATGCATCCGCCTCTCAAGCTCATGTGATGCTGTTGAAATATCAACTTCTTCAACTCAAAAATGGGACAACTTCCACGACTAAATACGTTTAACATGTGAAGGGTTTAGTAGACAATCTGGTAACGGCTATGTTGATACCATAATTCGTCTGTCAATAAGAAGATGACACGTGTTAATATACGTGTCACAATGGAAGGAACTACTAGGTGCCGTCAACATGTGAAGGGTTTATCTCTATAGGCTTGTTATTATTGTTACAACAATAACTCCAACCAATGGGAACTATTAGGTGTCGTTTGACATAACATGATGAGGGTGCTTTATCAGCTCGATTGGGACTACTAACTATGCAATTCTATGGTTAGTGCACGTGCAAGAAAAACCTTCCCAATCTCGGTATGTATGCTCTCGCTGTGGGCCAATGGAAGTAGATGCGCATGCATTTAAAAGAAGGGACAGGATGGCCATTTCACCATTCCCACAACGATTACTAACTCAGTCCAAGTCACCAACTTTGAACCGAGTAACCATAGTTGACTTGTTCACAAGAGCAAACAAAAGCACCCGGAGATTGTGCCACTATTTTTTTTAAGCTTTCTACAACCCCTTTACTTTCACCTCCTTGGCTCGTACTTTTTACCGAGTCAACTCCTTATCTACTGTTTGCTATTTGGATCCTGACTTAAGCATTAGAACAGTCACAAGACCCTGAACAACCCACTTTGTTCACTTGTTCACGTATCGATCTTATGCAGATTATCACACCTCGAACGACCGTGTTCGTAAATTTTAGCAACAACAATTTCCATAGAAACACAAATGGAAAGTTCTTGTGCATCCCAATTTTTAACCTAATGGCTTCCATGTGGAAACTTGAATCTCATCTTTTTATCCCGTTAGGGTTATACACAAGCTTAGTGGCCGGTGTGTAATACAATTTTGGAAATACGACATTATTTTCTACTTTTGAATTTGAATTTAGAAAACTATACACTTTATATTTATATTTACAAAACTATCTATAATGAATTTGGATATTACAAAAGGAGAAAGGCTCTCTGGTCGGCAATATATCTACTATATATTACAGTTCTGTGTTGTACTAGGGAAGGTGGTGGAATGAATTAAGAATAGAATTGGAATTTGGGTGGCCGAAAACGAGACACTAGCCCCCACTTGGGAAAAACTGTTTTACAACGCTAGGATGAGACAAAGGTCAGTTGTTAGCTAGTGGAGCAATTATGAAAACCTGCCAAAATGCCATGTATGCAGAACAAAAGCCAAGCCAAAATGCGATGTATGTAGAGCAAAAGCCAAGCACATCATATCCAATCTCTCTCTCGCATGACGATGGCACAGTTCAGCCCTTATCGCACTAAATATGACTATGGCAATTGACACACTGCTTCCTGGTCCCTCATGTGGCTTGTGAGGATGTCGCCTGATATATTCATTGACAATTCTGCCGAATTGTTTTTGCCACCTCATCTGGGTAACTGCACAACAGGTCTTTTTCCAGGAACAGGTGTTGGGATTAAATCTGGATTTTCAATTATTATTTTTATTAAGGATGAGGAAGAATATTAGTACAAATGTACCCTCCATGGATCGCATCATCATTCATATTCAGTGGTCATACTCCATAAAGTGATGGAATCCTATAAAGAGTACGCTTTGTTTAGATGATTCGAACTCATATTTTCACTGTGGATCATTAGAAAGAAAATGAAAAGAACGTGTGGGTATGTTGTCAGAGACTTCTTCTTTGGAGAAATTAACTCATCTGTGTGACACTAGTGTAACCCTTGTACTTGTCACATAAGTCAATCTATTCACTCAAGACTCCCTTGTTGCTAAAACTCTCAAACCTGATTAGCAGAGAGAGAGAGAGAGAGAGAGAGAGAGAAAACAAGAAATACTTTCAGGAAAAAAACTTTGAATATTTTGAAAATGGTAAATAATTGTTGCTTCAAACGAGGGAGGCCGTTCTTATTTATACTTGGAGGCCTTACAAATTAATGGATAAGATTTGTACATATGTTGTTAGTCTAACAGTTTAAAGATTCATCTAAAACTATCTCTAGAATTTTCTATACTATTAAATACTTTTCTATTACTCTTTAAGTGTCTAATCCTAGTCTTTTCCATTTCAATAAAAGTGTAAAAGACGCTAGCGAGCTAGAACCTTCCAGCATTTGGGCCTTGGGCTCCTTGTTGGACTGGCCCAATAGGTTAATTCTTTTGTTTAAAGTGGGATAATCCGAGATCCAAATCATCTCCTCCTAGAGGTTTGGGAGGAGACGCGGCTGCCTCCAGCCCATGCTCAACATGTGGGCGTCGACTAGATCTGAGCCGTCCAGCCATTTGACTCCGTCAAACGCAAAGGGGTGTTAACTTATGCTTTGAAAGGCTCAGATCCTACCGATATCCATGTGTCGAGCATCAACTGGTGGCAGTCGAGTCTCCTCCCAAACCCCTGGGAGGAGACGATTTCAATACGATAATTCCGTCGGCATGTAAGGATGTGCTGTCAAAGATTTTTGAATATTTTCTATTTTGGAATTACTTGAGAACCTCAACTAAGGTTTTCTATAAAGTTCCTCCACAATTAATGGGGAAATTATCTAAAATAGAAACGTACAAAAAGTGTAGATGAACTGTCAGTTCTAGATTCAAATCTCATTTCAATTTCAACCCTTTTGTATTTGATGTTAATCAATCACCAAATTCATAACTAGCTAACTGCTCACATTCTTACTCAACGGCTGCCTTTCTCTCAGTGGGACGTGCAAGCTCGTGTTCATTACTCTTGTTTTATTAGGGAAGACGAAGATGGACTCTAAAGTTGGAACAAGGCGACTGGGGGAGGTTACTTTTCATCCCTAGGCTAAAGTGGTTTACAATCATCAGAACAATCTGGACCAAAGACCTCAAATGTGTTGAAGGCAAACCCACTTTTAATCGATGCACGTTTATCACATCATCCATACACATAATAAGCCTTACATACCCAAAAAAACATCTAGTTTTCTTGGGATGAGATAACCTTACTCAAGAAAATTCTATGGTAACAAAAACGGGAGGGGTATTATCGAGAACTCATAAAATGGAAATATATTTTATTCGGGATTGACAATGCTGACTATATAGTCCATATTGTATAATTCGTTTGCCAACGGGGGTTGTGGTGAAGAAAAAAGATATTTTGATGGTCTCTGTGTATTCTTTGTAAATCGGCTATGGAGAGTGCCGATCAAATTTTTTGTAGTTGTATTGTGTCATTATAGGTTTGGAAAGAAGTTAGGTCTGGATTTGGTATTGTCTTGCCTAGGAGATGTTTGGATTTGCTGTAGTGATGGCTTTGAAAGGTTGTGAATTCTAATATTCGTAATATCTGAACAGGTGTTCTATTTGTGACTCTTACAAATCTATGGGTGGCCAGGAATGATGCCATTTACAAAGATGTGGTGGTGAAACCAGATCTATTCGGATTAAAAAATGATGCAAGGATATTTCAGTTCGTGATCCTTGTTTTATTCGAACATCATTGGATTTACAATTGGTGAGACTGTTTAATCTTGGGACAAAACTGGTTCCTAAATCTTAGATCTCACACTTATTTTAGACTCCTCCTTTAGATGGTTGGTGCAAAATCAATATGGATGAATGTTTCCTTGGGGAACCCAGGCATTACAGAAGTGGGTAGAGTATTTCGCACAGCTAGAGGTCAAGTAGTCTTTGCTTTCTCTGGAATGGTTGGTGTGGTATTAAACTATGTTGCAGAGTTGAAGGCTATCGTGATCGGATCAAAGCAAGCAATCCGATTGAGATACAAGAAAATCTGAATAGAATCAGACGCAAAATCAATTGTGTGGGTGTTAAATAATGATAATCTTTCATGGTTTGTAAAGTAGGAATGGGCTTCTATGCAAAGAGACATTGTGCATTGTCAAGTTCGCATTACACATTGCTGGAGAGAGATAAAAACAGTTACTGATAGCTTGGCGAAAAAAGCTACTTGTGAAAGAAGGTCCCAATCATAGGATTCCTGTCCAGATATAATAGCTAGGGAGGTGGTATGCTTCCCATAGGCCTCGTTATCAGTTTCATTAGTTTATGCTTCACTCAGGATGATTCCTGCTGATGGCAATGCCAAAAATGAGGATTTAACATTCCTTTAGGGTGTTTTATATTTGTTTTTCTTATTATAATCAATATATTTTGGATTTAAAAAAAAAATTCTATTATTTATAAAATCTTTTACCTTCTATCAATAAATTTCTTCAATTAAACCACATGCATGCATTTTATAGCTTAATCTCACTTCTTGAAAGAGAAGCAGTCAGTCATTATTGAAGGCCAAAAAAAACATTAAAGAGGGAAGATTCAATGGAAGTGAAGGAGCCAGTCATTATTGAAGGCCAAAAAACATTGAAGAGGGAAGGTTAGGTCTCATCAGCCATTATTGATGGACAAAGACAATGAAAAATTAAAATTTGCCCTCTAGAAGTGACAAACGAAACTCACGAAACTTGGCATATATATATATATATATCATATATATATATATATCAATGAGAATTACTATAGGTCGGTCTTTATCTTTTGTTCTTCTAGCTAGCTCAATCTAACCTTTACGTAATAAATTGTTTTATCAATCCGATTGGGACCATAAATTACGCAATTCTATAGTAAATACACGAGCAAAAGAAACCCAATTTCCCTCAGGGAATCGGTGCCAGATTGTAAACTCCCAATGCTGACCAAAGGAAGTAGGCACACAAGCATTCAAAAAAAGGGATGAGATGATCATTTCATCGTTTCCGCAGCAATTACTAACTCGGTCTCAGTCCAAATCACGAACTTCAAAGTCTGAACCCAGTAACCACGGTTGAATCATTCACATTAGCAAATAAAAGGTCCTGAAGATTGTACCACCCGCTTTTTAAGTTTCACTAATCGCTAAAAGTTGGATAAGGTTCGTCTCCTATCATCTAGTCAATTGATCTAATCGCCCATTAATCATACTGAAATAATCAACAATATACACGAGTTATATCCTTCAAAATTTCAAGAGTCTTACGTCACGCAAGCAGCCCAATGATAGAATATAGACAGATTGGGATTGTGCTATTTTTTGGACTTATTGTTACAGTGGCCTTCAAAAAGTTTTCCAGTCATTGGTTTCTTTCCTTTTAAGAGGATAAAAAGTTTGTGTCTCATTCACTCATTCACTCACAAGTGGACGATTTTAATTGGAGTCCTATCTTTTGCTTTATGTTTTTTTATTTTATGCAAACAAATGGAACTCATGATTTTAATTGGAGTCCTGATTTTTGGTTTATGTTTTTTTATTTTATGCAAACAAATGGAACTCACCTATGCATGATATTTTAACCAGTGTGATATGATTGGATGGGAACCCAAGAATGGTATTAGGAATAGTTCGGACATTCAACATACATGTATATTAAAATTTTAGTTATTTTACGATTGAGGCTGATCAAACATCTATGATCGAGGTTTTAGGGTTCGATTTAGGTTAACTGGAATCGATCAATCCAAACTAGGATCAATCAGGACTGATCCGGTCCCAACACGCCGAGTCAATCCTAGGATTGGTTTATGCACGAGTGAGAGGCGATTGTCAGGGTTTTTGGCCGAATATCAAGGGATTCAAATCGTCTCCTGTTGGCCAGTCATGCCAGTCGTGCGATCATGGCTGGTGCCTCTTCGATGATGCACTAGAGATGCAATATCAAACCCTACCTAGACGAATCAAATTTCCGAGTCCATGCACTTGAAACTTGTCTATGATAGCTAGTTAAGATATAATGATTTTAAAATATTGATTTGTATGTTGAAAATGAAAAGAACTTGTGGCTATGTTGTCACAAACTTCTTCTTTGGATACTGATGTAACCATTGTACTTGTCACACAAGTTAACCTACTCACTCAATCAATACTCCCTTGTTGCTAAGATTCTCCAATCTCACTATCACATAAAGAGAACAAGAGATTTTTAGAAAAGAAACTTGGAATGCTCTGAAAATGCTCAATTCTTGTTGTTTCAAATGAGAAAGGCTATTCCCTCTTTATATTTGAAGGCCTTACAAATCAATGATTAATATTTGTACATGTTATTAATCTAATGTTTCAAAGAACCATATAGAACTATCTCTGGAACTTTCTACCTTACTAGGTATTTATCTACTACTCTTTTAAGTATCTTAATTCTCTTTCTAGTCTTTTCCTTTTCGATACGTAGAAGACTCTAATCCTTTGTTTAAAATGGGATAATCCCATCGACATGTGATGATGTGCCATCAAAGATTTTTGAATATTGTCAATTTGGAATCACCTCAAACCTCAACTAAGGTTTTCTAGAAAATTCCTCCACAATATTAATGGAGAAATCATTTAAAATAGAGGCTTACTAAAATTGTAGATGAATTGTCAGTTCCAGATTCGAATCTCATTTCAATTTCAATTCTTATGTATTTTATGTTAACCTAATCAATCACCAAATTCATAAAAAAATTCATAACTAGCTGCTCAAATTCTTACGAAACGGCTGCCTTTTTTTGAATGCATGGGAAATGCAAGCTTGAGAAATTTACTCCTGTTTTATTAGGAAAGAGAAGATAGACTCTATATATAGTCTAGAACAAGGTGACCGGAAGGAGGTTACCTTTCACCCCCAAGATAGGATTGTTTACAATCATCAGAACAATCTCAACCAAAGACCTCAAATGCATTGAAGACGAACCCGCCTTTAATCAATGTTCCATGTTAATCACATCATCCATACACACAATAAGCTTTATATACCAAGAAAAACTTTTAGCTTCAGCATACCTTTATTAAAGAGAAATGTACAGCGACAGAGGGCATTATTGAGACCTCAAAAATATTGAGACCTCAAAAATTGGGAGGACATTTTATTCAGGATTGAGAATGCTGAATGTATATAGTCCACAATGTATAATTCCTGATCTGTCGTCTAAAATTTTTGTTTTCCTCAATCAATAAATTTCTTTAATTAACCACAAAATCAAAATTGTCTCCTCCCAAGGGTTTGCGAGGCGATGAGGCTGCTACCAGCCCATACTCGACACGTGGGTATCGGCTAGATCTGAGTTGTCCAACCAGTGCTGGTGCATAAGCCGACCCCCTTTTACGGCTCACCTTATTAAATGGCTGGACAGCTAGAATCCAGTCGATGCTCACGTATTGGCCATCGACTAGTGCAGCCGACTCTCCTCCCAAAAGTTTGGGAGGAGACATTTGGATAAACCACATGCATTTTATGGCCCAATCTCACCTCTCAAAACATTTGGATAAACCACATGCATTTTATCGCCCAATCTCACTTCTTGAGAGAAGTCAAGAAGTAGCCCGTCATTATTGAAGGCCAAAAGACATTGAAGAGGGAAGATTCAAGTTTCATCAGCCATTATTGAAGGACAGAGACATTGAAAAATTAAAATTTGCCTTCTAAAACGTGACAAATGAAACTTGGCAATTAAAATTTGCCTTCTAAAACGTGACAAATGAAACTTGGCATATATATATATATATATATATATATATATATATATATATATATATATATATATATGGGAATTACTATGCATCCGTTTCTATCTTTTGTTCTTCTAGTTGGCTTGACGTAATGAATGTGTTTTATCAATTCAACTCACACCATTAATTACACAATTTTATGGTCAGTACACATGCAAGAGAAACCTTCCCAATCTGTATTTGAGAATCGATGTCAAATTGTAAGCTTCCAATGTGGACCAATGGAAGTAGGTGCACATGCATTCAAAAGAAGGGATGGGATGGTCATTTCATCGTTCTCACAACCATTACTAACTCAGTCTCGGTCCAAATCGTGAACTCTGAGTCTGAACCCAGTAACCATAGTTGACTCCTTCACCTGAGCAAACAAAAGGTCCTGGAGATTGTGCTGTAAGTTGGGTGGCCCACATGCCACCTGGCCCCACCTAAGTTGATTGATTAACATTAGGATCCTGGGACATGTGGCACCCAGATCACCGTCCATCCTTGATGGAAGGAGACGGTTGGTCTATAAATAATCCAAGGGTGGGGTCCTATGTACACTTATGCAATAAGAGAATTTCCATTACGTTCTCTTTGTCTGAGAATAAGGAGTACATAGAAACCCTACCTCCTTCCCCTCTCTCTTTTCTTTTCTCTGTGCAGCAGGGCATATCAAGGTAGATCAAGAAGAGGACATCGGTTGGACGGATAATGGTTGGAACAAGTCACACTGGAGGTATTTATCTTCCGCATTAATCTTCAGTGTAGGGATGGTAAAGTCTTACATTTGGTATCAGAGCAGGGTTTCAGCCACCCATCCACCGATCTGATTTTAGAATCGGTTTTAATGAATAAAAAAAAAAAATTATTTGTTTGGCCGGCCGCGCAAGGAGCAGCAGGGCTTTGCAGAATTTGCCCAGCCGCCGCTCCTTGCGGCGGCCGATCATCGACAGATCTGGCGGCCGCGGCCATAAGGGCAGCCAAGCGACCCGGCCGGCGGCGCTAGGCGCGCAGCAGCCGGCCCGCAAGGGCCAGCCCGCCGTGGCCATGCACGACCAGAGTCTGTCGAGGCCGGCCCGCAGGGCCAGACCCGCCCCGCGCAAGGAGCGGCCGAGACCAGCCCCTCATGCGCAGCAAGCTTGCCGTGGGTTTTTTTTTTTTTTTTTTTTTTTTATCTTTTTCTCTCTCTATCTCTCCGGCCATTTGGAGGTGCTCTGGCGGTGACCGGCGTCTTCGCCTGATTCGATTAGGGAGTGCTGAAATTTTCCAGCATGTTTCCTTGCCGCCGCCGTTGCATTTTCCATGATCTGAATAGAGAAAAAGAAAGAAAACATAAGGATGGCAATTTTGGTAAATTTCAAGGAATCTTTGGTTAATTTTATATAGAAATTAGGGTTTTTTTAAGTGCTTTCGGTTCGACCCGATTCTAGAAAATGAACCGGATAAAGAAAACCCGGTTACGTGTTGAACCGAACCAAACCTAACCCATGACCCGAACCAATTTCCATTCGGGTTGACCCGAAGACCCAAATTTTGACCCGGGATGGACCCGGATTGGTTCTGTTTTGATTGGACCTGTTAGAACCATTATGATTCGGTTCATTTTCGGTTTGACCCGTGACCTTTTAAACCGGATGATTCTGTTATACAGATGGTGACGTTTAATGTTTTTAGACTATCTTTATTATATATCACCATAATATAGTTATGAACCGAACGTCACTGTATAAGTGACTGCACTTTTTTTTATGACAGTTTGTTCTCAACGTCGCTAAAAGTTAAAGAACAGTGACTATATTGTTATGACAGTGTGTTCTGAACGTCGCTAAAATCTAGTTTTCTTGTAGTGACATTTACAAACAGAACGTCACTGTATCTATAAACATAACAGAATGTATTAAGGACTGTTTTAGTGACATTTAAAGACAGAACACCTCTGTATATAGATGTACATATTAGAATGATTTATCTTACTGTTTAGTGACATTACAGTATAAACGTCACTAAATATATGAATACAGTGAGGTTGTTTTGAGTCACTGTTTTAGTGACAGTAACAAACGCCATTAAAAGTGAGTGTTAAATAAAAGAATAAACCATTAGAAACTCTTTTAAGATTGTTAGGCTTATATTAACACTTATGAATGTTTGTTTAAAGGATGCCATAGATGACAAATATGCCCTTATAATAAAGTTTTGTGTTAAAATCAAGGAAATAATTAGTTTTATATTTTAACACATATAAGTGCCTATTTAAGGATGTCATAAAAGATTAAAATACCCTTCTAGTGGTAGGCATGAGAAAATTGCATCTTTTGCATTGGGACTGGATATCATCCCCACAGGGAAATATTCTTTTCTTATGTGAGAAGATGGAATAAGGTAGAATGTGAAACTACAAGACAATGGGAGCCTTCTTCTGCCTACAGGTGTGGAACAACCTTCTGAATTGTACTGTAGCATTCTAGTCTTATTAATACAGACCTTGACAGATATAGACTATAATCTTAGCCCACAGGTAATTTTGTAGGATACATCTGTCTGTCACTTAAGTTTGATATAAATCAACTTAGTGTAAAGTTTCACATACTAAAATTGATTATAAGTTTAGCCCACAGGTAGATTATAATTAATTTTAGTGTGTTATTGATTATTGACGTGGGTTGATATCAATATAAGGTTGTACGCCAATAAATCTAAACTTCCCTACTGTTGTTTGCAGTTTATAACTAGATTTGTCTCCCAATGCTTACTAGGGAAAATTATTCAGATTAAAAATAGAAGATTTATTTAACCTTAGAGTGCATGGATTTGGATATGGCGCTCCGTATAGAAGAGCCCGCTGCTCTTACGGATTCCAGTACGCTAGTCCAAATTGCTCATTATGATAAGTGGGAGCAGTCTAACCACTTGAGCCTAATGCTTGTCATCGACAAGAGCATTAAAGGATCAATTCCTGAATGTAAGAAGGTCATTGACTACATGAAGGCAATTGATGCTCAGTTTGTGAGTTTCAAACAAGATATTAGTAAGCACTCTAATGGAAAAATCAGACTCATTAAGTTGCAATGGTAAGGATGATGTGTGTGACTACATCATGCGCATGAGGGACATCTCAGCTCAGAGAATTTTGGTTTGTTATGAATCAAATTTAGTTGATTCTCATTCAAATAACTGGTGGATTGATTCTAGATCATCAATTCATGTGGCCAATACCATGCAAGGCTTTCTGCAGACAATACTTCCGAAAGAAACTGAGAGACATATCCATTCAGGAAATCGGATGAAATCTCAAGTGGAAGCTATAGGTGTCTATAGATTGATATTGCAATCCGGATATGTGTTGGATTTAGGAGAAACCATTTATATTCCATCTTTTTGTAAAGAATCTGATTTGCTTTCTAGATTAACACCTTTGGGTTATGTGTTTTAATTTTTCTAGTACAGAAATAAGGATTTAAAAAAAAAATGATGTATTCATCGGTTCAGGTTCTTTAGTTGATGGTTTATTTCTCTTAAATCTAAATCCAACATATAAAAGTAGTTTACTCTCTGTAAATAATATTGGCATAAAGAGAATGAATGTGAATGAGAAATCCTCTCAGTTGTGACATCTTAAATTAGGTCACATATCTTGTGACAGAAATAAAAGATTAGTGAATGATAGAATCTTTGAGACTCTTGATTTCACTGATCTAGGGTTATGTGTGGACTGCATCAAGGGAAAGCAGACTAACAAAATCAAGAAAAGTGCCAGAAGGTCAACTGAACTACTAGAAATCATACATACAGATATTTGTGGCCCATTTTCCCCTCCCTGTCTGAATGGTCAGAGATACTTTATCTCCTTCATTGATGACCATTCTAAATTCATGTATCTCTATCTTTTAGTTCATAAAGATGAGGCATTAGAAGCCTTTAAGAACTTCAAGACAGAAGTAGAGAAACAGACTGAAAAAGTGATTAAGATCGTAATATCAGATAAAGGTGGAGAATACTACGGTAGAACCACAGAATATGGTCAAAGACCTGGCCCATTTGTACGGTATCTTCAAGAGCAAGGTATTGTACCACAATATACCATGCCTGTATCTCCAGATCAAAATGGCATTGCTGAAAGAAGAAACCGTACACTTATAGATATGGTCAGGAGTATGATTAGTAACTCTAATCTACTTTTGAAATTGTGGAGTGAAGCTCTTAAAATAGCGGTATATATCTTGAAGTGGATACCATCCAAGTCGGTTCCTAAAACTCTTTTTGAGTTGTGAAATGGATGGAAACCTAGTTTGAAGCAATACTCGCATATGGGGTTGTCAAGCCAAAATAAGAGTCTATAATCCACTTCTTCAGAAGTTGGACCTAGAACAGTCAGTGGATATTTCATTGGTTATTCTGAAAGATCAAAGGGTTATAAGTTTTATTGTCCCTCATATAGTCTTACCATTGTAGAGTCTAAAGTTGCCAAGTTTCTAGAGGATGACGACAATAGTGGGAATATACAGAGTCGAAACATTGAGTTCAATGAACAAGATGTATCGACAATTATATATATATATCTGGTGGTCAGGGATTTATCCCTTTACCAGTGGTACCTGTGGTTCATGAACAACACTACATGTTTGTGATGAATTACCACATTAGGATACACCACATCAGGAACCAGTTGTCGTTTGAACATATGGTCCAGAATCAAGAAACCAATCCTGAACCACAAGTTTTAAGGAGATCATCGAAAGAGAGAAAATCGGCAATCCCTTCAGATTATGAAGTGTATGTCCAAAACTGTGAAACTAATATTGGAATAAAAGATGATCCGATTATTTTCACAGGCTATGGGTTGTAAAGATACCATTTTATGGCATAATTCCATGAAGGATGGAATGGAATCTATGTCAAAGAATCTAGTATGAGAACTTGTAGAATTGCCTAAGGACACCTCTACTGTAGGGTGTAAATGGGGTTTTCAAAACTAAAATGGACCCACATAGTAATATTGAAAGATATAAGGTTCGACTTGTGACAGAAGGTTATAATCAGAAGGCTAACATTGATTATAAAGAAACCTTTTCGTCCGTGTCTAGAAAAGATTCTTTGGGGATCATTATGGCACTGGTGGCTCACTATGATCTTGAGCTGCACCGATGGATGTCAAAATGACATTTTTGAATGGTGATCCCGATTGAGGAGGTATACATGGATCAACTTGAAGGTTTTACTTCGGATAAAGGTGATCATCTAGTATGCAAGCTTAAGAGATCCATATATGGATGTAAACAAGCTTCCCGATAGTGGTATTTGAAATTTGATAGCACGATTACTTTCTACGATTTTGTGGAAAATCGAGCTGATCAATGCATTTACATAAAGATTAAGGGAACTAGTTTCACCATACTGGTGTTATATGTGGATGACACTCTTATAGCTAGCAATGATCTAGGGATGCTACACGAGACTAAATATTTCTTGACCCAAAACTTTGACATAAATGATATGGCTGAAGCCTCCAATGTCTTAGACATATAGATTCACATGGACAGGTTTCTTAAGACCTTAGGACTGTCCTAGAAGGGTTATATTAACAAAGTTTTGGAACGGTTCAAGATGAAGCAATATTCATCAAGTGTAGCACCTCTTGTTAAAGGTGACAGACTTAGTCTGGAGCAATGTCCGAAGATCAATCTGAAATAGCAGACAATGCAAAATATCCCTTATGCATCAGTAGTAAGCATTTTGATGTATGTTCAGGTCTGTACCTAGCATCTCATATTCAGTGGGAGTATTATGTAGGTTTCAAAAGAACCCTGGTTTGCCACATTGGATAATAGCAAAGAAAGTACTGAGGTACCTACAGGGCATCAAGGATCACATGCTCATATATAGACATGTTGATGTTTTGAAGCTAATCAGTTACTCAGATTCAGATTTTGCTAAATATGGAGATACAAGGAAGTACACTTCTGGCTTCTTTTTTGTTTGTTAGAGGAATAGTGTCTTGGCACAGCGTAAAGCAACCTAAGACAGCTTCTTCTATTATTGAAGTAGAAGTGGTGGCGTGCTATAAAGCAATTTTCTCAGGCATTATGGTTGAGGTAGTTTATCACAGTTTTGAGGTCATAAGTTTTATTGAAAGACCTATAAGGATCTACTGTGACAATATCGCTGCGGAAGACGCTCTCTGTAACAACACATGCTCAATGAGTCGCTGCCGACACATTGAGATAAAATATTTTGTTGTTAAAGAAGACATTCGAGTTCGTTGCGTTCAAATAGAACATATTGATACTAATGATATGATAGTTGATCCTTTCACTAAAGGGCTTCTGCTCAAGTTGTATGTAGTTCACGTGGATCATAAGGGACTATATAAATCATTAAGTTTTTTGAATGTTTTATTTATGATATTGCAATATAAAGTTTTGACGACTTGAAATAAAGTTATTTTCTGTCATTTATTTTGTTGTATACATAAAGTTTTGTAATGACAGATGCCTATAAAGTTTTCTAGGCAATAAAGTTTGACCCTTGAATCGATTATTGAATTGATTCTATAAAATAGAGTAGTCACAATTGAGGTTCATCGTAAAATAAACAATCTATTGTAATACATGGAAGGGAGTGTTTCCATTGTACTTCAATACTGGGACATGCACCGCCATGATTCATGGGTTGGGAGTTTTATTATGAACATAAAGAACAAGTCCATAAAGAAGGATCTAAAAAATTACTGTATGGCCATACATCATGTTAATAATCATAAAGTGGCTTGTCTTGTGGCAATATGGGCCAAGTGGGAGAATGTAAGTTGGGTGGCCCACATGCCACCTGGCCCCACCTAAGTTGATTGATTAACATTAGGATCCTGGGACATGTGGCACCCAGATCACCGTCCATCCTTGATGGAAGGAGATGGTTGGTCTATAAATAATCCAAGGGTGGGGTCCTGTGTACACTTATGCAATAAGAGAATTTCCATTACGTTCTCTTTGTCTGAGAATAAGGAGTACATAGAAACCCTACCTCCTTCCCCTCTCTCTTTTCTTTTCTCTGTGCAGCAGGGCATATCAAGGTAGATCAAGAAAAGGACATCGGTTGGACGGATAATGGTTGGAACAAGTCATACTGGAGGTATTTATCTTTCGCATTAATCTTCAGTGTAGGGATGGTAAAGTCTTACATGTGCCGCTGCTTTTTGAAGTTTCATTAATCATTAAATGTTAGATAGGGATCATCTCCTATCATTCAATCAATCCAATCGTCCATTAAACCAACTAAGATGATTGGCATGCACAAGTTAGATCCCTAAAATTTTTCAAAAAGAGTCTTACGCCAGTCACGCAAGCAACCTAAAGATAGGAACTAGATAGATTGGCTTTGTGCTATTTTTTGGACTAATTGCTATAGAGGCTTTCAAAAAATTTCCCAGTCATAGGCTTCTTTGCTTTTAAGAGGATAAAAAGTTTGTCTCACTCATTCACAAGTGGACGATTTCAAACGGAGACCTATCTTTTGCTTTATGTTTTTATTTTTATTTTATGCAAACAAATGGAACTCACTCACGCAAGATAATTTAACGGGTGTGGTATGATTGGATGGGAACCTAAGAATAGTATTAAGAATGGTTCCGACATTCAACATACACGTATACTAAAATTCTACTATTCGAAGACTGAGGTTGATCAAACATCTATGATCAAGGTTTTAGGGTTTGGTTCAGGTTAGTTGGAATCAATCAATCCAAACCCTGATCGATCGGGGTTGATCCGATGCCAACACGTTGAATCAATCCTAGGATTGGTTTATGCACAAGTGAGGCAATTGTTAGGGTTTTTGACCAAATATCAAGGGAATCAAATCATATCCTGTCAGTCAGTCGTATGATCATGATTGGTGTCTCTCTGATGATGTACATGAGAAAATTTTCATACAATATCAAATCCAACCTGGGCAAATCCTATTCCCGAATCCATGCGCTTAACCTTGTCTATAATAACCAATATTTATAATGATTTTAGAATGTTGAATTGTATGTTCATCATTTTAGACATTTATGACAAAGTCAAGTATCAACCCTAGATATTACCCCCAAAAAAAAATGTACCAACCCTTGATATTAGTTTTATAATGATCAAAAGGTTGAATTGTATGTTAAACATTTTTCATGAGATTGAGACTATAAACTTTTAACTAATAAATATTAGAAGTTATTATTTTTAAGTATTATATATGGAAAAAAGTTGTGGTCCCTTCTATGGTTATTTATTATTGTAGATTACTATTTTATAACATATCATTAATTACCAAAAAAAAAAGCATCATTATTAAATGGTTTACACCGAGCATTTTTTTGAATTAATTCCACTACCACTATAGGGTGGCCCATATTATATAATTGCATAAATCACCAACACATGATATAGAAGGCCTCTCTATTTCAGTCTTTGGAAGGATTTTAATCGTGATTCAATAATTAATTTCAGTAGTTTTTGGAGAAACTCTAGTTGTGATTCAGCGAATAATTAGATTGATACGAAATCAATGGCCGAGGACATGTGATCCATGATAAATTAGATATAAGATTGGTATTGAATCGATACAAAACTAATGATTTGATGACACGATACACGGCCAATACTAAATTAAAAGATATTAAAAATAAAAGTAAAAGGTATTGTGTATGTGGAATACTCTTGTCACTCTTATAAAATTGGGATTCAAAAGAAACTGTCACGTGACTAAATTCAGAATCAAATAGAGCTCTGACTCTGATCCTAAGTTCCTAACGGAATGGTAGAATCAGGTAAAGCTTATTTGAACCGACCAGGCAATAGGAAAACGGCACCTAAAAGCAAACGCGACAACTTTAAGATGGCAACCCAAATCATATGTATAGAAATCCTCTCCTGCGACAGTTTCGGTAGTCAAGGGTTGAATTTCATCGAATGCACATATCGATGTATTGATATGTATATATGTGCTGACTAAACTCCAGCCTTTGAATCAATCGACAATTAAAACTGCCGCAAAAGAGGATATGGATCGACACACGTTCTGGGCCGATAAGTGTTGCCATAAAAGGAAAGAAATAAGTCCATGCAATTAATGTTACGATTGGAAGCTTCCGAGTTCGAGTCCCAAAGCCCATCTTCCCTAATCCCAAAGTCATTTCCTCATTTGTCGTGTCGTTTGTCTTGGGATGTAGTCCCAAATTTTATAAGGAAAAACTATCTTAGATGAATCTCAATGTTACTGTTAACCTCAAACCAAAGATGAAAACTTATCACGAATATCATGTCACTTGTTTAATTTAAGAAATGAAGAAGAATGTCATACCTTTTTTGACGATTTGAAAATTTCTTTTGTTGAAGCACTCTACCTGTGATGAAGAACTTTTTCTGTTGTTGAAGAACCTATGATGATTAGACAAACAAAGCCACTTGATTTCCAAGGATCTCACAAGCAATCAGGGTGCTCACCCCAGCTGGACAGTATACCATATCTTGGTATTTTGAACTTTTTCCTCCCCCCTTGCCCAGTGACCTTGAGATGTTTTTATATCTCTAGGGTGGAGATGACCAGCCATAAAGTCCAACCCTAAGTGAGATGCTAGCCTCCTAATGCCATATCCAGATTGCCTTTTGGCATACCTTGACAATTACCACAAGTGCCCCTAAATAATAAATAGGGACACAAAATACAAAACTGCCATTTTTTATAAAACCAAAAAGATTTTGCAACGAAAAATAAAAATAAATAATATTTTATATTTATAAATAAAAAAATATTTGATGCAAAATCAAACATGATAACATTATTCAAATTGGCAGTTTGTAAGTACGCGTACACTCTTATAATTGTCAAGTCACTGGCAATGAACATTAGGCACTAAGGTCACCACTCAACGTATACGTGGTCTTACCATGAAGGACTTCACAGACCATATGTGCACTGACCGTCGAGAGACTAGTCCCCATGTCTCCCATAGTCTGAGCAATTTTGACTTGCACCCCTCAAACCTATCATGGTCCAATCAATGCCTATGTAAGCACATAGCGCATCATGATAGGTGCGGTCAAGCCAAGGACTACAAAGTGGCTCATCTGAATAATCATCTGCAAAACCAGTCTATTAATACAATAGACAAAAACAATGGTACCATATAACAAATTTATAAGCCACAAAACATGTAAGCCATATGTCACATATATATACCTCAAAATAGAAATAAAAATGCCCAAAGAGAATAAACCTGTGTTGGGCCACACAAAACCAACAAATTTAAATTCAATTTGTATACTTGGATTTGGATACAACATGGTCTATAATTTTTCTTTTTTTTTTGATAAAATCTAAAACTGTTCATTAGATAAAACAGGGAGTAACCATGGTGTCAATACAACAAAGATCAACCAACCAATGAGTAGATACAGGTCACTTCACTACCCCTTAATTTAGTGACAGCCTTCCAAGCAGGGTGTGCGCTACAACATTATCCCCCCCCTCCTAACAAAAAAAAAAAAAAAAACTAGAATTAAAACTTTGATATCCTGTGCAATATCCACCACATAAGCATCGCCCTTCATAACCTTGCTGTTGATAAGATGAACAACCTATTGACAATCAGTTTCCAACTGAAGATGACATATGCCTAAATGAAGAGCGGCCTTCAATCCATCCCGTAAACATGGTCTGTCTTCGTTGTAGAGAAAAAAATTGATTCTGCATAAGATATCCAGTTAGGTTTCTATTTTAAGTGGAGAGGCTCTCAAGTATACAAGACATTCAAGATTTTGGATTTTATCAATATGACATTATCTACAACACTTTTGTTCATGTGCTATTCCCTTTTTGGGTGGCAATACACATGATATATGGCCTTTCTTTTGGGTAACTGACAAAAGTTCGAACTAGTAAATGAAGGACACTCATATGTAAGACAACCACCTCCTCAAGGAATAATTAAAATTAATACTGGTGCAAGCTTTACGGATTCTGAAGGAGGTTTAAAATTTATCTTCAAAAATTTTGCTGGAAAAGTTCTCAAAGCTATTTCTATCTGTAAGACAACCACCTCCTCAAGGAATAATTAAAATTAATACTGGTGCAAGCTTTACGGATTCTGAAGGAGGTTTAAAATTTATCTTCAAAAATTTTGCTGGAAAAGTTCTCAAAGCTATTTCTATCTCCTCTTCCTTTCCCTCGGTTAAATGTGGAGAAGCTATTGCGATTAGAGCTGCTCTCCTTAAGGCAATTGATATGGGAATTGAATCTATTTCTTTGTAGTTCATTTCTAAGATTCAATTCAATCAAATACCCCCATGAATGTCCATGAATCCACTTGCACGTATGTATACCTTCCACAGGAAGCCATCATCATCTGTATCCAATGCCCACACCCATGAACAGTGATGGGATCTCATACATGCAGATGATATAAACTCATATTTCCATTGTGGATGATTAAAAAGAAAATGAAAAGAACGTGTGGGCATCTTGTCACAGACTTTTTCTTTGGAGAAGCTAACTTGCCTGTGCTCGTGTAACCCTTCTACTTGTGCCACAAATTAGCCTACTCACTCAAGACTTCCTTGTTGTACTCAAGACTTCCTTATTGTCAGACTCTCAAGCCTAACCAGCACACACAGAGAACAAGAGATTATTAGAAAATAAGCTTGGAATACTTTGAAAATGCTCAAAACTCTTGTTGCTTCAAACGACGGAGGTCATTCCTTATTTATCTTTGAAGGCCTTACAAATCAATGGCTAAGATTTGTACATGTGTTGTTAATCTAACAGTTTAAAAAACCATCTAGAACTATCTCTAGAACTTTTTATACTACTAGATAGTTCTCTATTACTCTTTAAGGGAAATAAATCCTCTCATGTCCCTAATGACAGCATGAGGAAATCCAGTGGTTATCATCTACTATGCGCATATACCAATACATCAATATATACGCACAATAAAATACAACCACTAGATTCCTTATACCAACATGAGGGGCATGAGAGGATTTGAATCCCTCTTTAAGTCTCTAGTCTTTTTTCTAACCTTTTCCATTTCTATACAAGTATAGAAGACTAGAGAACTAGAAGTTGGATTGGTCCAATTGATTAATTCCTTTGTCTAAAGTGGGATAATCACATCGGCATGTAATAATGTGCTATCAAAGACATTTGAATATTGTCAATTCAGAATCACTTGAGAACCTCAACTAAGGTTTTCTACAAAATTCCCCCAAATTTATGGGGAAAATTATCTAAAAATAGAGACGTACAAAAAATGTAGATGAATTGTCAGTTCCAGTTTCAAATCTTTCAATTTCAACCCCTATGTATTTGATGTTAACCTAATCTATCACCAACTTCATAACTAGCTACTCACATTCTTACTAAACGGCTGCCTTTATCTGAATGGGATGTGCAAGCTGTAGTCTTTTACTGTATTAAGGAAGAGGAAGATAAACCCCAGAGTCTAAACAAGGTGATCAAATGGAGGCTATTGGGAATAGTCTCACATTGCTAATGAGATTGGAATCTTGAGGTCTTATATATAGAGAGTCGCTCCACTCACTAGTTCAAACTTTTGAGTTGGAAACTTGGCATGGTATCAGAACTCCAGATTCTCTCTCATATTAATTCTAAAAGAAAGGCTAAGTCACCGAAAAAGGGCTACCAGATGCACAAAAGAGGGACAGTCACCCAAAAGAGGGACTTTATGTCACCCCTAAAGAGGGATCAGTCATCCAAAAAGAAAGACAGTCACCCAAAAAGAAGGATTTTATGTCACCTCTAAAGAGGGACTAGTCACATGAAAAAGAGGAACCAGTAACCTGAAAAAATGCTATGTATTACCACATATACACCACGTAACGGTGGGATTACATGTGAGGGAGAATATTGGGAATAGTCCCACACTGCTAATGAGATTGAAATCTTAGGATCTTATATATGGAGAGTCCCTTCACTTACTAATTCGAACTTTTGAGTTGAAAACATGACAGAGTCTACCTTTCGCCACTAAGCTAGAGTGGTTTACGATCACTAGAATAATCTGAACAGAAGACCTCAAATATGTCAAAGGTGAACCCACATTTAGTCTATGTTCCACATTCATCACATCATCCATGCACATAATAAGCCTTATATATCAATACAAACTTTAGCTTTTTCTCGGGATGAGATACCCTTACTCGAGAGAAATCTACATAAACGAGAGGGGCATTACCAAGAACTCATAAATTGAGAGGACATTTTACTTGGATTGAGATTGCTGACTATATAGTCGTGTATAATTCCTGATCTGGCTATCTAAAAAATCTTGTCCTCTTTCAATAAATTTCTTCAATTAAGCTACATGGATTTTATGGCATAATCGCTCACTTCTTGAGAGAAAAACAGCCGTCTTATTGAAGGCCAAAAAGCATGGAAAAGGGAAGATTCAAGTCTCATCAGCCATTATTTAATGACAAATATATTGAAAAATTAAAATTTGCCTTCTAAAACATGACAAACAAAACATCCAACCAATGGGCGTTAGTGTTTTATTTTTGTTCTTTTAGTTAGCTTGAGTTAACCCTAACGTAATGAATGTATTTTATCAGTTCAACTCAGGACCACTAATTACACAATTCTATGGTCAGGGCAAGAGAAACCTTCACAATCTCGGTGGTCAGGGCATCGTTGCGAGATTGTAAGCTCCCAATGTGGACCAATGGAAGTAGATGCACATGCATTCAAAAGAAGGGATAGGATGGTCATTTCATAGCTCCTACAGTGATTACTGACTCGACCTTGGTCCAAATCACGAACTCTGAAGTTTGAACCTAGTAACCACAGTTGACTCGTTCACGTGAGCAAACAAAGGTCCTAGAGATTGTGCCATCGCTCTTTAAGTTTCACTAATCACTAAATTTGGATAGGACTCGTCTCCTATCATCTAGTCAGTCCAATTGTCTATTAAACAAACTGAAATGATCGACAATACACACAAGTTACATCCCTAAAAATTTCAAGATTCTTACGTCAAGCAAGCAGCCCAGAGATAGAATATGTATAGATTGAATTGTGCTATTTTGGACTTATTGTTATAGTGACCTTCAAATAATTTCCCAGAGCCATGGGTTTCTTTGCTTATTAAAAGGATAAAAAGTTGGTCTCACTCATTCACTAGTGGACGATTTCATTTGGAGACCTGTCTTTTGCCTTATTGTTTTTATTATTATTATTATTATTTTTTTATAAAAACAAATGGAACTCACCTATGCAAGATATTTTAATGAGTGTGATATAATTGGATGGGAATCTAAGAATAGTATTAGGAATAGTTCGGACATTCAACATGCATGTATACTGAAATTCCAATATTATTTTAGGATTGAGGCTGATCAATCATCTATGATTGAGGTTTTAGGGTTCAGTTCAGGTTAGCTGGAATCAATCAATCCAAACTTGAATCTATCACGGCTGATCCGGTGCCAACCCATCGAGTCAATCCTAGGATTGGTTTATGTACAAGTGAAATGCGATTGTTAGGGTTTTTGGCTGAATATCAAGGTATTCAAATCATCTCTTATCGCCCAACCGTGTCAGTCGTGCAATCATGGATGGTGCCACTCCGACGAGGTACTAGATAGGATTTCTATCTGATATCAAATCCAATCTCGACGAATCCTATTCTCTAGTCCATGCACTTGAACCTTGTTTATGATAGCCAGTTAAGATATAATGATTTTTGAATGTTGAATTGTTTGTTAATCATTTTTTACTAAAATTTTGAATATTCTCTATTTGGAATAACTTGATAACCTCAACCAAGGTTTTCGACAAAATTCCTCCACAATTGTTGGGGAAATTAACTAAATTAGAGACGTACAAAAAATGTAGATGAACTGTCAGTTCCAGATTCAAATTTCATTTTCAATTTCAACCCCTATGTATTTGATGTGAACCTAATCAATCACCAAATTTATCACTAGCTGTTCACATTCTTACTAAAACAGCTGCCTTTATCTAAATGGGACGTGCAAGCTGGAGTCCTTTAGTCTTGTTGTATTAGGGAAGAGGAAGATGGATTCCAGAGTTCGAAACAAGGCAACCGGATGGAAGCTACCTTTTGCCCCCCAGGCTAGAGTGGTTTACGTTCACCAAAACAATCTAGACCAAAGACCTCAAATGTGTCGAAGGTGAACTCACCTTTAGTCGATGTTCCACGTTCATCACATCATCCATGCACATAATAAGCCTTATGTACCAAAAAAAACCTTTAGCTGTCTCGAGATGAGGTACCCTTATTCAAAGGAAATCTACAGTAACAGAGACGAGAGGGGCATTATCAAGAACTCATAAATTGGGAGGACATTATTTGGGATTGAGAATGCTGACTATATAGTCCGTAGTGTATAATTTCTGATCTATCATCTAAAAAAATCTTGAATAAATTATAGGCACCTCCCCTATTGTTGCCCTTGAATCAGGTAGATCTCAAATCTTTCAAACAATTACAAAGACACCCCCTTAAATCAGAATAAATTACAAAAAAAAAAAAAAAAAAACTCATTCCGTTTATGAATTTTCGTTAATTGACAACCAGAGGTACTATGTGTTAGTTTTTATCTTTTGTTCTTCTAGTTAGCTTGGCATAACCCAAACACAATGAATGTATTTTATCAGTTCATCTGGGACCACTAATTATGCAATTCTATGGTCAGTACCCGTGCAAGAGAAACCTTCCCAATCTCGGTCAAGGAATCGGTACCGGATTATAAGTTCCCAATGCGGACAAATGAAAGTAGGTGCACATGCATTCAAAAGAAGGGACGGGTTGGTCATTTCATCATTCCCGAGGCGATTGTTGATTTGGTCTGAGTCCAAGTCGCCAACTGTGAACTCAGTAACCACATTTGACTCGTTCACTTAAGCAAACAAAAGGTCCTTAAGATTGTGCCGTCGCTTTTTTAAGTTTCACTAATCACTAAAAGTTAGATAAAACTTGTCTCCTGTCATCTAGTCAGTCCAATCGTCCACTGAACCAACCAAAATGATCGGCATGCTCAAATTATATCCCTAAAAAATTTCTCTGAGCCTTATGTCATGCCAGCAACCTAAAGATAGGGTTGTGCTATATTTTGGACTTATTGTTATAGTGGCCTTCTAAAAATTTCTCACAGTCATGGGTTTCTTTGTTTTTAAGAGGATAAAAAGTTTGTGTCACACTCACTCACAAGTGGACGATTTCAATTGGGGATCTTTTTTTTTTTTTTTTTTTTAATGCTTACAAATAGAACTCATCTATGCAAGATATTTTAACGAGTGTGATACGATTGGATGGAACCTAAGAATAGTATTAGGGATAGTTTGGACATTCAACATACATGTATACTAAAATTCCACTACTAAAAGATTGAGGCTGATCAAACATCTATGATTGGGGTTTTAGGGTTTGGTTCAGGTTAGTTGGAATCAATCAATCTGAACTCGGATCCATCAGGGTTGATCTGATGCCAACACAGCGAATCAATCCTAGGATTGATTTATGCACAAGTGAGAGGTGATTGTTAGGCTTTTTGGCCAAATATTAAAAGAATGAAATCGTCTCCTGATGATCAATCATTTGATTCCAACGATACACATGAGAGAATTTCCATCCAATATCAAATCCAACCTGGACAAATACTATTCCCGAATCCATGCGCTTAACCTTGTCATGATAACCAATTGAGATATAATGATTTAAGAATATTGAATTGTCTGTTCATTATGTTAGAAATTTATGACAAAATCAAATAACAACCCTAGATATTAGTTTTATAGTGATCAAATGGTTGAATTGTATGTTAAACATTTCTCATAAAGAATGAGACTCTATAAACGTTTTACTAATAAATATTAGAAGTTATTGTTTTTAAATATTATATATGGAAAAAAGTTGTGGTCACTTCTGCGGTTATTTATTATTACTATTTTGAAACATATCATTAATTATTACCAAAAAAAAAAAAAAAAGCATCATCATTAAAGGGTTGACACCGAGCATTTTTAGATTTAACTCCGCTACCACCATAGGGTGGCCCATATTATATAATCTTGTAAATCTTTATATAGAAGGCATTTCTGTTCAGTCCTGGACGGACTTTAATCATGATTCAATGATTAATTTTTTCGGTTTTTGGAGAGATTCTAGTAGTGATTCAGCGACAGATCAGATTGATACAAAATCAATGGCGAGGGCATCTCGGACATGTGATTCATAATAAATTACATACAAGATTGGTATTGGATCGATACAAAAATAATGATCTAATGACACGTAAATGATTAATATTAAATTAAAATATATTAAAAAAAGTAAAAATATGAGGTATCGTGTAAGTGGAACACTCCGGTCACCCTTATAAAATCGGGATTCAAACAAAACTGTCACGTGATTAAATTCAGAATCAAATAGAGCACTGAGTTTGATCCTAAGTTCCTAACAGAATTGTCACGTAACAAACATCAGAACAGGTAAAAGCATCTTTGAACCGACCAGGCAATAGAAAAACGGCACCTAAAAGCAAACGCAACAGCTTTAAGATGGTAACGCAAACCGCACACGTCCTGGTGGGCCGATCAGTGTTGCCTTTGAAAGAAAGAAATAAGCCCATGCAATTAATGTTACTATTGGAAGCTTCCTAGTTCGAATCCCAAAGCTCATCTCTTCCCAAATCCCAAAGCCGTTTCCTCATTCGTTGTGTCGTTTGTCTCGGGATGTAATCCCAAATTTAAATTCAATTTTGTATATTTGGATTCGGATAAAACATAATCTGTATTCATTCAAGAGAAAAAAAAAATAATATATATATATATATTCATAAAACATAATCTGTATTCTAATTTTACACAATAATTACACGCTAACCTGCAACAGCCGGTGACGATGACAGTGATTGTGTAAGAATAATTACACGCTGCCTCTTGCCTCACCCAATTTCTCTATAAATGCATCTCTCCCAGCATACGCCACCACCGCCACCACCAAAAGGGCGAGAATTTTCAACCCTCAGCTTCCGTGTATCTCACCGGCTCTATTAATCTGGTTATGATCGCTGCCAACAACGGGGACACTGAGAGCCTAAGCTCTTCCTCAGCTCTCGGTTTCCCCCGAACCAGGTTCTACCGTTACCGACGGTTGAGGTTATCAGATTGAGCGTTTGAATCCATTAGATAGACAGAGAAACGAAGGGGAAAATCATGCCGAGCCCTTCCAAGATTGGGCACCGACGAGGGCTCGAAGAGAACGGAAGGGCGAAGAAATTGGGGAACAGGGCAGCGTCGTTTCATGGGAAATCCCATCTGATTGGTGCTGAGATTCGCCGGCCGAAGACTGACCCGAATCTGCTTTCTGCTGGAAAATTGCAGGAAATTCCGCGGGAGATGCCGGCTACGTTGACGAAGTTGCTGCTGAATGTAACGTTGCAGAGCAGCTTGGGAGCTGTACAGGTGGTGATGTCGCCTGAGTCTATGGTACGAGATCTGATTATGGCGGCGGTGAAGTTGTATGCCAAGGAGGGGAGGAGGCCTTTTCTGCCTACGACAGACCCTGCGGGTTTCGACCTCCATTACTCTCAGTTCAGCCTAGAAAGTAAGCAATCGAAAATCCGATCTCTCTGTCTCTCTCTCTCTGTTTCTTTATGATTCCTCTTCTATTGGGATGGGATTTGGGGATCTTAATACATTTATATTGATTGGAGCAGGTCTTGATCGGGAGGAGAAGCTGAAAGAACTGGGATCGAGGAATTTTTTCCTATGCCGCAAGAAACCGAACGAAGCTGCGGTGGATGCGTCTTCCTCTTCGTCGGCAGTAGTGGCATCATCGTCTTGTTCGAAGCAAGCTGAGAAAGTTTCGAAGTTTCCTCTTCCCTGGCTTAGATTCATGGATTTCTTGCTGTAGTGCATTAATGATTAGGAGAGAGAGAGAGAGAGAGAGAGAGAGACTCTCTCCTGTCTGTTATTGTACTTGGATCAAATCATAATAGGATCTGATCATCTGTAAAAATTAATAGGAGATAACTATAAATCTATGAGGGATATTTATCCTTTTTAGAAGTGTTTCATTTTATGATTTAGCATGAAAATGATTTACCATGCTTCAAGTTGGGAAATTTTATTTTTCACAAAAGATTTTATGGACAGTTTTAGAGTATCTATGATCAAATGGTTATGCCAGGTTGATGATGTGGTATTTCCGACTATGGGATATGTATTGATTGTTTTGGACTGATCATTTGATAAATTATTTATTTAAATCCAATTATAAATTTTCAATTTATTTATCATAAACATTTTTTTAGTCTAAACATTGCCGTGCACCTTTTCTCCCATGGAATGATGATATGAAAATTTTGATAATTAAATATCTCATAAATGATATGGACCTTAGACTCTATCTTTCCACCGAATGTTTATCGGCACACCTGAATACTGTCATGTGGTATAAAAGACAAGTCATTGAGCAAAGGTTAGATAGGTGGGCCACCCAACCTATATGATTGAATTTGAATATAAAAGAAAACTCCCTTAAAAAAAATAATGTGAAAAATGATATATGCTCGATCTGCAATGACACCTAGTTATCTGAAGGTTAGAATTGTCAATTTACCTTCCCTTGTGGTAATTTAGGCATTTTGCCAAAAAAAAAAAAAAAAAAAAAAAGAAAAATTGCCTCCACGCGATACCAACATGACCATTATATTCAAACTAAAAACTATTTTTCTTTTTTTCTTTTTTTTTTCTTTTTCTTTTTTTTCTTTTTTTTCTTTTTCTTTTTCAGGTAACGCGTCCTTTTGTTTTGATAAATATAAAGAAAATTTTATTTGTCATAATTTACACGTTAAAAATTTTTCTAATGTTTTTTTTATTTTTTTATAAAGAGGTAACATATGGTGATCTTGAGGAGGGGAAACCTCTTGAAAACAAATATTAAAAATAAAAATATCACATGTAAAATTTTAATTCAAAACAAGTGAAGCTAAGGCTATGTTTAGTTGCAAGGGAAATTGAAAAGAAAGAAAGTGAAATTTTTTAACCTAAAAAAGAAACTTTCATAATGATTACAATATCCGCTATCACATTGATATGTAAGGAATTACAATCATTTCATATAGAGTTATTAACTTATATTTCACTTTGTATTCAGATCCCTTTGCATTAAAAAGTAAAATAAATTTTATATCTTATTACCCTCATTACTAAATATGTTAAGAAATTTAAATAGTTTATACAATCATTTTGTGTTACAATTATAAAAGATTCTTTTTTAAATTTAAAAATATCTTCTCCTTTCCTTTCAATTTCCCTTGCAACTAAACACAGTCTAAGGGTTTATCTTTTTCCCTTCTACCATTATTTAGTTTTGAAGTTGGAATAAAAGATTGATGACCAGTTCCCATATAAACTAAGTTGCCAATTGCAATAACATAGTAATATGTATGACAGCACTCAACATCTCATTTTAATTTGACTAGCACTCAACATGGGCCAAAAAAATCCTCTCCCACGCGCCAGTCTGCCAGCCAACCATTTGACGGACTGGAATATCTTGACACACATACTGATGTATTCCAATCCGTCAGATGTTTGACTGGTGGACTAGCACATGGGAGAGGATTTCAATCCCAACATAACGTCCTTGGACACTACTATTTTCCTAGACGGTGGCATTCCAAAAATGCATACCAAAGGTAACCTATGGATAAGTCATCATTATATGGAATTGTGTTAATGGATTTTTCCTACGCCCAGTGGTGGGTTATCCCGAGAAATCATAATTACTTCTTTAAAGGTCTATATGTCAGCCATTTTATTGATCTGTCTTTTATCTTTTCTTGGTAGGTAGAACCTCATAGACAATTTAACTCAAGATCTCTTCATTTTATGGTATTAATCTTTTGCCAGCTAAATTATCTTCTTGGGGTTTATCAATCTACCTTATTATCTTAAATCCTAAAATAACCATGGTAACTAATCCAGGTCAGAGTAACAGTGTATCGACTCGATTCGATTTAGTCTGAGATTATTACTAATAGAAATCATAATCGTATTTTACAAATCAAAATCGAATCGATAAACCCTATTAATGATCAGTTTATTGGTTTCTTATCGATTTCAATTAATCGGTTCATAAACGATTTCTTACATGGTTTATGGAGAAGGATAGAAAATTCTACTAATGTAATTGTTCAAAAAACAAAACTTGAAACATTAAATAATAAACTAAAAATATTATATCACATGGCATTATGTAAGGTTAAGAGATAAACACATAAAAATTGTATACTAAACCTCAGCTGCCATTAACGCATAGGGACTCCATGTCAACTAAGCTATAGCTGTCCCACTAATCTCTCCCTGTGATTTCTCCTTAGATTCGGGTTCTCATCACTGGATTCACATCCTCTCCTCCCTGAGGTTCGGGAGGAGGGGGGATGCCCCCGTTTGATGGTCAACACATAACCCGAGCCCTCCATCTGAGCAGACACTGAGCGGACAAGTTGAGCCGACAAGGGATGTCAGCTCGGATGGAGGATTCAAGTTCACCCGAGCCCCACGTGTCTGCCATCCAACATGGGTGTCCTCCTCCTCTTAAACCTCTAAGATGAGAGGATGTGGATCCCACATCACCTGCATGTATATCAGTATATATACTTTCCATGAAATTCCATCACTGTTGATGTGGTGTGGGACCTACCTCTAGAGTGTGAGGCCCACTGGACATGAATGTTGATGGGATCCCATGGAAGATACAAGTATATGTACGTGAACTATTCTCTTTATATTCTGGATAATCATATCGTGGATAATGTTCATATATACATCAAACACTTTATGCACACCATGTGCAATAACATTATCTCAGTTATAATCCTTCATTTTGATAGTATTTTGTGATTTTTCACCGGTCGAAAAAAATCTTTTTCAGACATGAACGAGTTTTTCAAAGTTCGTCCAAATAAGGTTTGAAAAAAAATTATTTTTTCTCAATCAATTTTTATAAGTAGATCTTTACAATGTTCTACCATTGATTTTAGGCCTGGAGAAACATATCTATTTGTGAAGATATCGATTTCTCTATGCTATAAGACGCTTCAATGCTTTGATCGTAATCCTTCGGTCAGAACCTTCTAAAGCCTACGGGGGATATCTCAATATCTCTTGCTAATGGGTGCAAAGAGATTTTTATTTTCTATGACTCTCAATATTTATATTCTCATAATAGAATTAAGGTTACCAAACTTATCACATATCATGTGATTTACTTTGTTAATTGAACTTCCACTAATTAACTGATTAAGTAATTAATTAAACCCATATAATTCAGTCCATGGTGATGAATATCGTTTCATTTTTGTGGTTCTTTGAATCCACTGTGACAACAATCAATTCATTCTTGTAGATTTCAATTCACGGCAACCATGATTCCATAGTTCTCGAGTTTACAACAACAGTGTTTTTACTCCATTTTATTTTTGATTCGTGGTGGCGATGAGTCATTCATGATCTTCGTTTTTAAGTTCATGGTCGTAGCAACTTCTGAAATTTCTCCAATCTCAACGCCGGGTAGCAATTCATCCCATTTATTTACATTTCCAAGTTTTAGATACTATTCACATGCATGGTAGTCAACGGGTGAGATTCTAGTCGGGCAGCAACTCAGCCCTCTGTATCCAATCAGGAATCTAAATCAGGAATCTAGTTACTCCGACAATCTGATGTATATGGCTCACCTAATCAAATTTTAATCCACTATATTCAATCTGATCATATAACCTAATAAATAATACCGGCAAAGTTCGACAACAAAATAGGCTCTTCAGTTCAATCTTTCGATCTACTTTCGATTAATGATCTGTTTTGTGGTTAACGATCAGCAATGCTCAGCGGCGATTCTCCGTTTCGATCTTCTTCTATTCGGAAACAGAAAGAAGAAATTACTGCCTCAAGTGACGCTTGATTCAAGGTTCTTAGGTTTCTGTGGATCTTCCACTCTGAGGTGTTTGCAGTGCTTGCTAACCTTGAATGCAATGTTGTGGAAGCCAAAGTGTGGACTCACAATGGACGCATTGCATCTCTTACCTATGTCAAGGATTGTGATTCTGGGTGTTCAATTGAAGACTCAGAAAACCGATAGGACTAAAGGGAGTCTCAGAAATGTTGTTAAGGTTTCATTTGTTTCAATGTAAATTTTACATGTGAAAATTTTTTGTCTTGAAAATTTTCAAATGTTTGTTTTCAAGAGGTAAAACACTATCATAAAATTTTTGATGTTTGTTTACCATTTATTTTCCATGATAAAATTATTTAAAATAATTACCTAAGATACCATCATAATAAATTATTTAAAAATAATCTTATAAAATACTATTATAAGAACCCACCCAAGACCATTTTCTATCATCATTGGCCGACTGCTAAGGAAAAACAGCTAAGCCCCCTCTCGGGAAATAAGGGTCAGGATCCAACAAGCACTTGCTACAGAAAGGGCCCACAAGCACCTGACCTGCCACTTCTTCTTCAATAAATCTAACTTTTTCGCCAGTGCTACAACAGTGCGTCGTGTAGAATGATCTGAATTGATTTTCACAATGAGCAATACAAAAATGACTATTTAATTTAGGTAACTAGATTCTTGAGTAAAAAGATATGCTGACTCAGCATATCAATCCGATACAGACTTATACAACCTATACATATCCGATTTTGTATCGGTTTCTAGAGTATCTAATACCCATTCCGATATCGTAAACTTTAATCCATAGGCAATAAGCCTACATGCATGAGAGATAATGCTAAGCAGACAAGACATTGAATAAATATATTGAACAAAACTAGTTGGGCAACTCCCCATCCCAATCCCAAATTTACCACACAAAAAAAAAAGAAAGAAAGAAAGAAGATATTGTATCACCAAATCAATTCTAAAAAACAATTAAAATATTCAATTAGAACAAGAATGTCCAATTGAGAACCAAACTTCTCAACAACTTTTTTAGTCTTATCTTCCATTTTGTTATGTTTCCTCCACTCATCAACCAATTGACCCTTTCCTTCATCTTCTTTTCAAGGCCCTGAAAACAAGAGAATCATTACAAATATTAAGAAATAAACTATTGTACAAGTTGTAATTCTATTGATCAAAATATTGATTTGCAAGGGGTGAGTGAGGAAAATATTTCCTCCTTTCTAATTCTCATCAATATTTAAAACAAATTTGATTTACACCTTCTCAAGCATTTTTTTTTAGTACTTTACACCTTCTCAATTGAACTAAATGTACCACACTACAGAATTTCACAAGAAACTAGACAGAAGTGAGCATGGGTTCTATAGCTGTACGCCACATGGCAATTTCAATAAAAAGAAATGAGAAATTGGATCTTATCATATTTTCCTACAATTATCGGCTTTCTATTCACTGGAATAGAACTTGACTTAAGACATAGGTTGAACAAAAAGATTTTATAATGAAAGATTTCTTGAAAGCAAAGTCTCTGTCATACTATAAACCCTATCATACCAAATACCAGAAAAGAGTAAACAATAAACAGAATATGATTTTAACTCTAATTGGATGGAAGTGACACCACTGCTTTTAAACACAATTAATGGACCAAGGTACTGCACAATCCACTGCCCTTTTATCCACATTATAAGCTGGTTCACCATGATTACCAATGTTGTATTTGTTACTTCTTTCTAGTTAACTTCAAGCTATGGCAAATGGACTACATAATATTGAATTTAAAACATCAATGCTAGACATCATTGAAACATGTATTTTTTTTAATATTCTATTTTACCACTTGGCAAACTTTGCTCAAACTAGCAAGTACTTAAACATGAGAAGGAAATATTAAGATTAACTCGTCCACAATATTTTAGAGTCATCCAATTTATCATGTGACAAAAACTTGAGTTCCAGTTTGTTGATACCCTCTATACCTGCAAGAGCAAAAAACACCTTGCGCATATAGGCACGGTGGCAATAAAGAATCACATTGTTCACCCACCTTGTGATTCTCACCTCTTTAGAAATCAATAATGATAAATTAAAATTGGGGCTGCTGTCAACAAATGGGGCTAGGGTCAATACGGATCATCTAACTCTATAGAGATTCACATGGCTCACCCACCATGTCAATCTTAATATCATTGATTATTAATATATTATCATAGTCAATAGAAATACTTCTGTAAACTCTTCTTATTTATGAATTTTTTTTTAACAAAAAAATATCATAACCTGTCCAAAGTTTTGTACAACTAGTATTTGATTAGATGCTTGAGAGGCAATGGAAACGTCAAGAGGAAGAAGAAGAAACAAAGGCCTCCGCCGAGTGCTAGAGAGAAACCATTCATGGCAGAAACACAAAAAACTCCCCAAAATAAACTAACCAGACACTAACTAACAGAATATCCAAATCGAAAAAAAAAAAAATTTCTAAAAAAACTATAAATACAGACTCCAACCCTCTCACCTCAATAACAAAATCAACCACCTGCATCTATCAGACCCTAAAAACAACCAGATGTGATCCCAACTATTCAACCATGCAACAAAGTTAATTACCACATCCATTATCCAAGCAACCTGTTCCTTTTCTACATTCACTACTTCTAATAGCCTCATAAAATAGCAAAAGAGGACCAGAAATAAAATTTACTCCCTCCACTGAACAGGACCACTCACCTCTTACTAGTAACAGAAGTAACTTCATTAAACTCCTCTACTTTTTCACGAATTAGTAGACTCCGACAGGAAAAATCCAACTTCTACCACTCATCTTGTAATTGTTTTCTAAATGCATAATAGAGTAACAATACAAAATATAATACAGATTAAGAACTTTGCTTAGCTTAAAGAACCTCTTCAATCATCAAGCTTTTTTCCCCTTGATTTTGGCACTAACAATAAGAAAGCAGAAAATTACATAATTAATATATTGAACAAAACACAATTCAAAGAGGAAGGACAGAGAAAAATATTTCAGAGAAGAAAAAGATGGCATACTAGACATCTTTTATAAATTTACTATGTGCAGTATTATATATTCTAAAGAAAATGTGAGGTAATCCGCAGATATACCCTGTCTGGGACCATCCTCGTAGTCATAATCCCAGTGCCCAAATGAGGGGTAATCCTACATCAATCAATTTAACTGGGTGCTCCAGTGGACTATGAGAATTAACAAATTCTAATTGATACAAACAGTTTTGGGCATCACGGATGCCTTATCCATAAACAAGGATACCAAAAGATTAGAATTTAAAATCAAGTAGAGACTACCTCATATACATAAAATAGTCTGTTCAGATAAGAAAACTCTGAAGTTTCTCAATGCCATTATCAGCATTGACTTCAGAAAATGATATTGCCAACCTTGTATCTACTGGACTAATCTTTTGGTTAAATTATTTTCTTTAATTTGCAGAAGTGAACAACAAGTATATAATCAGCACTTCATAAGGAACTAACGGATTCACGATTCATAAAAATAGATTTACAGCATAGACCATACATATCAAGCTTGAAAAGGGTATAATCCACATAAACCATGGGAGGCAACCTTGAAACGATTTATAGTCCACATGGACCACGGACAGCAATCATGAAAGGATTTACAGTTCATATGGGCAATGGACAGCAAGTGAAGTTGATTGCAGCAAAACGAAAACCAGATTTCAAGAGTAGAAAAAAAAAAAAAGATTTAAAAAAATAGAAAATCCCTAAACAAGATCGACAAAACAATAGAAGAGAATTGAATATTAAATCAGCACTTCACAAATGCTAGGAACTAAACCAAGCAAAAAGATAATTGCGACTAGACTTTGATTCACGTTTCTCGCATAGAGTTCTCAAAACAATTTAAATCTCACAATCTCAACCAAGAAATACAATCCCCAATATCCAACACCCCATTTAAGAAAAAAAATCCACAGGAAATATCAAGATAATTTTAGCAAATTCTGAACTGAAATCACTACACGACTTATTAGAATCATTCCTATTAAAACTGCTAAACCAACATTTCGAGTGCTCGGCTTCAGATCTAAAGGATCATCAACTACATCCCTGTTAATGGCAGATAATAGAAGGTTGGAGATTCCACACCACAAACCCTAGCATTCAAAAACAGAGAAGAATGTTGTGTAATTTAATTAGCTTCTACGATTCAGGTTATAAGGTTTATTCAAGTAGGTTCGGTGATCAAGGTTCTTACCTCTTCTTCGTTTCTGCTGTATCGATGTTTTATTCAAAGAAATCGAGCAAGCTGTAGAGAAATGGAGAGAGAAAAGAGCATGATAAGAACAGAGAGGTAGATACGAATAAACTTCTAGTACGAACAGAGAAATGGACATAGAAGAAGAAGAGAGTAGAGAAGAACAGGAGAGGAGCTAGGAGGCGGACGGCTCGGGAAGAGGATATGTCGCGAGATAGGACCGTTGTCGCGAGCAAAGTATTTGCAGCAAATGCTCGATGGATTTTACGAGTGTGTTTTACAGTAAAATCGAACGGAAATTTTGCGGAAGCTTTTTTCGGAAATCTGATATGATTTGGTAAAATTTTCACGTGTAAGTTTTTACCTCGAGCAAAACAAACGCCGGCAAAACTAATTTTATGGTAAAATTTTCATTTTCATTGCTTTTACGTTGAAACAAACAGAGGATAAGGGGAAGAATGATATCAGAATCGTCAAGATCATTGTATCCATGGCTGTCACCCATAATGAACGTCGACTTCATCAGATGATGTTTGCCACCCGTGATTACGAGTGGAATTCAATGATGGTTTTGCTACAATTTTAAGACTGTTGTCGCCGTTCATTCCCCAGCCATGTTTATCACTCACAAAAAACAAAAGAAAAAAAAGAAAAATGATGAATTATAAAGAACTATAAAGGTGATGGCAAAACTGTAATTTTGTTGTCACTCTATTGAGGGTAATTGAATAATTTTGCTTGTTTATCAATTTAATCATAGAGGATATGAGTAATATTATTGGCAAAGTTAAAGGTTAACTGACATGAAAAGGGATTCATAATCTCTTCCGTTTGAGTTTGGGCGGGAGACTTGACGGTCCGGATGGATGACTGTCACCTGGCTCTCTGGTAAATCCAAGCCCTCCATCCAAGCTGACGCCCCTGTCGGCTCAGCTTATCGATTCGGGTGTCGATTAGGATGGAGGACTCGGATCCACCCGAGAGCCAGGTGGCGACCATCCATCTGGGCCGTCAAGTCTCCCGTCCAAACTCAGACGTGAGAGAATTTCTATACCATAAAAAGAGAGTATAAGGGTGGATGAACTTTTTCATTACTTAATTACTGAGTAAAAATTTAGTAAGTAATGGACAATATAATTGAGATGGAACTCCAAACTGGATATGTATCTACAGTTGAATTTCCCAGTTTACCAGAATGGCTAAATTGATGCACCAGACTTCAAAAGTCAAAACAACAACTGTTTCTAAAAATAATTAAGAAACCTTATTTACCAGCCAAAAGCAGGACGGTTTCCACTTTCAAGAACCTTTTGAGAGATGGAAAACATGAAGTAACTAAAACAACAATGTTTGCTACAACGAGAACCCTTTTACCCAAAAATTAAAATTAAAAAAAAAAAAAAAAAAAATCTTCTCCAGCTTATAACGCACCATCCTTATTCATCATATGGTGTAACCATCATCGATAAGAAATCCTTAAACTTTATAAGGTCCTGTTTGATAAGACCCTTACTCTAGGATTCCAAGATTTCGTGTCCTTAGGAGCAATTTCATAGCTGAATTCTATTTGATAATTTCGATTCGATTCTAAGCTCCACAGAAGTAAACCAAACTCTTTTTACTCTGGGAGCCCAAATTTGGGAGCTACCAGAGCAAATGAAAGAGAACTAAAAAGAATCGGGCCAAAATGAAGGCTTGATCGCTGCCACCGTCACCCACCCACAACTACAACCACAATCACTTCATAATCACCATCACCACCAAATCTGGAATGTCAATCATGGTTCTATTCTCAATAAGCTTTGGAATCAGATCTAGAACAGCGTTATCAAACCATATCACTTCATAATCACCACCACCACCAAATCTGGAATGTCAAACAGGGTTCTATTCTCAATAAGCTTAGGAATCAGATCTAGAGCAGCGTTGTCAAACCATATTCTGCTATCAAAAAACTGATTCCATAGTTGAAAGAATAAAATGACTCCAGAGCAAAAGCAACGGATTAAGAGCAAGACTGTTGTCAAATGGGGCCTAAAAGTATACTAATCTTAGCAAGTCATGTTTCTAAGAACGAAATAACCTAAACACCACATTATCAAACTTCTCGACAACTTTTTCAAACTTCTTGTGCAAGAAGTCATTTTGGAGATTAGGACTCATTAAAGCAAAATGGAGATCTCTAAGGAACTTCTCCACTTATTTTAGGCAATCAAGCTCCACGACTACTCGGTTCACCAATTCACTTGACATGAAAACAATTCCTGCATAATAGGAAGATTTTCACAGTAGTGTATATACAAAAAATCCAAATATCCCTTATGTTGTTCAAATTAGAAGAAAGCATGAAAATGAGAATAATGATTAGAAAGACATTGACAAACAAATATTGTTTGACAATAAATAAATAAAAAATACAGCATTCAGGAGTGATCATTCATCAAAGTTTGGCTTATTCATCAAAGTAAGGATAGAGAGAGAGGTGGTCAACCGCCCTTTGCTGACACAACAATTCAAACATAACCATATCATATCAGACTTAACTCCATCCAAAGATCCAAGCTTCTGCATTAGAAGAAATCCATATTTTCATAACTTAAAGAAGCTACGGATGGGATGTCAGCTGGTCAGACAACCAATTTGGATGAATAAATGACTAGTCCTACTTCCTTTATACCCTAATTGCAACCATCAACCAATTACAATGTTCATAAACAAAGAGTAAAGTATCAAAAAGAAATCATTCTCTAAATTGATGCAAGATGATGAGGGAAGCTGATTAGGCAATTTTCAAGAACATATTTGTGAAATTCTGGATTAGCTACAGACCATTAATAAAACAAAGGAGAATTTTTTAAGAAATTAGACAAAAGGGTTTAATCAATGAGACTACAATTCTGTATGGGATGGTACAGGGTAACTAGCTTCCTTAATGGAAAAATAATTTAGGATTCTAAGTGTTTAAAAAAAATGCTGAAAGTTAGGACCAACCCCATCCCACCCCTCCCAGGAACGTACCAAAGCAGGGGTTCCATCAGATTACAACCCTTTGTTTATTTCAAAAAGAAAAGTTCAGCACATACTTGTCAAGACGCCAAGGCGAATCAAGGCTTTGGAGGCCTGACCAACGAAACCAAGGCAGACTATTTTCCAAGGAGCCTGGGTGCTGCCTTGACAATTATAGTTCAACATACTCTTGATGATGTGAAATAAAAAAACAACTTTCACAACAAAAGTTTCAAAAGTTAAAAGTAAGAGCGAGTGCAAGCATATAAGATGAAGATATGTTTGACAAGCGTCAAGGCGAGAAACCCCACTTATTTTTTTCATTATATTTTCCAGTGGACAGAAAATTCTTACATGTATATTTCCTTCATCATCTAGGCATGGGCACCTTGAAAGAGGAGGTGCCCGGTTGCCGGCATCAATTCGCACCTTGTCCGCACCTTGTCGACTAGGTGTCATGCTTAGGCAATACCTTGACAAGTCACAACTATGTGGCTGACCATATCATAAAGCTACTACAGAAGAGGCTTATGGATGATTACAACTTCAAGAACATTGATAAATCCACAGTTGTCTACAAAAGAGGGGGGAAAGTAGTCAGGAAAAAAAAAAGTGAAAGGTTCCAATTTATAGAATATGTAGCCCACCTGTTAATTTTTTTGTCTCATGATCAAGGGTACTATTTGTAAAGTCAGAGTTAAAACACCGAGGGTATAAAAATTAGAAGTTAACCTACAATAAACTCATTTATGACTCACCAATAAGATAATCTTCAATATCGAGAAAAAAAACTCGAAAAAATCCACTGCACAATCAAACAACACATCAGCATCGCGAAAGAAAAATATCACTAGAATGAAGCATTAGATACATCACTCAAGATAGAGATTATTACAAGAATATCCCATAATCTTTTTTTTTTATATTTTAAACAGACCAAAGAACAAAACAAAAGAAACTGTCAATATCATCTTCAACTTATCCATTATTAGTAATGGGATATAAAAACAAGAACTGGGAGGACAGCTACATATCATAATAAAGTTCCCAAGCAGAAGTGCCAGCATTTGTGACCATGTAGGGCATGGAGAAAGAACTACGAGCCCATGAAGAAAAAAACGACAGATAATGCAAGCATCAGCAAACTCTTATTAATTACCCAACCCATTTCTCTTAGAAGTGAATAGATGTTTTAAAATGCCCAAAAAGTGTGATGAGGTTTGTGAAGCTTTCTATGTGCAGCCATGGAAGGATCCAATCATAATCAAGTTCAATTCATTAAAATGAAATCAAGAAACCCAAGCTCAAATCAATACCCTCAAAATGAGAATTATTAAATTATTAAATTATATATATATGTCAAAGGTTTGTATGTTTCCAATGTCATAAGACAAATTAGATTTGTTATGTTTTCAATGTCATAAGACAAATCTGGACCATTCATTTTTATTATTTTTTTAATCTAATTCCAATTTGGGGAGTATTATAATAATGTTTAGAGTACTCGTACATTCTATTGCTACTTCTAACCCATATTTGTTCTAGTAAAATTCTGTCACAAGTGCTACTTTTCAAACCAGAATCATGTTAAAAGAATCCCAGCATCAAATTCCAGTTTCATTGATCTCTATATAAATACCATATGCTATGAAACCATTAATTATAGACTACAAAAGTCCACATATTGTCCTCTATCAAAATGAATTACCAAAAATCATGACTAATCTAGCAAAACAAAGCAATTTCTTTTTTATTTACATCTAGAAACGTGACACATGAACACTTATACACTAAAAACACTAAAATAAATAGCAAAGCATGCAAACACATCACCAACAAGTTAAAAAAATAAAAATAAAAAAAACAATAATAAGAATTTTTTTTATGTACATCCAAGTTTCTCTTCAGCTTCTTTATGCATGAGAAGATTTCCTGTTTGCAGAGGTGCAAGCTTTGAGAACACCATTTGTGTCATACTCTTCCAATCACCAAGATATCTAACAATAACCACAAATAAGTAAAATATAAAAAAATCATAATATTTTGCTAACCGTTTAAAGCACATGAAACTAAAAGAACAATAGGCCACCTTCCAAACAAATGCCACAGCTATGATATTCTACTGGGCATTCTTGGAGGATTTCATCAAGCCGATAGAAAAGTCTTTTTAGAACATCAATCTGAATTTTTGTTGTCACACCCTAATTCTGCACCAACCAGAATGATGTGATGAACCGTCAATAAACCAACAGTTCAACCAGGATCTCGAATAGACTATCTCCACCATGATAAACCAAAACACATTCCACATTAATCAGATATAATAAAGTAAATAGCGGAAATTTTACAGATAATGAACTGAGGTCTAGTCATGATAAATAATTAATATTCTATTTATCTCCAAGTAACCAAAACATAATTTAATACATATTACAAATATCCAAATACGAAAGTTAAACACTAAGCGTATCCATAGTCGAAACACTTGCTTAACGAATCATAATAGTCCTCCACAGCTTGCTCATCATAGCCGCCACATATTCATATGTTGGCGTGTCGACATAATCTTCAATCGTAATACCTGCAACATCAGAAACTAAAAGAATTGCGTGCGTGAGGGTCAGCTCTCCAACTTGAGCTCAGTGAGTAAACAAAACAATGCAACAAACATATGCATGCATTCAATTCATATCTTTGGTCTGGTTCATAAGTTTGCAATGTGCAATAGAAAGGATTGGTGACCACCGCACCTCTATACATAGGGTGTGTAAGCCCACCAAATGGATCAAACACCATTGTCGTCCACATCCACCCCACCATGGAATAGGGATAGAGCTAAAGTGCTTAGGACCGCACCGCATCACACTTCCCCTGATGCCCTACCCATACCAACACGTAAGCCCCTATCGACGAGGGCTTACAAACTGGGCTCACAACTAACCAATCCTAATGTCAAACAGTGTATCCAAGGCCTCACCCCAGCATCCCTCAATACGTCCATAGAGATAGAGCTAAATCCCCCCGGCAGAGTAAGAGACTACATGGTCCGAGACCACCTCCCCTGATGCCCTACGACGTAATAGTTCTACTAAGGTAATGGCGATACGACGATGTTAGTGGACAAGACTTGAGTAGAGATAGAGCTAGAGTTTGGTGACCAGGATGAACCACAGTGTCACGTCCTCCCCCTGATGCTATACTCGCATCAAGTACACTAACCACACACATACATTCACATGCCTATTCCTAGCATCATCATCAACATCATATTATAAATAAACGGAAATTAAATATGCATGAACAGTAATAACAGAAATATTGGATGACATGTGATATGCATATTACAATCATACAAGCATAGAATCATTCATGGTATTGGACTCAATAAACGAAAATAATTTATTATTAGCCAATTAGTTTAGGTCTTGTTCCCTCACCTTTAATTGATCGTAGATCCTCATTCAAGCTTTATGAATCACTTTTAAATCACTTGAAAACCTAACCAAGTTGATAGATTTTAATTAGAATCAATTTCGTTAAATTTAGACTAACAGAAGTTGACGGGTCGCAGGTGGGGTAGCACCTGGGGTAGCAGTTTCTGTGACCACAGGGCGTAGGGTCGCAGGGTAGGGTAGCACCTGGGGTAGCAGTTTTTGTGACCCTAGGGTGTAGGGTCGCAGGTAGGGTCGGACATACTGTGACCCTACGTGCGACCACACCCTCCCTGGAAACTTTCCGAGGGCATCGGACGTATGGGTCTCGTGGGGTCGGACATCATGCGACTCTACGTGCGACCACACGTGTCATGGTCGACCTTTCACTCTTAAGTCCATTCCTTCATGTTTGAATCCTTTGGCTTATCTTCATGATCCTTCCTATGATTGTTCTATGGCTCAAAACTATAATTTTATACACTATCCATTGTCCACAATGATTTCCTCCATGGATTCTCTTGAAATTTATCCATGGAGTGGATGATTTGGGTTTCTCCTAATCCTATCTTCTTCATGAACTATTCTAGGCTCTTAAATAAATCATGGGAATTAGGTTCATACCTTAGGTTTGCTGAAGATTCAGAGTTTTCTCTGAATTTCCTCCTCCTTAGTCTTCTTCTTCAATTCTCCTTCTCTTCTCCTTCTCTTCCTTCTCTTCTCTTTCTCTCTCTTTCAATTAGAGTTCTAAAGGAGTGAAAAAGGCTAAGGGACGTCCTATTTATAGAGAAAAACCCTCCATAATAAGCGCCAATGAGTTTAGGAAAGAACTCCTTTCGGATTAGGAAGGTTTCCTAAATTCGGTATCCACACAATCAAATAAGGCAAACAAACCCGTTGCCGAGTATCCACACAATATGTGAGGTACTGAGTCAACTGGGATAACTTGCCATAATGTCCACTCTGGGGAACAATGTTATGCTGAATAATCCGACAGAAAAGGCGAGGTTGAGGACGTAGGTTGGAAGCTAGCATGACTCTACCAGGCAACAAGATCTGTGCGGCAATGGCTAACCGCAAGTCCTCAGTGAGATACCCTTTGGCTCTGGGTGGACAATAAATGAGCTCCCCATCATCAGGAATCTCTAAAAGGGCAGCTAACTCAGCGACGTTAAATGAAATCCTCACCCCTTTCACATAGCTGGTGATGCGAAGATCTCTAGCGTGCTCCCAATCATCCAACTCACCCTCCACCTCCAGGTTTGTGTAGAATAACTTTACCAGGTTGGGACGTGTAGTCTCCCTAAACTGAATAAGGGGTAACCAACCCACAATCCCAAAAGCAGACTCCACATCGAAGCGGTGAAGATGCTCCAAGTTGACAAAACGACCTGCTTCAATGCGCTTGGCCCGAAACCATTCAAGGCGTGAAGCGGCCGCCTCAGACCGGAAGTACCTCTCGTCATATAAGTCTGGAGGGAGATGTGGCCTGTGCATACCAGGCATATAAGAGCGTTTTCCCGCTCCGCGACGGCCAGACATGGTGTATCTGTTAAACAAGAAACCATAGTCAGTTAGAGACAAGTATGGAAAGTGGTGAAAAATCCTAACAATATGTCAAGTGTGAATGAAACAACCTACATAGTTGATACAAGGTTTATCTAGGTTAAACAAGGTTGTAAAATAGAGGAATAAAGTCATAATCACCAAAATGGTCAAAAATTTCGAAAAAAACCTAGAAACCTAGGTTTAAAAGTCAAAATTTTTAGGTTTCCATTAATCTAGTCGATAAAACTCCAAATTGATTGAGGGGTTTTACCCATTTAGACCCCTAAAACCTTTCTCAACCAAAGAAAGAAGTTTTTCTATGGCTAAAAACTTCCAAATCAAGAAAAACCTAAAATTTGGTATAAAAGACGATGAAAAAATTCTTAAAAAGAGAGAAGAGAAGGAGGAGCTTACCTGAGAGACGAGATTGGCACACTAGAATCAAGTAGAAACAATCCTTTAGACACCGGATGCACTGTAGAGACTTGGAGACTCGGAGAGAAATCGCCACCGGAGTAAACACAAAAGAGGAAAGTGAGAAAATGAACCAAAAATCGCGAATTTAAAGCATTTTTGGCTATACCGGTCGCACATCTGGGCTGGATAGTGCGACCGGTACCTCCCTGTGGTATGGTGCGACCGGTACCTACCACAGGGTATACCGGTTGCACATACTGATGGGGTGTGCGACCGGTACCTTCCCTGCGGTATGGTGCAACCGGTACCAAGAGAGAATACCGGTTGCACATAGTTATGGGGTGTGCAACCGGTATCCCCTCTGCGGTATGGTCCAACCGGTATGTCTGAATAGCCATACCGGTCTCACTCCAGGAGAGACCGGTACCGCCATTGGAAACCCTATAAAGAGAGGTGATATAAAATTATCTCGATAAACCATCGAAGCTTGATTCCAGACCGCATGCTTGCATAATAAGATATTGAACATGTGGGAATTTCGACAAAATAACTGGAAAATTTTTTGCTTTTCATTTTAATCTGTCAATGAATACCTGTGATGCATACGTGAGACTAAATTGTTGAATAAATTTCTAAAGTGTTTTAAATGTTCCAGGTATTCAGATATCGTATAGAAAAAGTTAAATTGCTTCAATGGTGGGAGGAAACGGACGAAGAGTTCATCGCAGGCGCCGTCACTCAAGGGCGCCTACTATGGATAGAAGTTCAGGGACAGAGAATTCAGAAGAAAATGCCGAAAGAGTGAGAGGGGAAGAACTTAACCCCCTAAATGAAACTGATGATAGGATAAGGGAAAATGAAGAAGGTCCGTCACAGGGACAACCTTCTACCAGCTCAGAAACGATGATGGCAAATTTGGTCTCTAATATGGAGGCCCAACAAAAGAAATTTTTCGAAGAAATGCTGAAAGTGTTTAGGCCACTTGGGCCTGTGCCAACACCTACTAACATGCCATCCACAAATATGGAGAATGTACAAGCGGCACCAGTGGGAGTTAGCCCAGCCAATGAAATACCACCACAACAGGATCAACCCAATCCAATACCCCAACCAGTCACAGGGACGCCAGTTCACAGTCAGAATCAGGGGGGGTATCAGTATCTGTATCAGGGTGCATACTATGGCGGGTATCAGGGAGGAAATCAGGGAGGCTATCCATATCAGCCACAATGGTATGGACAGGCACCATATGCTCAGAGTAGCCTGTCCAGAGCAGTGGATGGATTCTTGAAGCTCAAACCACCTACCTTTACAGGGAAGTCAGGGAAAACACTGTGGCCGCACAGTTGGATAGCTGAAATGGAGAAAAACTTTCGGCTACTGGATTGTCAGGATGGAGACAAGGTGTTATATGCCACTCATATGCTGAAAGAGGAGGCCAATGGGTGGTGGAGCTCTACCAAGTCATACCTGGAGACCAAGCATCAAATTGTCACTTGGCCCATATTCAAAGAAGCCTTCTTTGACAAGTACTTCCCCAGGAGTTTTCGGGATCAGATGGAAAGAGAATACCTTAACTTGCAACATCCACGAGATGACGTGGAAGCTTACCGACGAGCGATATGAGGAGCTATTCTTCTTTGCTCCAACCAGTATGCAGGAAGAAGCAATAAAGACTCACCGTTTTATCATGGGTCTTCGGGGTGCTATCCGCGAACATGTATTGGGCCAGGGTATGAACATTTATAATGAAGCAGTACAGGTGGCTCGTATTATTGAGTCAAGTCAGAGAGAAAGTTTCATGGCACAAAGTAGGGGACTGAAGAGACCCAATCCTGAGCTCCAAGGTGGAAGGAACAATCGGCCATACCGACCATTCAGGCCACCAGTCAGCACCATACCTCCCAGACCGGCTCTTGCCACACCATCACAGGCAATGATTTTATACTTGTTCCTTAATTGTTGCATTAATCGTTTGTGCATTAGAAACTAAGATAAAATTTGAACTAAAACCTCAGGTACAGTAAATATAGCAGGGGTACCCGCAAGAGTCTTGTTTGACTCTGGGGCCACCCATTCTTTTGTATCTGTATCATTCGAAAAAATACTAGGCCAACCTATCAAGACTCTACAACCAAGTCTACTAGTTCGGTCCCCCATGGGAATTGAGGTGGTGTTAGAAGAATACTATGGTCCTTGTCCAGTACATATCGAAGGACGAGAAATGGAAGCCAATCTAGTCCAGCTGGAGATGTCAGATTTTGATGTGATACTGGGAATGGACTGGTTATCTCAACACTCGGCAAACCTGCTATGTGCCGAAAATAAGTTGACATTCAAAGACAAGGAAGGAGCTGAGTTTAACTTTAAAGGGGTTAAGTTGCCCAGGAAGAGAAAGCTCATACTCTCAGCTTTAAAAGCAAAGAAGTGTCTAGAGAAAGGGGGAGTAGGATACCTTGTGTCAGTGGTGGATGTGACCGCTGACCTACCAAAAATGGAAGACATCGATGTAGTGCGGGAATTTCCTGATGTATTTCCTGAAGACCTACCCGGGTTGCCACTTGACAGGGCTACTGAGTTTGTGATAGACCTACTACCAGGGGTGGCACCAGTGTCTAAAGCACCATACAGGATGGCTCCAACCGAGCTGAAAGAATTAAAAACTCAGCTACAAGAACTGCTAGACAAGGGCTTTATAAGACCTAGTATCTCACCTTGGGGAGCACCGGTGCTATTTGTCAAGAAAAAGGATGGTAGCGTACGTCTATGTATGGGCTGTCGTGAATTGAACAAGCTCGCTATCAAGAACAGGTACCCACTACCAAGGATAGATGATTTGTTCGATCAATTACAAGGTTCAAGCGTATTCTCGAAGATTGATCTGAGATCAGGGTATCATCAGCTCAAGATTAAGGAAGCAGACATCCCCAAAACAGCTTTCAAGACGCGTTATGGACACTATGAGTTTCTAGTGATGTCCTTTGGGTTGACTAATGCACCTGCATCCTTTATGAAGTTAATGAACCGGGTATTCCATGACATGCTGGATACGTCGATTATCGTATTTATCGATGATATCTTAGTATACTCTAAGGACCAGGAGACACATGCGGTGCATCTAAGAGCAGCATTACAAAGACTAAGAAGAGAAAAACTATATGCAAAATTCAAGAAATATGAATTTTGGTTAAAGGAAGTGGCCTTCCTTGGTCACGTGGTGTCTGCTGAAGGAATCAAGGTAGACCCTAGTAAAATCTCAGCCATCTTAGGATGGGAGGCGCCGAAGACTGTGGCTGAAATTCGTAGTTTCCTGGGCTTGGCTGGATACTACAGAAGGTTTGTGGAGAATTATTCCAAGATTGTTGTTCTACTCACCAGATTGACCAAGAAGGGGGAGAAGTTCATATGGACCGACGAATGTGAAAAATGCTTCCAGACGTTGAAGTCAAGACTGGTATCGGCACCCGTATTGACTATTCCAGCCCCATACCACCCATTCACACTATATACAGATGCTTCAGGTTTAGGATTGGATTGTGTGCTGATGCAAGGAGAGCAGGTGATAGCTTATGCCTCAAGACAGCTGAAAGAGCATGAGAAGAACTACCCTACACATGACCTAGAATTGGCAGCGGTCATTCATGGTATCAAGACTTGGCGACACTATCTGTATGGCGAGAAGTTTCAGATTAAGTCTGACCACAAGAGTTTGACATATCTGTTCACTCAGAAAGAACTGAACATGAGGCAGAGGAGGTGGCTTGAATTACTCAAGGACTACGACTGTGACATTCAGTATCACCCTGGTAAAGCTAACATAGTAGCTGATGCACTGAGCAGGAAATGGGCATCGAACCCTGAAGCAAGACCAAGAACTAATGCAGCGTTGGGCGCTGCTGTTTCTGAAACATCAGAGGACGAAGAACAACACCTAATAGAGTCAGCAGACGATCCTATTGAACAAGGGTTGATACACCAGTTTACCTTAATGTTTGCAGCATTAAAGATTTTGCCCGCCCTGAAGGAAGAATTAAAGGCAGCAGTCCTACAGGACCCATACCTCAGGACAGTTCAAGAGGATTTGGAAAAAGGTCGAGTCAATCCTGATTTTATTATTAATGCAGACAAGGTACTCAGATATCGTGGACATATGTGCATACCTGAGGATGAAGAGCTGGAAATCCGAAATCGGATTATGTTGGAGGCTTACTCCACCCCATATTCGGTACGGCCTGGAAGTACTAAAATGTACCATGACATGAAAAGGTTGTACTAGTGGAGGGGTATGAAAGCTGATGTGGCCCGACATGTGTTTCAATGTTTAAACTGTCAACAAGTCAAAGCGAAAAGACAAAGGCCTGCAGGATTACTACAACCATTACCCGAGCCAGCATGGAAATGGGATTGCATAACCATGGATTTCATCACTGGATTACCTATGACTCCGAGGTCGGTAAATGCAGTATGGATAATTGTAGATCGTCTCACCAAGATAGCCAGATTTATCCCTGTCAGACCACAATATACTATGGACAGGTTGGCAAGACTGTACGTGGACAATATAGTCAGACTCCACGGGGTTCCAGAGAGTATTGTGTCTGATCGAGATCCACGCTTTACATCTAAGTTCTGGGAAGGACTTCAGAAGGCAATGGGGACGAAACTGAAATTTAGCACAGCTTTCCACCCTCAAACTGATGGTCAGTCGGAGAGGACCATTCAGATCTTAGAGGACATGCTTCGAGCATGTGCTATCGATTTCAAGGGGGCTTGGGATGAAAAGCTTTCACTCATTCAGTTTGCCTACAACAACAATTACCAGTCTACGATTCAGATGGCCCCATACGAGGCCTTATATGGCAAGAAATGTCGAACACCTTTATTATGGGACGAAGTTGGAGAAAGACGGATCGTAGGACCAAAATTCGTGGAAGAAACCTGCAAAGCAGTAGACCTAATCAAGAGCCAAGTAAAGACAGCTCAGGTGCGTCAGAAGCACTATGCTGATAACAGACGACGGGATCTTGAATTCATGGTTGGTGACAAGGTGTTCTTGAAGGTGTCACCAGTCAGAGGCTTGAAGCGGTTTGGCAGAAAAGGAAAATTATGTCCTAGATATGTGGGACCATATGAAATCCTGTCCCGGTGCGGCAAAGTAGCCTATCAACTAGCATTGCCACCAGCGATGTCTAGTGTTCACGACATCTTCCACGTGTCCTTACTGAAGAAGTACATGAGAGACCCCTCACACATTCTTGTTGCAGACCCCCAGATTTGACAGAAAACTTAACCTTCGAGGTGGTGCCAATCCAGCTCATTAATAAAAAGGTACAACAACTTCGAAGGCGAGCTATCCATTATGTCAAGGTAGTTTGGAAAAGTCAGGACGTAGAAGAAATTACTTGGGAAGAAGAGGATGCCATGCGACAAGAGTATCCCCATCTTTTCGACTCTAAAGGTACGTACAATTTCAGGGACGAAATTCTTTTAAGGGTGGGGGAATTGTGAGACCTACGTACAAATTTTGGGGACGAAATTTCTTTTAAGGGTGGTAGAGTTGTAAGAACCATGTTCTAAAACCGGGTCTAAACCATGGTTTTATGTGATGACAGGTGTTCCAATTATAACTGGACCGGAGGGCGAAGCCGGGTGACGAACCACTCAAAGTTCAGGTATGAAAAACTGTAAAAAAATGCCTAAAAACTCATACCGGTCTCACTATACCGGTTGCAGTATAGTGCAACCGGTATGTGCAACCGGTATGGGCATATAATGCCCATAATGCCATACCTAGTGCAACCGGTATGTGCAACCGGTATGGTATACCGGTTGGAACTATACCGGTTGGAGTGAATCTGGGGTCTCCAACCGGTATGTCCAACCGGTATGCCTGACTCCGGCTCTGTCTCTTAGAATGGAAACTTGGAAAATTTCCATTCTGAGGAGAAACCTTCCTTGGACGGTCTCCCTCTATTAATAGAGAAGGAGACATTCCATTGTTTCTTTTCAAACCCTCTCGCTGTCTGGAGAAGATCTGAGAAGGAGCAAGAAGGAGGTAGCCCCGCCCAGGAAGGAAGAGTACGCCGCCAACCGACAACGCCGGTAAGTGCTCTGTATTGTTAGTTTTGTTAGGAGGTCGGATCGAAGCCGCGAAGCGGCGCAATGATCCAAAAAGGAGCATGGCTCCCACTATTCTCCCTCATTCGAATCTAACCTAGGTTCATACGGCAATATAGCCGAGATTCGAAGGCCAATAGAGGGTTTGTACTTAGAAAAGGGTAGGGGAAACCCTATAGAGACCTAACGGTTAGCCGAAAAGGAGGGAGATCCGAGATCTCGCTCTCGGATCCAAACCGCAGGGTATACCGGATGGATTATGAGTCCAGCGGTATGGCCTTGCGGTATATACCGCAGGCACATACAGGTCTCACTCAGTGAGATCTGAGTGAAACCGATAAGTGCAACCGGTATGGTGCAGCCGGTATACATCCTGGTTGCACCATACCGGTCTCACTAGACTGAGACCGGTATGTGCAGCCGGTATGGGTTTCCGAGCCTGGTTTGCTTGGCCAAACCTGGTTCCGACCCCTGAAACTCTAATGAATGAATTCTAACCTAAAGATATGATTATGTAGGACCTGTAGACGCTGTGAGTAAGCTCTCTAACGCAGAATCGAATCACTATCACGCGTCAGGTAAGGAACAAGACCCCAAACCTAAATAACTAAATAACAGTAAACCTTTGTGAATTATTTCTGTAATTATAAATACATATTGCTTGATGTTTGTGCATTTCACATGCCATGTAGTTGTTTTCTTTTATCTTATTATAATCATGCATTTCATATGCTAGGATTGTTGTATGTTTAGGCATGTGTATGTTTTCGTTAGTGTGTGGAATGTGAAGGGGATGTGCCCTGGATATATCCACAGCTAACACTTTTCTCGTATCGCCCTTACCTTAGCAAACTCAGTGCGAATGGGGTATCAGGGGGAGGACGTGGGATTGTGGTTCTTCCTACCCACCAGACTCGAGCCCTATCTCTATGTCGTAGGGGGTTGTGTTGGGGTAGGGTTATATAGTCTTTACCTTAGCGGACTTGGTGCGAATAAGGTATCAGGGGGAGGACGTGGGATTGTGGTTCTTCCTGCCCACCAGACTCGAGCCCTATCTCTATGTCGCAGGGAGCCATGCTGGCGTAAGGCTAATGATATTGTATTGACATCTAGGACTGGTTAGAAACGGAACCCACTTGCAAGCCCTTACCAATAGGGGTTTAGGTATTGGTACGGTATGGGGTATCAGGGGGAGGACGTGGGATTGTGGTTCTTCCTGCCCGCCAGACTCGAGTCCTATCTCCATACCGGAGTGAGTGATGTGGGGCAACAACAGTAGTGTGGTAGGTGCCTGACTGTTGGGTCACACTCTCGTGCATGGAGGTGCGGTGGCTGCCAAACCTTATCATAGCACATTTGCAAGTTATACCTGGCCCAAATTGTAATGTTATCTCATGCATATTGTACTGTTGCATTGGTTTTGTACTTACTGAGCTATGTTGTGAGCTCACCAGATATATATCTATTCTTTTTCAGATTTGGATACAGGGTACACTGTTGATGACTTCATGGCTGCTCCAGCTTACAGCACAGTGGCTGCCCTGGACTCTCAGTCAGTGGAGGACGAGCATGATGCGTCATGCGAGTGCTCATTCTGTGTCTTTTCTCAGTGACTTGGTTATTTTCAGTTAAAGCTTTGTAATAAATATATTTTACATTTGATGGATGATGGAAAAGTTGGATATTTATTTAAATTACAATTTAGATCTCGGCTCATTTATTTATTTCCGCTGCTATGTATTATATCTCTGATTTGTTAGACTGCTTAGGAATGATTGGTTGACATGGTCTATTGAGATCCTGGTGTGAACAGTGGTTTAGAGTCGGTTCACTCACACTTCTGGTTCAGCCGAAATTGGGGTGTGACATGGAACTTAGCTCAAATTTGATCGAGCGTGGAGCGATCAAACTCTCCCACAGCCTACGTATCCCTCGAGACCTCTGTCTCTCCAGAATCAGGTCAAGCGTAGTTTTCATGGATTGACGAGCCATGGACACGTGTGGCAACACTCAGAAAAGGTCAAATGCCTCAGCACCCCACACACGGGGGTCACTAATATCTCACTCATATCCCATATTCGGGATACCCATGTAGACTGCCCGTCGGGCCAGATTTGAGCCTAGCAAGGCAGGGGTGGACAAATATTTGAAAATGGTCGGTCCACACACCGATTCCCAAACATGAGAGATGATTGGCCAAAGACCACAGACAAAATTGGGTAATGGTTGGGTTGGAGATCAACCATGATTCCCAAGCATCACCTAAAACATGCAAAAGGAACACATTTTTTGTATTTTTCTCTTTTTTCTTCTTTTTTTGTATTTTTCTTTGTAGAAATGAAAGCAATTTTGGGATCAACCCTAATGGTTAAGCGGACCCATGATCTAGGCGGGGGCCCACACTAGTCAGCTTGGGGTTTGAGGATCCTAGCAAGAGTGGACTCATTAGAGTCCCCTAAGCATTTCACAACACTGGGGAATGGGACTGTTACATGGCATCAAATTAATTTAAGCAACCAGTGATAAGCATTCCAACATGTAAGTGAAGTGAAGTTAGACATGCCAGTATATCAATGGCTAAAATCCACGATCAAACGGGTTAAGCCATACCTATCATGAAGCTGAATTAGCCCATCACCAAGGATTAATCAATTCAACATTAGAATTGGACTAATCCAACATTGATCCACAATAAGCCAACATCAGCATACCACATACCATTTAGGAAAAGACACAACCGTCCAACCACATGATGGTGTTGAGTTCAAGATAAAGCACATCAACAAGATATATGATATTAATCACAATAACATTGCAGGTTATGCAAGATAGTATGACAAACTAGCTGGAATTACATCTAGCACATCATATTAGATTTCACATAGAGAAATTAAACATTAATTGAAAAAACCAGCAGGAGATGAACTGAGATGAAAACAAGCTTAAAATAACAAACCAGAGAGGGATTGATTAACAAGTTGGGACTAAACTGATCAAGCCTGAGATGTGATTTAAATAAGTGTCATCAATTCACAAGCAGATGGTTAAAACCACAAAAGGGAGAGATAAGATAAGATAACATAGTAAAACAGATTCACCATAAGCCTTATCAATATCTATCTTCGCCATGGAGATGCAAAATTGTGAATGCTGACCTCACTCAGCCACTTGAATCCCCCATAAAAATTCCAAGCCTCCAAACCAGATCAGACATCTTAAAATAGAAAAGAAAGGGAAACCAAAACTAACTCTAAGGAAGACATGACAAACTAAAACCAAAAAATCAGAACTAACCCATACACTAGACTACAAAGTGAGTTTGCCATCCTAACAACTACAAAATAGACTTTCCCTCTTTTCAACCAACCAAAATAAAATAAAATAAAATAAGGAGAACCAAAGTGAAGGAGCAAAACTAGATATCTTAGTCCACTGAACCAAACCTCCCAAAAACTAAAACTGTAGGCAGAAAATAGGATCAAACACCTCCCTATGGCCGACATAGTTAAACAGCAAAACCAAACAACTGAGACCCATCCCTGAGATAATAAGAAATAAAAATGAAAGAATAATGGGAAGGGAGGAAGGAAAAAAACAAACATTACATGGATTCATGGGCCACTCATCATGCGATCGACGGATTCATGGATCAAATAGATAACAATAACAACAAGAGAAACAAAAAAAAAAAAAAGGAAAAGGAAAAGGGAAAAAGGGGACGGACTTACCTGTGCTGGTATTTCCTTTTTCTTCTCACTTTTTCCTGTTCCTCCTCTCCTGCTTTCTCTTTCTTGCTTACAAACCCTATTTTCAGAGGCAATACCTTATGCTTCTTCCTCTTGCCTAAAACCCAGCTTTCACGAAGGGCATGCTTCTCACTCTCTCCCCGTTGATCCTCTCTTTTATCCAGCCGTAGAGCCCTCTTCTCCTATTCTGTTCTTCTGCCACTCTCACACTCCCCTCTGCTCGCTGCTCTCTCTACTCTCCTTTCTCCCAGCTTCGGTCTTTCTCCCCCGATTTCTTCCTGATTTTTTTTGATGGTCTGTCCGCCCCCCTTTTTATTTCTTCTCCTCCTTCTTCTGTCCACCGGTCCCCCCAAATGGGGGTTCTCCGGTTGTTGGAAAGGAGGGACCCTCCTCATGCGCTGTCGATGGGAGAGGGATGAAGATGTGAAGTCGGTTGGGGAGAAGTAAAGCCCGACGACTTTTGGGCCTACCTACCTTCCCTTGCTCGTAAAGCTTCGATGGATGGGCTGGTTCGTCTGGGAATAAGCTAACCCCTACCCATCTATAGCTGGCCGTTGAGCCCACCTTTCGTTGGATTTGCCTCATGTCCTATCTCTGTTCGGGTGACACCCTTTCTTTGTTTAGGGGGGGCCTTACCTTACCCACCTTTATTCATTGCAAGTTGAGCTAAATGAGAGGCAGCAATTCTTGCATCTCCCGCCCTCAACGCAGCCCCATTATCAATCAGAACTCGGCTGAAGGGCTGCCCTTCTAAGTGGGCGGGAGAGATTTCGAGAAAGAGGGATGAGGAGTCGACCTCCCTCTTCCCTGCAACTCTCTCCCTCACCGCCCTCTCTGCTCTCTCTCTTTCCCGATTTCCCCCTTTTCTTTTTTTTTGATTTTTTTTTTTTAGTCTTCGATCCCTTTCTTTAAGGGATCTGGACTGTTCTGTTCCTTTTTTTTTTTTCATATACACAAATTGTCCCCCTCCCCTTTTTTCATTATATATATATATCATTCTATTTCTTTTCTTTTCTTTTTTTTATTATTATTATTATTTATTTATTTTTTATTCTTTTATTCTTTTATTTTATTTTTTTTATAACACATCCCTCTCATTGCATATGGTACCCCAATGAGAGCGGAGATCTCCGCAGTGGCAAAATCGGGGTGCTGACAAAACTCCCTCACATGGATGTGGAATACCTAGGTGAGAGTAGTGATAGAGAGTAAGTCGCAACCGAATCCATGGGAGTTAGTGATGAACCTACCAAGGTTAGCGATGAGCCAGTTGAACACGTTGGGATGGAAATCTCTGGTACATCCAGTCCTTGCTTTTAAACTGTATTTGAATCTAATGCGACTAACATCTGGTGTGTCTTCTTGTTTTTTAGTGGGAAGAGAGGAACTGGATGCCGGGGAGATCGCAAGAATGCTCACAAATCAGGGGTAGAGGAAACAGTCAGCCATCAGTACCAGCAAAGGTGTCAAGAAGGCACGAGTGGCGAAGATTACCGTGACCAGGTCTCCCACGACAAGGTTAACCATTGGAATTTCTGGCAAGATAAGTTTGCAATCACCGCCTCTTCGCAAAGTCCCTGAAGAGGTTGCCCCTTCAAGCGAGACCGCTCTAGGAGAATCAGATGATCTGGTGGAACTCCAACCTCCCACATCACACCAGCTGTCTGTAGGCTTGTAAAAAAGAGAGGACGAGATACAAAGGTTCCAGCCTAGGATGCCTCCAGACCTGCCCCTTTACAGTGGGCATTTGGCCGAGAGGGAGGAAATCCCAGTGCAGGGAAGCAAGCGAATTAGAGTGTCACCTACGAGATTGTCCTCGGGACGGCCTCCCGAAATCCATCGCTGCACGACCCTTGCCCATGTAGGGCCTACTAGCCACGCTGGACCATAGGGAGACTATCCAACCTGTTGGATCCAGACATGGCGCGGCAGCTGGTGAGAGAGATCAGTCTTCCCTCGACGAAGGATTTCTACAGGCGATTAGAGCGGGCGGAGCTTTATCACATACTGGAGACAGATCTCATCCTGGTAAGGCTCGTCGCCTTCCCCAATTAATGTGTTGCACCCTTTCCTTTTTGTTTGCATTCATAGCCTGAGTGTGCTAAGTTTTCATCATGTTACGACTTTGCAGAGTGCCCAAGCTTTGACTGCACTCAGAAATGGCGAGATTGACGTCGACGGTGAGGTTCGCCGTCTGGAGTTGGAGAGGGATGGTGCCTTGGAGTGCGCTTGTTCCATTGAACAAACAAGGGATAGCATTATTGAGGCGAGGCGCCTGTTTTCCCAGGAGAACGAGACTTTGACGAAGGAGCATGATGCCCTAGCGAAGGAATTGGACGCCTTGCGAATTTAGGCTAGGGCCGAAAAAGAGCGTCAAGAGGCGGAAAGAAATAGTGTCTGCACCGCAAGAGAGCGTCTGGAGGAGGCCCTCAGGGTGGGAAAAGTGAGGGTAGAGGGACTGACCTCTCTATTGGAGAGCGAGAAGAAGAAGTGTGGTGAGTTGGCTGGGCACATCGAGGACCTTTAGCATGAGAAGGACGAAGTGGAGGCCAGCATCTCTGATCACGTCGAGAAGGCTATGAGAGACTTCAAAAAGTCCCAGGAACTCGAGGTCTATGTCGCCGAGGATCCAGCGATGAAAATTTTCCACCTTCGTTGGGGTACCTAGCACTTTATCGACGGAGTGCGGAGCCTAGCCAAGTTCTTGCACGGGATGCTTTTGTCGGAAGCGGACTTTTCTAAGTACTTTCTTCCAATAGATGTGCCTGATGATGAAGGACAAGCCACTGGAGACGTTAGAACTGAAGGTGACGAAGAGGAAGGAGCGGATGATGAGAGCGGAGAAGATGTTCAGGAGGATGTCGTTGGAGGAGAACCTAGCAATGAGGTGGCAGGAGAGCCAAGGGGCACTCTGCGAGATGGTTCCCCAGTTGGGAATGTATCTCCCCTGATAGCGATCCTATCTGAGCCGCCCACTCTCTCTCTCGCCCTATCGGAATCGAACGTTCGCACCAGTCAACAGAGTAATCAATCCAGGTGGAGCAGCAGTAGAACCCCTGAAGACTTTTCTCTCCTCTTTTTTTTTTTGTTTGTCATGTGGAGGGGCCAAATGTAATTTGCCAATTCTTCGTTTTTCCTTATATCGAACTAAAGGATCATGACTATACTGTATTTGTTTATAGCTCTCATGTGCATCGGCATGTTTCTAGTTTTGTTCCATTCTTCTGACGCAACTTGATAATATGTTGTCCTTTCTTTGGTTTAGGTTTACCATGGGAGAAACCTCTCTTCACTCGAATTGTTGAGTGCATGAGATCTTTTAACTCCTACACGTGTCCATAAGAATTGAGTTCACAATCTCTCAACCGATCGTGATAGACTTGCCGCGGTTTGTCGAGGTTGGAAGAGGAACTTAACTTCCTTCACATCAAACATCTCTCCTACACTGCAGCTTACGACCAAGTAACTGAGGTTTTGAACAATCGTTGGAAGCAACAGGAGGAAATTGGAGGAGAGAGATACGCTTATTGCGAGGTAGGGTATCTCTGCTAGATGGTCAGAATGCCGTAGTCCGTAAACTACACATGGAGAGTTATGGCGAGTTTGTCCAGTTGGGAAGAAAAGTAATCGCGTAGAGGAAGAGGAGTAACACCGACCGTCATTTGCGGGTCACCGCAGAGACGAGATTGCCTAATTATCAGGTTACCTCTTAGCGAAGAAGCTCAACAAGGCCGAAGAGAAGATTGTCGAATTATCAAGTTACGAGCGGGACAAGGGTAGATTGTATCGAAATCTGTTCCCATCTATACAAGCAATCTATGAGACCATGTTGCAGCAAAGTGCGAGTGCTAGATATGAAACGGTGTTAGAGGCAAAAAAAAAGTTGCTTAATAGTGTTGAAAAGTTGAAAGAGCCTCCGCCAAGATTGACGCGGAGCCGATCTGTATAAATAGTCTTTCTTTTTCTTGAGTGGTTGTACGATGTAGTACCCAGCTGGGGGTTTGTCCACTGCCAAGAATTTTTTGACGGAGTGTAGTCATTTTAATGTGAATAATGAGAAAGGGTAATCAAACTGTGGAATGCGAGTGTTTTTTGTTTCTTGCCTAGGGTATGAACTTGAGGGTATGGCCCTCTTTGCGAGTTCATAGACAATTGCATTAGCGTGTGCAATGGGATCAATGTAATGGTGCCCCTGGGTGATCGGGTGTGACTTAGTCATCCAGGGCATTGTTGGCGACTTGACCGTTTTTGTGGACACATAGGTAGCGAGGGCGAGTTCGTGAGGTGTCCAGAATTGAGTCAAATCGCGACGTATGTATTGTGTGGTTAGTTTACTGGGTTTTTGACCCAAATGTTTCCACGAAGTGATATATGTTCGACTTACATCGAAAAGTTATAGTAGATCTTTTTAGGCAAAAAGGATTCGTAATATAAAAACAGTTCATTAAAATGAGTAGAGTCTATTACATCATTGGTAGAATTTCTGTAAATTCTTAAAGTGCCAAGGTTTCTCGATGTACTTTTTTTTCATTGTTTCGAGATAGTATGTGTTTGGCCTCGTTACACGGATTATCCTGTATGGTCCCTCCCAGGTCGGCATCAATTTTCCTTGTTGTTTAGCTTTTAACACTGCAGTATGGGGGAGCACTAGATCGCCAACTTTGAAATTCTAAACCCTTACCTGCGAGTTGTAATACCTGGCAACCCTTTGCTGATAGGCCAGTATCTTTAAACGTGCTTTGTCGCGAGTTTCTTCTATCAGGTCCAGATTGGTTCTTAGGCCTTCGTCATTGAGCATTTCATCGTAATTGGTGATCTTGATAGTGGGATGGGTTGCCTTGACGAGTATAACAGCCTTTACTCCATACACCAGCATGATTGGTGTCTTTCCAGTTGGAGTTTTACTTGTCGTTCTATAGGACCAGAGTACTCTTGGTAACGCGTCAGCCCATTTTCCCTTGGCTGGTCCAAGTCATCGCGCTATCCCGCGAGAGATTGTCTTGTTGGTTTCTTTGGCTTAGCCGGTGGCTTTCGAGTGGTATACTGAGGAGAAGCGCTACTGGATGTAAATCCCTTGAGGAAGTTCTGGTATTACTGGTTGTTGAATTGTGGTCCATTATTTGTGACAATGACCTGTGGGATGCCTTACTGGTAGATTATGTTTTGCCTAGTAAAGGCTTCAATCCTTGCTGCATCGGTAGTCATCACGGCTTCTGCTTCTGCCCATTTTGAGAAGTAGTCCACTATTACGATAAGGAATTTCTTTGAGGACTTTTTCCCAAGCATGGGGTCGACTATGTCGATCCCCCACATTGCGAAGGATAGTGGTCTCGCGACAAGTTGTAACTCATTTGTGGGCAGGTGGCTGACCATGGCATGTGTCTGGCAGGTGTAGCATTTAGCGGCAAAGTCCGTGCAATCTACAGACATGGTTGGCCAACAGTACCATTGTCGTAGAAGTCACTAGCATAAGGCGCGGCTTATGAGATGACTATAGCATATTCCAGTATGGACTTCCCACATTACTTTCTCAGCTTCTACTAGTGTAAGACATAGCAAAAAAGGGCATGTGAAGGACTTTCTGTACAACAACTCCCGTCAAGGACAGTGTATCCTCGAAACTTTGCCTGAACCCATCGGCGTTGTAGCTGATCTTCTGGTAGCTCGCCAGTTTCGATGTAGGTTTTGATTGGGTTGATCCACGTAGTCTCGCAATTGACCTATTGGACCTCTAAGCTGCCGCCCACACTCGACTTCTCCAACTCATCAATATATATTAAAGAGTTTAGGCCAGATAAATCTTCGGCCATCAATCATGACAAGGCATATACTTCTGTGTTGTTTTCTCGATCCACATTGCTGATTTGGTATCATTCAAATTGCACAAGCTCTGACTTTGCCTTATCTAGATATTCCAGCATGTGTGGCTGTTTTGCTTCATATTCCTTATTGATCTGTCTCACGACGACTTGTAAGTCACTGTAGATATCTAACTTTCGTACCATGAGGAACCTTGCTAATCTGAGTCCGGCTAGTAGTGATTCATACTCGGTCATATTGTTAGTCGCATGAAAATCGAATCGTAGAGCGACCTGCACTCTAAAGTTATCTGGACTGGTTAGACTGATGCCGGCCCCAAGTGCTAGTCTTTTGAGGATCCATCCACGAACAGAGTCCAGGTCAGCGAGGGTTTTGGCTTTTGTCTTTTTTGCTTTTGCTTGTTATCCTCTTCTGCCAGAGTTTTGTTGATGTCGGCACTATCGTCGATGGAGGTCTCTAACAAAAAGTTTGCTAGTACTTGTGCTTTAATTGCTGTTCTTCGCTGAAATTGTAAGTCAAATTCGCCAAGCTTGATGGCCTAGTTTACCAATCGGCCTGAGTGTAGAATCGGGCCCATATTTTCTTTAAAGGTTTATTTGTGAATACCGACATAGTATGCACCTAGAAGTAAGGCCTAAGTTTGCAAGTAGAAGTGACAAGTGCCAATGCTAATTTCTCAACTAGCTTATATCTTGTTTCTGCAACCAGCAAACATTGCTGACATAATACACTAATCGTTAGACTTTATCAATCTCCTTGATTAAGACTTAACTGATTGTTTCTGGTGAGATGGCTAATTGTAATTGGTCGTCGACTTCTGGATAGGCGAGCAAAGGTGGTTATGTTAGGAATGCCTTTAGCTCGTCAAAAGATTTCTGGCATTCTGGAGTCCACTCGAACCGTTTAGCTCCCTTTAGGGTTTTAAAGAACGGTAGGCATCAGTCTGCCGACTTGGACATTATTCTGCCCAAGGCGACTATCCTTCCTGTCAGTTCTTGGACTTATTTTGGTTTGTTCGGAGGTGGCATGCCCATGATAGCTTCTATTTTTTGCGATATTTGCCTCAATGCCTCTGCTGAATACCATGAACCCTAGGAATTTTTCTGATGCAACCTCAAAGGCGCATTTCGTGGGGTTGAGCTTCATTTGGTTTTTACGTAATACCACGAATGCTTCTTCCAAGTTGCCGAGATGATCCGAGGTTCTTTTACTCTTCACAAGGAAGTCGTCAACATAAACTTCCATATTCTTGTTGATTTACTGTGCAAATACCTTATTAACTAAACATTGATATGTGGCACCAACGTTTTTGAGGCCAAAAGGCGTTGCGTTATAGCAATATAGGCCATTACTTGTTATGAAGGCAGTGTTGATCTCGTCGGGTTCATACATTTTGATTTGATTATAACCTGAATATGCGTCTAGGAAAGATAGCATATCGTGAATGGTAATGGCATCAATCAACTTATCAACTATAGGAAGAGGATAACAGTCCTTGGGTCATACTTTATTAAGATTAGAGTAATCGATACAAACCATTGGCCTTTTTTTATCATCACTACATTAGAAATCCACTGTGGGTACTTGACCTCCTTAATGAATCTTGCGGCGAGTAGCTTTTCTACCTCAACTGATTGCCGCATCTCTTTTTGGCTCAAAGTTCCGTTTCTTTTGTTGCACGGGCTTATATTGCGGGTCAATGGCCATTATGTCTTGCGGGATCCCTGGCATCTCTGAAACTGACCAAGAAAAGAAGTTGAGATTGCCTTTGAGGAAAGCGACAATCTCATCTCGGTAGTCCTTTTTCAACGACGAGCCGACTTGAAAATATCTTTCAAGATCTTCCTTCAAAACATGGATATGGATCAAATCCTCCACAGAGGATCCTCGCTCCTGCTCCAGGTCATCTCGAAGGTCTTTGATCTGAATGGACCCTGCTAGTTTCTCTTCGTGTACTTCCAGGTCCATTGTCACACCCCAATTCTGGACTAACCAGAATAGTGTGATGAACCGTCAATAAATCAACGGTTCAACCAGGATCTCGTATAGGCCATGCCCATCTGATTAAACCAGATGCAGTCTACAAGTATAATCAGAGTAAATAAACAATAGTGAAAGTCTTTAATACTAATGAACTGAGTATCTAACAGTGATAGCATAATTAAATATCCAATTATCTCCAAAGTAACTCAAAACATAAAATAAAATAAATTAATCAATTACATGTTCCGATAACCAAATAACTAAACTAATCGAAAACACATGAATTGCACTCGCACGATGGATCATGCGCCTCTTCCATAGCTTCCACGTCTATCACCGCTACGTGTCCATACGTCGACGAGTTCATGTAATCTTCAACAGTAGGACCTGCATCAACAATTAAAAATTTTCGACATCGAAAGGGTGAGCACACAACACGACTCAGTGAGCAAACAAAACAATGCAACAAACATATGCATGCATTCAATTCATATCTTTGGTCTGGTTTTAAGTTTGCAATATGCTATAGAAAGGATTGGCGGCCACCGCACCTCTATACACGAGTGTGTGAATTCGCCCAATAGATCAAATACCATTGTCGTTCCACATGCACCCACCATGGAATAGAGATAGAGCTAAAGTGTTCGGATTAAACACCGCCAACACTTTCCCTGATGCCCTACCCATACCAACACGAAAGCCTCTATTGGCAAGGGTTTGTAAACTGGGCTCGCAACTAACCAATCCTAAATGTTATCCAATGTATCCAAGGCCTCACCCCAGCATCCCTCAATACGACCATAGAGATAGAGCTAAGGCCCCCTGGCAGAGTCAAAGACTACACGGACCACCTCCCCTGATGTCCTACGACGTAATAGTTCTGCTAAGGTAATGACGATACGACGATGTTAATGAAGAAGACTTAAGTAGAGATAGAGCTAGAGTCTGGTGACTAGAATGAACCACAATGTCACGTCCTCATCCTGATGCTCCACTCGCATCAAGCACACTAACCACACACACATAATCACATGTATATTCCTAGAATCATCATCATCATTATAAATAGACAGAAATAAATATGCATGTGCAGTAATAGCAGAAATATTAGATGACATGTGAGATGCACATTATAAGCATACAAGCATAGAATCAATCATGGCATTGGACTCAATAAAAGTATACATTTTATTGTTAGCCAGTTAGTTTAGGTTTTATTTCCTCACCTGCTAGATACGTTCAATCTTCTCCAAGCTTCTTAACTCACTCTTGAACCTCTTGGAAACCTAAGAAATTTGTAAGTTATAAGTTAGGGTTCAAGTTCATCAATTTACAGTAGTCAATTGCCCATACTAGCATCAAACAGACCTTCAGAAGCTGAGTGGTCATAGGTGTGACTGTACCTGTGGTCTCAGTTTCTACGACCACAGGTTGTGGGGTCGATACGTGTGGTCGCATATCATGCGACCACACACATGCGACCACACCCTCCCTGGAAACTTCCCGAGGGCATGTGATCGAACATATGTGCCTCGTGTGATCGATCAAACTGCCACCTCACAAGTGTTGGTCAACTTTTCCACTCTCAATGCAATACCTTCATGCTTTGATTCCTTAGTTTATCATTATGATCCTTCCTATGATTGTTCTATGGCTTAAAATTCACACTTTTACATAGTCCTTCACCTTAATCTGTTCTTCGTGGATCTCCTTAGAGTTTTGTTCATGGTCTTAGGATTGAGATCTTACTTTGAATCAATCTTTGCTCCATAATCTATTCTAAGCATTCAATTAATGTAGGGAATGATTCCATACCTTAAACTTGCTGGAGAATCAGAGCTTTCTCTACAATTCCTTCTCGTAGCGATCCTCTTCAATTCTCCTTCTCTTCCTCCTCCTCTCTTTCTCTCTCTTTTAGTTTGGGTTCTAAAAGAGTGGAAGAGACTAAAGGGTGTCATTTATATAGAGGAAAACATCCATATAAAGTCCCATTTTGATTAGGAAAGAACCCCCCTTCAAATTAGGAAGGTTTCCTAATTTCAGAGTCAGTTATACCATCGTGTGGTTGCACATGGGATCGCAGGATCCATCGACCACACGTCTCAAAACTGCGACCACACGTCTCAGATTCGAGTGGTCTCAATATTCTGAGGTGTGGTCGACCACACCTGTTTAAATATGCGACCACATGTCTCAATTCGAAGATTTTTTGTTCGAATTACATACCTAGCATTGTGGTTTATTCACGCACTTGGTCCCAATACGGGTCTTACATCCATAGCGTAACACCAGCGAGAAAGTCTTTAATCTTCCTTACAATACCCTTCCATGTGCTCAGTGGGCAACTTCATTACCACATAATAAGTGGAGATGCACTCCCGAAGTAGGTTAAGTCTAGGTCTGCCAAGAATGACATTGTGGCTGGAGGGGACGTCGATGACCAGGTTGGAGAGGGAAAGGGTAGCTTTTCTTGGTTTTGTTCCAACCCTTGTCTCTAAGATAATTACGCCCTTGACTTTTACTATATCTCTTGAGAAGCTGATGAGGGAAAACTTGATTGGGTGAAGACGCCTCTCGTCTAGGTTCATTGCCTTGAACACATGATAGTAGAGTATGTCGGCTGAGCTATTTGTGTCCACCAGTACTCGTTCCACCTCGTTCACCTTATCCATAACCATTGTAATAACTATGGCATCTTCATGAGGAAGTTTGACCTCGGTGTGATCTTTATCAGAAAAAGGTGATGACATTGCCATTCTTGTATGGCGCAGAAGAATTGGTTGATTGACACTCTGACCTGGCATATGCTTTTCTGCCAGTTCTGGATGTATTTCCAGCCGCAAGGCCATCAATTATAGCGCCGGAATAGCACACTGGTTGTGGCCTACAATAACTCCAACCCGCATACTCACGCGCCTCTAATATGTGGGAGGTCTTCTTGGGGGGAGTTCCAACTCAATGCGTCGGTGGGCTTGGGTTCCCCTCGAGCATGTTCTTATCCTCAGATTCAGAGAATTGTTCTTCAGGTTTGTTTTGTAAGTGGAGGTAGTCAAGTCGTCGTGTCAAATCTATTACACATTTCTTGAGGCCACAATCAGTTTGTGACTTCGGGTGCGAGTGGCTCTTAGTTCTGTGACTTGGGCAGCATGCACTACTGACTCTCTGATGTCGATTTCTAATCCGTCGCTTGAATTGGGAGTGAGCTGTGTGCTTTTCAGGATGACTTTGATGTGACCGCGTGGGTCGCCGATCTTGTTTAGAAGCAGAGACGCCAAATTGTCTCCATTAGGGTCGTCCCGATTTCGGCAACCACGTCGTGGCTCCTCGACGTTATCTTCCTGCCCAACGGTTGCTTCCCCTCTGTTTGTCATTAGTCGTGGCGGGTTTCTCTACATACTCGCAGATATGGCCGTGTTTGATCAGGTCTTTAATGGTGTACCTTAGGGCGCGACATTTGTAGGTATCGTGTCCATTCTCACGGAGATAATAGCAGAATTTCTTAGACCTTTCTTTTAGTTTTGCAATCTCTCTCTCCCCCCTTTGTTACCTCAGATTCTCTTTATTCCTGGTTTCTCTTCCAATATGGTATCAGAGCAGGAATTTTGGGGATGATTGAAGGGATAATGCTCTTTTAAGTGTTAATTATTCTTTTCTCTCCTCTATTCTTAAGATGGAACTGGAATTAGTATCGGTTCTTATACAGATCAAGTTCAAGATATAAGAACTCTGATATGATATTATTGTTGAACTCAATACCCTGATATTTGATTCCCCTTGCTGTTCGGATTGAATTTAATTTATAAGAACTCAGATCTGGTTATTTTTGGAATGGATACTGTTATAAACTCTTCTTCTTTTTTTTTCTTCTTTTTTCCGATTGGTACTTGCTGTACTGATCGAGTTTAAATTATAAAAACTCAGATCTGAATTAATTTCTTAGAATTGATGACTTCATTATTTATTCTATCGATTATCCTTTCTGTCAGACCGAGTTTAAATTATACACTCTTATTGGTTTTTTTTTTTGGGTGGATACCTATATATTGTTGTGGACATCATGAGTGAACTCAAGACCGTCGCAAACGGTGTGTCCACGTACAGATTACCTCTAGTAAATTGAATGGATTATTAATCTATCTTCTATGGAAGCAAATTTTCATCATCTACTTAGCTTGTGATAAAATTGAACTTTTTAAAAGATGATCTTCTTGATCTTGAAGCTCTCAATTATTCTATATGGGTTCGAGATAATGCTACTGTTATGGTATGATTGTGTAATAGTAGTATAGTAGAGGCCATAGGGTGATACTTATATGGATACTTGATTAATTCGTTAATAGAGTTTAATTCTTTTAGGATGTGTGTACTTTCCTATTAGGATGGATAATTCAAGAAAACTTCTAGAAATGCCATTAGTTTTGATTTTCAAATTTTAAATTTTAAATTTCAAATCTCCTTAGCGTGGACACTGCACGCATTTCTTCCCAATTTCTAACTGGTTGTAAAAATCTGTCTGTAACGAATTTAGTTATGATAATTGTTGTAACCTTATTTATTTGCCCATTTGACATCCTTAATTACTTGTTAAAGATAGGGTTAGTTTTTGTCATTTCACAGTATATAAGCAGTGATTTCAAATTCGGATGTTAATCGTACTCTCCGAAGAAGAATCAAAACATAATCAACTTGAATTTGTAACACCTATTTGAAATCTTAGTGAAACATCCCTAAGAGCAGAGTGCCTATCAATTTCACCATGATGGCTCATTCAAAATCATAATACCCATTCATATTCAATGGTCTGGATTTAAGGAGCCAATTCAATTGAGAGTTGAGGCATGGGATGTCTTTCCATTCTCCCCATTTTAGGGAGTTCGCACATACTCTCTCATTTCTGGCCGTCTTTGCAACTCTCCATTTGCAGGTTGTCTTCGGATGCTTTGTTTAATTTTTTTTTTTTTTTTGCTAAAGGTCAACAAGAATTTGTATTAAAATAAATGAATACAGAAATTCACAATGATAGTAATAACTCTACTTTCGGCATTGCCATCAGCAGGGTCCTATCATTGGAAACAAATGTAAAGTCATATGAATCTATACCTATGACGCTCAGATGCTTTGTTCAAACAATCACTGAAATTCGCAAAGTTGCTTGGTTCAATTGTAAATCAATGGCATTAATTGTAAAACCTTTTTTTGGTGAAAATTCAGGTTTTGTTCCCTTCTCACATTTGCTGGTTCAGCCCCAACTGAGGGAGAGAATGGAGAAACTAAAGAATGTTTCAGGGGAGAAACCTTGTTCTGGGAGCCATTAATGGATTTTGTTCCCCTCACTGCTAGGCACTAGCGTTCTATGGGTGATCCTTGTCTTTTTTGAAAGTTCACTCAACCCAACTTAGTTATGCTCACACTTCACAAATTACATGAGCCAAAGATCCCAATCTTCATGAAGATGAGTTCCCATTAAAATACTCAACATGTCTTTGAATGATTTGCTGCACCCACCTCCTCTCCTTCTTGCGTTTCCATTGAAATTCCCTTCTCTTAATATACAAAAGAAGAAAATAAAAATTACTCTATTAGAAAATAAGAAAATAATTACATAATAAAAATGGTCTAAGGTACTATTTAACGCAAAGGCCAGAAATGACCATCTAACTTTGGGTTTTTTTATGGATTCGCTCAACTCAAGTGTGAGACTCACTTGTCATTGAAGGACTTCAACTCACCAAGAAGACTCACATTGGCATATCTGTTGGAATATAGTTGTTAGAATATGATCGTTGGAATATAGTCATTAGAAAAAAGCTGTCGGAAAATGCCTTAGAAGTTGAAGCTAATTGAATACTTTGTAATGCATCATTCTCTCCCATTTTGAAAGAACTTGTCCTTGAATTTGAATCGACCATCCTTAATGCCGAACTATCTTCTTAATTTGTGCATGATAAACCCAAGAATCTTCTTAATAGACTTGGTCTTCCATTGGACTATAAATTATTCGCTAAATGAACTAGAATTTGCCCTGTGGTATACTACATGATAAAATATATAAAAAAAAATGAACTATTTTTATTCTAAAATAATAAAAAAATACTACATAATAACAAATGTCATAGGGGACCACTTAATCTAAAGGTTAGAAAGGACCACTTAACTCGAGATCTCTTGAGGATTCCCTTAACCTAAGTATGAATTCACTCACCATTAAAAGACCTTTACTTATCAAGGGGGTTTATATTGCTACACCCACAATTTCAAAAATATTAATCATCTATAAAATTTTATATATAACTATTGAAATATAACCATTGGATTATAATCGTTAAAATATAATCGTTAGAAAACAGGTGTTGAGAACACCTTGAATGTGAAATTCCTTAGGAATTTTACCCAAAAAAAAAAAAAAAAAAAAAAAGAGAAATTCCTTAGGAATTATGACTGCATCAAGCACATCTCTCTCTCTCTCTCTCTCTCTCTCTCTCTCTCTCTCTGATGGCTTTGATGCCATAATAATTTACCCAAAAAAAAGGTGGGATAAAGACAACAACTGAAAATGTAAGAAAATAAAAAAGAAACATTTACTTCAATGAAGAGCGCCAGAGTAAAAGGAGGGACTAAAGTTCCCACAAATTACAAATCCTCAACTAAAAAGATTGAATTTCCGATGCTAGCAATTTCTCGGGAATTTTCCTGCAAATCGGGTAATAGGAAAATCTTGCTGCCTGGTTTATTCAATATCGGTGCGAAACGAGGCAGTTGCCTGGTTAGCAGGAATTAAAAAAAAAAAAAAAAAAAAAAACCTTAAGAGGAGCTTGCCAGAGAAATTATTGAAGTTATCTATATTTAAAAACAAAGAATTTAATTATGAAAATTTAAAAGTAAAAAGAAGGTTGTCAAGATGCATGGAGCCTACACCCAGGCACAAGAAGGGTGAAATGATCGGTCTATCTTCCGTGAAATGAAAAACCCGTGTTGGATGCCCACAAGCCTGTTTTCATTGGCCCACATTGATGCAGAGGCCATGCAGCCTGACAGCTATCTCTCTCTAAATTTAAATTATTGTCACTTTATTTCTTGTCTTTTATTAGGAAAAAAAATTGTCTGGAAACAAAAAAATTTCTAAAAAACAAACAAATTATTTATTTATTTATTTATTTTTTTAGAAAACACATCATTGTTTACAAACTAACTCGATCCATCACTATATTCATTCCCTTTGTTAGTTACTGCATCCAAAAAACCACAAAAAAAAAAGAGTAGAGCACAAAATTCTCGGGAATTGAGTCCCATTCCTCTTTGAACACCAACAAAATTATATTTAATTTATCCGAAAAAAAAACAAAATTATATTTTTTTGGATCCAAATCGTCTCCTGTAAGAATGTTGGCAGGAGAAAAGGCTGTATCCAGTAGGGTTGCAACAGGGCCGGATTGGGCCTAATTTTTCAAAACCTAACCCCAACCTTGACTATTGAAACTTAACCCTAACCCAGTCCAATCCTGCCAGGGTCAGAAAATGTACAACCCTAACCCTGACCCTGACATGGTTGAGCCTAACCCTAACCTGCCCTGATTGACCCTGACAGGGCCGGGTTGGGTCGGATCAACCCTGATTAACCTTGATTCAGGGTTAGATTTACCCTGATATTGACCCTGATTGACCCTAAACATACAATAAATTATCAAATAATAATTACAACTTAAAACATATGACAAATACAAGCAACCTATGATATTCTTTTAAGAACCTAACAAATACAAACTAAATCAGTTTAAGTGTTTAATAAAGAACAAATACAAATCATAAATATATTTATAAATATATTCAAATATATACAGGGTCGGGTTGGGCCGGGTTCAACCCAAGGGGTCAACCCTAACCCAGCCCAACCCTGTTAGGGTTCATATAAAATTGAACCCTAACCCAGCCCTGTCAGGGTTCGGGCCGGGTTCAACCCTGTTAGGGTTCAGGACAGGCCTGGGCGGGTTCGGGTTGTCAGGGTAAAACTTACACCCCTAGTATCCAGTTGATACCCGACACGTGGGTGTCAACTGAATTCGAGTTGTTCAGCCAGTTAATAAGGTGAAACGTGGAGGAATTCAACCTTATGCACCAGCACTACTTGGACGATTCGGATTCAACCGACACCCATGTGTCGGACATTAACTGAATACAACCGCCTCTCTCGCCAACACACTGGCACGAGACGATTTGCCTCTTGTACAATTCAAGTGAAAAGCGCCACATAGTAGCAAAGGAAAATAGAAAACTAGTCCATCTCTGTTCCTTGCCACGGGGATTTCTGTCCTCGGATGATCTACCAACAACTTGAAACTTGGGGATTGGCTTTTGTAGCATCGCAGTCCCATGAAAGGTCATATCATCTGCACTCCCTCATCAACTTGCTCAGCTGCACCATAACAGTTGCTATATTAGTCTCCACTAAACAAGCTAGTTCCTGAGCACAAAATATAGACTACTAGGCCTAATCTGGAGCTATCTTTGTGAACCCGAACTTTTCAGTTCATATGGATTCAGCCTCAGCAGCCGGGCGCACTAGGTTCTATACACGTAAGAAACCCAGAAGCCTCTCAATGCAAGAGAAGAAGGACCGGAAGCAGCCTTGCACCAAGGGAAACAGCTCCATATAATTAGGGTTATTTAAAATCGAAGCAATGCATTTATCCAAAGTTTTACATTTTTAGGGGTAATATTGTTATTGAAAAAAGTACTTACGATTTGTCTCATCACTTAATATACTAATAAAAAATATTGATATTTATTTTCAAAAATAAAAGAAATAGAGAGGATATTATGGGCCAAGTTGAGAGTGATTGATTTAAAGGTAAACCCGTGAGTAAAATTTTCCCAAATTATTAATATAAGGAATATAGAATCGGGTTAGTATGGTTCAGGCTGAGACTTTAACTCAAGCATACCCCAATTTTGTTAGGATTTATCAAAACATGAACCCAAACCCAACTCCATCCAAACTCAAGACAAGTTGAAGATGGATTAGTTCAGATTAACAGAGTAATAATTGCTGTCCTAACAAAAATCAATGTCCAAACCATACTACTATACTAGTAACAAAAATCTAAACCAGCGTCAAGATCAGAAAAAGCTCTTTACTTGCAGCTCACTCATCAACTGTTGGATTGGAATTTTATTGGTTAGTAATTCGAATATGGAATTCTAGTGTAGACCATCAGGTAACAAAACTGAGTAAGGCGATACTTACAGTCAAACAGATCAACGGTATCTGTATATGAAATGTACCAAAACAGCCAAATCCGTTTGGTCATTTGTACGAATCAGCGTGATACGCGCAACAGAATATCAAAGCTTGAACGCAGAGCTCTCGCAACCCTGGCGGCAATTCCTTTAAATGGCATCCCAACCCTAAAAAGACCATTTTTCTTTAGAACCCCTCAAAGCCCTTACTCTGTTTCTCCACTCTTATCTTCTACCATTTGCTTTCGATTTTCATCAATTTCGATAGCGATGGAGTTTTGGGGTAAGGTTTCTCGCTATGGTCTTTTCTGACTCTCAGATACTTTAGATTTGAAATCGGTTTATAAATGCTTCCATTATAAATGCTTCCATTTTAAGGTTTTTGTTATTCATCGTCTCTCTTTAATCCTTGTTTTACGGTATTTGTTTGTACCATTGATTTCTTTCTCTATTTAGTTACATATCCTTGGGTTCGTGGGGTTTCCCCTAGTTTCATATTTGCTCAGAGATTTGGATTTATTTTTCGCTTTCCATCTGTGAGTCGCACTGATTGATGTTCGTTTTTGTGGTCTGCTACATTTATTGTGCTTATTTATATGTTTTTCTGTGATGGTTTGCGTTTGAAGTGGTTTATGCTTTCTGGCTTCGCTTATGAAAATTGCTCTCTTTCTCTTTCAACACAAGCTTGTACTATCTATAGTCTATGCAGTTTTTACTGCTGCTTTGCACAGTTGTTCATAGCATTCATTAGGATGAATGAAACATTGATTCTTAAATTTAAACATAACCATGTCTGGTAATAATCAGTTTTAGTCAACAATGATCTTAGTTCAATTGACAATGTCTGAAAATGGATAATGCACTTGATAAGATGTTTTGAGGTTTTATGGGCACTTATATTCCATGTAGCTGACGCCTATGAACAACATTTTCCAAGTTGAATAGCTATCCATTTACCTCTTGGCATGCATTGTAGAATTACATAATTAAATTTTTATCATGGTTATGCGGTAACTTTACTACCATGTGGTATTATTATTAGGATTGAGTATTATTGTATAACCCTTTGGATGTATCTCCAATTGGTGAGATTTGGATTTTGGATTTTATTTATTTTTTTGGCGTGGGTGTAACTATTACGTGTTTGCAAAAGTAAATTAATTTATTGGGTGGATTATGGATTTGCTATATTGGATGTTAGCTTACAATATCACTGGTTTTGATTTGTGGGATTGTTGAGATCCCTTATTTGGGTATCTTTTATGCACGGTCACAGCTTAATCTTGTTGTTTTCCAAATAACTCAAAACTGCAATGTGATTTTGCTGTCAAGAAGCATATTACAGAGGAATAAAAAGTTTCTTCCATGTGGTTGGGTTGTAATGAAAAATTGAATTGGTCCTGCATTTTATTTTATGAATGGGCTTATAAGAATCTAATGTCCAGTTGATAGGGTTTCAAGATGCATTTATAGGCCAATTCACAGAGTGTTTTTTAACAACATAATGAGTAGATACATGATGGTTTTCTACGGTCGAAAGTTTATTGAACTTTCTCTTCTCAAATATCATTTATTTTCCTCCCATTTGGAATGTATTGCTGAACTTTTCAGTGACTAGTAGATGCCTTTAGTGCTCTCTATGAAAGATGGTTTGCTTTCTGAGATGAATTTTTCCTGTGCCTTTTCAATTATCTGTAGGTATTCAAAAAAATTCTTAGGCATATTGTTTTGATGAGGTTAAGCTTATTTTAACATGCTGTGATGCCCAGGTGTTGAAATCAAGGCTGGAGAAAGCCTCAAGGTTAATCCTGGTGATGATATGATTCTGCATCTCTCACAGGTTATTAATGTCAACTTTTTTCACTGATTGAGCAAAACACTTGCCATGGGATACTATTAAATCTGATTTGCATTGAAATGTTATATATTTGACTATTTTGCAGGCATCTCTTGGTGAAGTGAAAAACAAAGGAAATGAATCTGTTCCTCTTTATGTGAAGATTGGTGGTCAGAAGCTTGTTATTGGAACACTCTCTCCAGAGAAGTGCACTCAAATTACTTTTGATTTGGTGTTTGAAAAGGAATTTGAACTATCTCACAACTGGAAAAATGGGAGTGTCTACTTCATTGGATACAAATCTGTCCTTCCTGATGAATATCCTTCACATGGTCACTTTTTACGAGTTCTTTTTGTTGTTGTTTTTAGTTGGCATGACAACAATGGGTTTACATAATAGCTGTCCATAAAATTGCTAGATGTTATCGTTTTTTGATTCCTTGACTAGTGTCTTTTCTCTGTCATTCACATCTGAGGATTTTTCTGGTAAGTTATTTAAAACTAATTTTATGTATTCTTTTCCTCTTCTTGCGTCACACCATTGACTGTTTGTGTTACCTTTCAGATTTTGGCTTGGATTCTGAAGAAGAGGATATTCCACTTCAAGCAACTGAGAATGGTGTGGACAACTGCTTTTGTTTCTACTTGAAAATCGTAGTATTAGTCTTGAAGATGTCACCTTCTTACCCCTTCTTTATATTTTTAGGAACACTTACCCAGAAGAAGGGCCCAGCCAAACCTGCCATTGAAAAGGCTAATGCTGCAAAGCTTGATTCTTCAGCAGCTAAGCCAAAGGTGAAGATTGCTGAACCAGAAAAAGGTGATAAATCTAAGGAAGATGATGAAGATGACACTAGTGATGAGGAAGATGATGAAGATGATTCTGAGGAAGATGAATCAGATGATGAGGTATTTTGGTTCCTGTACCCTTCTTGCTTTTATGTAGGTATCCCAATTTTATATGGAGGTTTTGCACTACTTTCAACCCCCCCCCCCCCCACCCACACACACACAATATATATATATATATATATATATATATATATATATATATATATAAAAAAAAAATAATATATATATATATATAATATATATATATATATATATATATATATTGGTTAGGTAATGGCCATTTTTTTTTTTTTTTTTTTTTTTTTTTTTTTTTTTTTTTGGGGGGGTGTGTGAGGGTGGAATGACTTTTATATATTAAATGATATATGCGGGAGAATGGAAATTGGAATTACATTTAAGACAACAGGTCCTTCTGGTAAGCAGATGTTAGAGCATGCTGTTTATAACTTGCTGGAGTTTTCCAGGGGCATGGAAAAATTGGTTCGAAAGGGCATTTGCTTCCTACGTCTTATGCTTGTCCTTTATTCAGTCTGGTTATTTTCTTTCTTTGCCAAGCATTCTACCATGTTGGATTCTCTGTAATGAATCATATTCCTTCACTTGCAATATTTGGTTGTAAGATTATGTTGTACCTTATACCTCCATTGAGCTCCATTCATTAGCATCGGCTTATACACTGAGGTGTTGCATGCGAGTGCTTGTTCAGGACATGCTTGATGCTGGGGATGATAGTGACGAGGATGATGAAAGTTCAGATGAGGAAGATGAAAAGACACCCACACCCAAGAAGGTATGTTTTGTTTTACTTTATGATATCATTTACCAATAATCAGCAGTAGGTGATTGTTATCTGACTTTGGAGGTTGGACAGGATAAGAAGAGACCTTCAGATTCTGCTACAAAAACTCCTGCTTCCAATAAAAAGGCAAAATTGACCACTCCTCAAAAAACAGGTCTTCTCCTTTTCCTTTCTATTACTTGTTTAGATCAAATGTTCATCATTTTTGTTTTAGTCATGCTTATTGAAGCCACTTTTTTGCATTTATAGTCTCCAATGAAATGATTTTTTGAATGAATGATCCTGGAGCCAGCCCCGCCTTGTGTTTATAGTCCCCATGAGTATAGAATTTTTTTTTTTAATGGGAAATGGTTCTCTATTTGCATCACTGATTATCTTGTGTGGGTGGTACATCAATATAGTCTTAATGCAAGTTGATCTGCTGATTGATTCACTGAATCATTTCTGTCAAGTTTTTGCCTGGTTCAAACTTGAGATATGCATGGTGTAGAATTTGTTTCATGAGTAGATGGTATTACTGAACTGACAATAATTTTCTATAGTAGAGTTTTTTGCATGCCCGTGTATGCAGCCTGTGCTTCAGCCATTGAATGGTGGGGGGAGTGAGGAGGCTGTTCAATACCATTTCTGCCTTTGTTATTGGGTGAAGGGCCAATGATTTGACCCTGAAAGTACATGGTCATGCACAAAAACTGGGTCCTGGCCTATATATGAAATAATAAACTCTTTTGCATGGTCTTGTGTTAGAGAGGTTTCTCAACATCCTACACTTATGACCCATGGTCAGATGATGAGGTTATTTTGACCTTTGGATAGAGAAGACAAAGTCTGGAATCTTGATCAGCAGTGCCAAAATTTCATATTCAAATTCAATCAGATACCCCCCATGTGTGTCCATGCTCGCCTATGGTCCTCTGATTACTACTTTGCACATTTTTAAGGTCCTTGCGTAATATGAAGTTCTATCACAAACTCTGCAAGTTCTTGTCACTTCACAACCTCTGTTTGGGTTGAAATTTGATGTGTAGTAGGGAACTGACCCACTGTGGTGCCTATGGACAGAATTTGAGCACCATCTGGTTGGCTACATGAAGATATTTGGGATTAAAGCAATATTCTTATTAAACATAGGAAAATTATGAGAAAAATTAGTATAGACCTAATTATATGGCCTGAAGATACAATTCTGTTTATTAATGGGACGTATAATCTAGGTGCAGATGGAAAGAAAGGCAGTGGCCATACAGCAACACCTCACCCCAACAAGCAGGCTGTGAAAACTCCAGCAAACAGCGACAAGTCAAAGGGACAACAAACACCAAAATCCGGAAGCCAGGTCTCATGCAAATCCTGCAGCAAGTATGTCTGCGTATCTCCCTGGGATTTGATTTTTAATGGAATATTTGTTATTTCTCTCTCCCCATTGTGAAGTTTTTAAAATAATTTATTGACTTATGTTTATCCTCCTGCAGATCCTTCAACTCGGATAATGCTCTACAATCTCATAACAAGGCAAAGCACAGTGGTGGCAAGTGAAAGGCGGCAGTTTAGAGCTTCTTAAATACATTTTTGTAGGTCTTGGCTTCTATGAATGGAGAGTGATCGAGCTATGTAGTAGTAGGGTTTCCTTTTTTAGGTTTTGGTTGCTGTGGGGTGGGTGGCATTGGGCTCTTTGCTAAGAAGAGGTTTAGTATTTTTAAAAACCAAAGAAACAATGGGATATAAATAGGTTTTTTTATGTTGCCAATGCAATATCCGAAAAGATGACACTTGTCCTAATATATATATATATATATATATATATATATATATATATATATATATATATATATATATATATATATATATTCTGCAAACCTATCAAGTCAGTCAATATATCTCAAATTCTGTATGGGAAATAGATCGCTGACCCAGTGTCCCATTCGGCTTTGGACGGTGAATGGATCAGGTTGAGGGTATTTATTTTACTTCTCCATTTGATTTGGGTGGGGGGATACTTGAGGCACCCTCTTCCTCTCTTTCTTCTACGGCGTAAACTCTAAGTAGCTGTAGGCAGAGTTCTATTGGGTAGTGTTGCACTTGGAGTCTACACGTACTTATTTCGAGGAGTCTACACGTAATTCCTTCGAGCTAGTGTTCCTGCAGTAGACAGAGAGAGTGACAAAAGAGGTCGGGCTTTGGGCCCAAGGATGTCCCGATTACTAAGGACTTTTTCAAGGTGCAAATAAATAAATAAATAAATAAATATTAGTGAAACTCGGTATCTAGATGTATGAGTCGAAGAAAGAGTAAGCAAAAAACAGTCAAGTAATCCCTTATTTCTGGTGATGGTTCTCTATTTATAGAAAGTTGACGTGAAGTGGGGAAGAGTTCCTGGATCTAGGTAAGTCGGCAGTGTCAAGCGGAATTTTGGTTTACGGTCGAACGTGTGGGGGTTATGCGGAACTTCTTGATTTCCAACATCTGGTTGCAAGGTGTCGTCCTCCGATGGTTGCCAGGTGTTGTCCACTGATGGTTGCCAGGTGTTGTCTTCTGATTGATATTGTACTTTATGTACATTACAATTGTGCTTTATTTTTTGGGATTTACAAGATTCAATGAGGTGTATATGCAACCTCTGGTGTAGTTGGAAATTAGGGCACTCCCTTCGAAGCAAGTTGGACCGGCAAACATATAGTAATTAAAAAACAAAGTAGGTCAGGTTCTTGACTCGATGGCGACTCTGATGTTTAAGTTAGTCCGAGTTGCAAGCATGGAACTAGGCATTGTGGTTTGCAAGCATGGAATTCGGTATTGTGGAAATACGAGCTCCGAGTAACTAGGGGTTGTAGAGTAAAATTGAGTGTGTAACCTATGCCTTTGGATTTCTATCCGATTTATAGAAAGATGTAGTAGTTTGCAAAGTCAGATTTGCCCTTGACTTGGTTAGTCGTCTTGTGGTTTTGTCTTATCTGTCATCAGTTATCCTGGAATCTCAGCATATGTTCAGACATGTTCGAGAGATGTGCAGAATTATTGTAACCCCTCTGATTACGTGTCCCGATGATTAATAGTTCTTGTATTGCGCTGCTATGTATCGGGGCATCCAACTTACCTCCATTGGCCTCTATTGTTGACACGTGGCTTGCTATGTGTCTTTTGTTGATTTTTAGTATATTCTATGTTCATAACAGTTGTTCCTTGCTCTTTTGAATATGGAAGATTCAATTGAGCAAAAGAAAGCTTTTTGTTCATCTTTTTCGATTTGTGTAAGTCAGCATTTGTTCTGTTTCAATGCTCACACTTGGCTTCTTTCGAACGTCGGGTTGAGTAAATTGTCTTGAATATGCCAATGAGGGAAGTTCAACTGGTTCAATGTTGTCTAATTGAATATGTCGGGCTGGTTCAAAATGTGGTCTTCGCAATACGCGGCCTTAGGATTGGGTCAACTGGGTCTGGTTGGATCGATTTGGTGGCTCTTGTATTCGATACGTTGGATTATTGTCATGTGAAGCATTGTGTCGGAGTCATTCGAAAGGTCGAATCAGAATTACTTGAAATGTCGTTTCGATGAATCGCTCTTTCCCGCATTTAATAGACGCTTCTGAACTGTCGCTTGGTATTGTCAGTGATGAATTTTGAGGCATCGTCGGGTTCCACTATAAATACCCCAGCCATTTGCTTCAGTCTGCAACTCTGCTATGAGTTTAGCTCCACAAGTTTGCTTCGTTGTGCACACGGTTGTTTATACTTGCACTCGGCTCCAATGTACGTTCTACTAAGTTTCTCGTAGTCGTTCTGGTTTGAATATCCTTATTATAACTAGTAAGTCTTCTGTCTTAACTTTCTTTTCATATTGTCTTCTTCCAACGAGTTTGAGTGTCAAATGTTGGACCTCAGGGTAGATGATGAGGAAAATGAGAGAGAAGTCAGTTATGGGGAAGAAAATTTTTCCAAGGATGGTTCAGAGAGTAAGTCGGACTCTACAGGTGAGACTGCAGATCGAGGGTTCTGAGGAAGAGTCTAAAGAAACACAAACTATGGGAAATGAAGGAGCTGCTGATCTTACGAGTTCTGGAGCAGTCTCAACTTCTGTCCCATGAGCAATGGGGATTAGTCAGATGAGAATTACTGTCACTAAGCCCTGTTGGCCAATAGTTGCCATTGATAAACCTTGCAAACTTACCGACCAGACATTCTGTAAAATTAGGTTAAAATATGCAATTCCTTTTGCCCTGAAGCTGAGATTAACTCAACCCGAGGAGTGAGCTTGTGATTGGTCGGATGCTCATCTTTGTGTATGCGAAGATATGTTTAAATCCGGATTCAAATTTCCCATGCATCCCTCGATAGTTGAACTCTTTAAATATTACTAAATAACACTTGTTCAAGTTACCCCCAAACGGTTGGAGGTGCATCAATTCCTTCATCATCTTCTTCAGTAGAATTGGTTGGACTCCGACTATTTATTTGTTTAGGTCCATTTTTCAATTGAATGCCTTTAAGGAGAAGGCATACGGTTGGTATTACTTCAAACAATGAACCAAGGGACCCAAACTCTTGGTCGGGAATCCTTCTTATGTTCACGATTGGAAAGCCAAGTTCTTCTTCATATCAAGCCATTAGATGTTTCCTTTCACCAGTAAATGGAGGAATAAATGCAGGCTACCACGGACCTCTTTAGTCAACAATGCTCCCAAGCTGAATGTAGAAGAGAACGAAGCCTTGAATCACCTAAGTGATGGATCGGCAATTTTAGTGCCCGAGTTAGGAGGTCCTCAGTTCCTTCAGACTTATGGGCTCTTTGGTGAGCTCCTATACTTACAATTTCGATTTTCATTTTCATTTTTTTCAACAATGCTCCCAAGCTGAATGCAGAAGAGAACGAAGCCTTGAATAACCTAAGTGATGGATCAGCAATTTTAGTGTCCGAGTTAGGAGGTCCTTGTTGGACTTTATGTTGTCATTGTTGGCAACTTGGCTGATGTGACAGTGTTTGTGAGCATTCAGTTAGAGAAATAAGGAGAGAGAGTGTCAATGTAGGAGAGAGAGTGTCAGTGCAGTGGTACAGATGTGGCAACTTCGCTTGTGTGTTCTACAGTGTTCTACATGTGTTTCAGATGACTTACAATGAGTTAAATGAGATTTTACACTGATTTTGATGAGAGAGAGTGTCTGTGGATCCCACTGGTGATGTGGCCGAGTTTCTGATGATACGGCAGTGTTCCTGAAGCTTTTCTGATCATGTTCATGTTTCTCATGTTTCTGGTGTTGTGGCATTGAAGAGAAAAATTCAAGAGAGAGAAAGAAGAGAGAGAATCAGAAGAGAGAGAAAGAGGAGAGAGAAAAAAATGTGAGTGGGACCCACAAGTGTGGTGGCAAGGTGACATGCCAACACGGCAGCCCAAGGCACTTGGCATGCATGCACGCAAAGTTTCGGGTTCAAATTCCAAGGTTTGATAGAGTTTTAACTTTAGGCCTATTTTTGGTGGGTCCCGCAGAAGGTTCATGAAAATACGACAGTGGAAAGATGTAGAGCGTCGAGTTATCTTTCCAATGCAACTTGAATCACTCAATTCCGATGTCGGATGAGAGAGATATCGCAGTTTCTGTCGGATCGCTCGAAAAAGTCATTTCACAAGTTGTTTAGGGGCAATTTCGGCATTTCAGAAGTTGTATAGGGGCAATTTTGGCATAAAAAGAGGAGAAGATGCAAGATCAGCGGCCAGATTGAAGCCACGATGCTCAGATCCACTTTGAATGGCCCAGATCAAGGCAGGCTTGAGTGTATCGAAGCCGACGCATCGAGATTCCATCACGCACCTTTAAATTGGTTGGATGCAGATTATTACAATGCTCTCTATTGCATGGAGTACTAGCCTGATTCCGTGTGGCGCACGCACGGTACTACGCCGCGGTTGATCCAGATCTTGCGGTTGTGATTGAAGCCGATCACGCTTGACGCGATTGATGCAGATCCAGAGGCTCACGTTGAATCCCGCCTTTTTAAGGTTATCCGACGGCTGAAAGAGTAGATTCTGTTTCCTCTAATCAGATCGCGACAACGCAACTACGGTGCGGCGCAGGTGCAAGTTTTGTTTGGAAAGATTCTCTTTCCTTATTTGTGACTGGCCGAACTTCAAACTGCCATAACTTCTTCATCCGAGCTCCAAATCAGTCCGTTCAAGTTGCAGTTTCCATATTTTTTTATGCTCTATACATTGGGTGCCGTTGGGAGTCGTAATAATATAGAGAAAAATTGAAAAGAGTATTTTGAAGGCAGAGAGAAGGTTTTCTAGGGTTTCGTGCCCTGTGGGAGTGATCAATCACCAACTGCCTCTTCTCTATGCATCAATGGAGTGCTAAATCCCTATGAGAGGTCAGTAGAGCTTAAAAAATTTCATCTACACCCCATCAAAGATTGTTAACATCATCTACATCCACAAGTTTGCAAAAACATCACCTAGGTCCCAAAACTTTGGCTGTGGTAATCAAAGAAGTCAACTCCGTCAGTTGATTTCCGTTAGATGCTGACATCAGCTGAAATAAAATTTTCCATGGACAATGCTGCCCTTAGAGTAAAGATAAAATATCATTTTACCCTTCTTCTTCTTCTTTCTTTCCTCTTCTTCTTTCCTCTTCTGCTCTTCTCCATAGTCAGATTCATATGGCATGCAGGGGGCCGGTTTGGGGAAAATTAGGGAGCCGCGGGCCCAGGGATGGTCAGCCCCACTAAGATAGATTGCACTCCATCAAAAGATTTTGTTAGTTTGGGGGAAAATGAAACCAATCGAACTCCAAAAGGGTTCTTCGGCCTGCCCAGCTCGCTCAGGTCGAGTTTCAAGATAACAATCTTGCAGGGAGCTTTCCAGAGACTGATTCGGTGGCTGTGAATCTAGGGCAGATCTTTTTTTCGAACAACCAGCTCACGGGATCTCTGCCTCCATCCATAGGTAACTTCTCTAGTGTTCAGAAGCTTCTTCTCGATGGTAATATGTTCTTTGTGCGCATTTCACCTGAGATTGAAAAGTTGCAGCAGATTCTCAAAGAAAGAGAGAGAGGACAGAGATTCTCAAAGAAAGAGAGAGAGGAAGACGTGATTGATGATGGAGATATGGAGCGAAGAATATCCAAATTTTGTCTCAAGCTCACATTACCGGAAAAATCTTCACGTCGCCGGAGAAGAAGGCTGTTTGGAATAAATCTTTTAAGTTTTTTAAAATTAAAAGGATAAAATATAAAAATGAAGGGTAAAACTGTATTTCAATAATTTTAGTGATTTCCGTCAGTTAAGTGGACCTAGGTGATGTTTCTTCATTCTTGTGGGTGTAGATGATGTTAACAATCTTTGATGGGGTGTAGATGAAATTTTTTCTTATTTTTATATTCATGGTGATTATGGGTTATGTGGAAGAGATTAGAAGCCTGTGAGCGAGGTGTGCTCTGTGAATCGATCTCTATCATCATTGAAGACTGTTAGAGAGTACCTGAGGGCAGTGTGAAGCTTCAGAGAGATTGTTGACCATTCGAAAGCATTGTTTGTGAGATTCTCAATTCCTTATCTATTTACGCTTTCAATTTATTGTATGCTAGCGTAGGTGCAAATTGTTGAATACCTAGCTAGTGAGGGAAAATTGTAAGGCAAATTTATAAGCCTAAAAAATTTTGTTATTTGCTCCCGTGGGTACGGGTTAAGCGTGGTGTGCAGCGTGTGCTGAACACTGGTACTTAATACCTGAATTCTTCGCACATGTGTGCCCTCCTAGTTTTATACTGGGTAAATTGGGTGTATGTACTCCCTACTGTGTAGACAGTAAAAAGAAGTGTATTGAGTATATACGGAGCCCGTTGGGCATTACTCCGTGGACTAGCCATCACACACTGTGTTGGTGAACCACGTATATCCTGTGTTGTGGACTGTCTTTATTTTCCTATATATTTTGGAGTACGTGGAATGACTTGCAGGATGGGTGTGCAAATCTAGTAGACCTGGCCACTGAGTGGTAGCGAGATAGATTTGCATACGCTTGTGTGTGTGTGTAAAAGAATATATCTCCATCAGCTCTGGGCAGCGGTAAATAATAAAGGAGAATTTTCAGACACTGATTCACCCCCCCCTCTCAGTGTCATATCAAGTTCATCAGTCCTCAGTTCCTTCATACTTATGGGCTCTTTGGTGAGCTCCTATACTTACAATTTCTATCTTCATTTTCATTTTATTGCTGAAATTACTGATCTTCTGTTGCTTTTGACATATAATGGAAATCACTCCTGAAGAATTTTTGACTGCAAGCGAATTTGCATTTCCTGGAAGGGGCCGTGGAGTTCCTAAGCCGAGGAACCGATTGGTGCATTGAATGCTGATCGGGGGAAACGCCCCGTTGAAGGTAGCTCGGGTCAAATCGGGGATGCACAAAATTCCAGTGCATCAAAGGAGCAAGAAACTACTACCGGTTTTTGGGAAAAAGGATGAGCTCCCCAGTCAGGTAATCTTACAATTTAAGATCACAAATCAACTCCTCCATCGACTAGGGGTAGTTCATATGGAATGCGAGGCCGAGGAAAGGATCTAATGCAGCTCCTGCTCCCATAGAATCGACTGAAGTTACTACTCAATTTGCCTCTGAAATCCTCCAAGTCAGACTTCAAGGGAGCGTGGAAAGAAGGCGGGGTTCCCTTCGTCCCGAGATGGCCTTTGCTAACATCTGACTTCGTAACCGCTAACTTGAAGACTATAGCAGTCTTTCTCCGTGGTGCGAGGCTTCCTCAGGATGTTGACTATGTCGGAAGCTTTCAAGGAAGGAGGTCCGAGGTTGAGCCTTCACTTTGGCAGCTGCTATACGTTTTCTAAATGCATTCTCTGAGTTTCAGTAACTTGGGTATTTTGTGGTAGAATAACTACGTAATCACCAGCCTCACTTGGAGGCACGATGCCATGGAGGAGCTTGAAGAAGCTAAGGAAGCTTGAGATGAAACTGTTAGGGTGTACAAATCTTAATCAAAATTGGTGACGAATATGCTGATTGAGGTTGAAGGGCTAAAGACTGCTCTGGAAGCTGAGAAGAGGTGTGCTCAGGAGGCTGTCAGCACCTCGAAGAAGGTTGAAGATGACTCTCGCCATTTATTCCAAGAGTTGGAAGCCAACATCCCCAGCCGAGAAGCTAAAGTTGTGGCCAACTTCAAGGCCTTATAGGAGCTCCGAGACTTCGTGCTCCAATCTTGTTTGCCTGCTTTCCGCACAGGTGCCAAAACTTTTGGTAGTTACGTGCTTAACCACATGAGCGACTTCAACTTCTCTCAATGCAAAACATTTGTATACGACATGACTGAAGATGATGGTGTCGAGGTTGAAAAGGAAGGTTCTCTTGACTTGCTAGAGTATGAGGTTCCTCAGGTTTTGAGCAATGAGGTTCAAGAAATCCTAGCTCATCCTCCAGAGATCGACCTTCCAGCTTCATCAAAGTCAACCTCCCCTTCAAGAAATTGTAAACCCCCCCTCCTCCCCATTTTTTTTTTTTAACTTGGTTACTTGTAGCAGAGGTTTTTTGCCTTGTAAATGAAACTTTCATCCGAAATTTATTTAAGTGTTCTACTCAATGCGTGCATGTACTTTTTAAACGGAGGGGAACGCCCTGCATAACATGGCGTCTTGGTACTCATGCAACATCATAGACATGAAATTGTCTAAATTTTTATAGGGGCTGAAGCGTCGTCGTATGTATCTACATTCGGCATTGTGAAATGTGGTGGTTAGGTAGCTCTTATGATCATATTAGATAGGGTGGTCTCCGTATTGTACTTGTGCCACTTTGGAATAGCATGGTTTTGTTCAATTTGTTGTAGACGTGGAGCAAGATGTTGCAATTGGTCCTCCGTCTTCCTTTTGGCCACTTGGGGAAGTGGTGTTGCTTCTCGATCTTGTTGAGGTACATTGGGTTCCGTCAGGAGGTTTGGATTAGGATTCACTTGTGGTCCTAATCTTTCTCGAACTGGTATGCGCTGAGGTGCCAGGGCGGAGCCTGTCTGAAAACTTATGGATGCAGTCGTACTATGTGCTCGAGCGGGGGATCGACATTCCGTTGAAGTGGAGGTGTAACGTTTTGAGTTTGTTGGCTCAGCCTCGGTTGAGGAGAGGTAAGATTCTGAGTTGGCTGACTCGGGCCTACTGGTTCATAAATCGAACAATCTCGTTCACCATGATTTTTTCAAACTAGACTGTAGGGTCTGGCATTGGGATCTACGTCTGAGTGCATGACTCCCTTGTCCCCTAGCTAAGCTCCTTGTAAAAATTGGAAAAAACGCACAATTTGATGTGCCAATTTACAGAGCCACCGCATCAAATTGTTCTCTCGTGACGTACTGAAGTTGATACTGGCCGATCTCTCGATTGACTTCATTACTATGTTAATCGATAGGATCTTCCTAAATTTCCTCCATCCAAGCATCCATTATCGGGGGTAGACCAATATTATGGGTTCTTGTCGTTGTGTAAAAAATTGTTGTTGAAAATACCTTTTCTTTGAGCCGAAATCTTTTTACAATCCCATGGTGGGTGCCAATCTGTTGTAGTCAAAATTTACACGCACTTCCTTCGAGGTAGTGCACTTGCAATAGACAAAGAAAGTGTGACAAAAGAGGTTAGGCTCTGACCCGATGATGACTCTAATGCCTATGTTGACTCCAAGGTGCATATTGCAGTAGAACTCAGTATCTAGGTGTATAAGCCCCGGAGTAAGAGTTAGGTCCATAGAAAGAGTAAATAAACAGTCAAGTAATCCCTACCTCTAGTGGTTGCCCCTTATTTATAGAAAGTTGTCGTGAAGGAAGGAAAGTCAGATTTGCCCCTATTTGCAGTTCGTCATGTGCGTCATCAGTTATGCAGGAATTTTGGTTCATGATAGGACGTGTTGGTTGTTACATGGAACTGTCAAGTATGCGAGCTTTGTGAGTTTTCACTCTAGGTTGCTAGGTGTCATCCTATGATGATTGCCAAGTGTCATCCTCTGAGGATTTACCTAGTGTCATCCTTTGATTAGTATATGCACTTTATGTACATAACAGGCAGATAAATAGGTAAGACAAAAAAAACTTCTACATCCACTGTTTGTCATCAAACTCCCCCTTTGAATTCTTCATGCCATCCTCCACTTGCATATCTCCAATTTCTCCTTCTGCATGATGATGCTCACTCCACCCTAGTTTGATCTCTGATTTGGTATAATCTACTCCAACATTGCCACTAGCACAAGCTCTTGGTATGACTGATTCTTCTTCATCTTTACCATTTATTATTGTTGACTTTGGTAACCGCACAATTGTCATCCAAAGTTGGATTGTGCTTGCAATATGAGGGAAGTAGATAAGAGAGGTTGAGTTCTAAACCCTGCCTAAGTCTGTATTCTAAAGTATTACCGACCCATTCTCTTGATTGACTTCGTTGCTATGTATCTCACTGGGGTCTTCGGGAATCCCTTCCATTCAATTGTATCTAACTGGAAAGGGGATTTGGCTAGAATTCTACCTCCTAGTCTTCCAGTGAGCCATGGTAGTAGTAATAAGTGGGATCTTTCAGTTGGCATGTTACGAAAGAGAATCTTTCTAGGGCCCCAGAATGTGCGCCAATCTGTTGGCGTCACAAACCACGCAATTGTCCTCCAAAGTTGGATTGTTCATGCAAGATATGATGATAATAGACAGGGTTCTAGACCTTGGGGCAACTCGGATGCATAAGTCAGTACTCTGAAGTGCAAACAACCAGTCTACTAAAGGAACCGAGTGCTAAGAGAGTTGTGGGGGTAATAGAAAGCAATTTGTATCGTAAAAGTAAGGTGAAGTGAAGTGAATAAAACTGTGGGGATAGCCCCCCATTTATGGAGCGAGGGTGCAAGCTGAGCAAGGCAAGCGTGAATTCGTCCCATGTCAGATCGTTCCTAATAAGGTAGGATTCGGTAGTCTATTTGAGGCGAGATACACCGAGCTCTACAAGGTAAGATTTGTTGTCCTGAATATGGTAAGATCTACCGAGTTAAATAAGGTAAGTCTGGATTCTTTCCTTCTTCGGATCATTGAGCATATCAGAGTCATCCGTTTTGGGATGCTCAGGCTAACACCTAGAATCTCTACTAATAAGAGGATAATTCACGAACCCATCGGTTACTATGAAAGGTTAAACTCACTGGAGTCCAGGTAATATGTAAATCTTTTCCATGTTGCAGTAATGGGTCAGTTGCCCATACTAGGAAACCTTGTTTATTTTGTGGGTTTGAAGTTACTGACCACTGGCTCGAGTGGAACTTCTGCAGCCTAGTTAAAGGGATTATGACATATGTAGTTGTTTGGTATGATTTATGATATTTATTTATAATAATTCATATAATCTAAAATCTACAAATAGGTTAAAAGGTGTTTATCATTACTCTGATAATCTATTATTACTTCTCTATGTCTAGTGGAATTAAACGGTTATTATTTACGATTCATAATTTATTTTCATAAATAATTTATTATAAATAATTTATAAATATAAATATAAATTATATCAAAGAGAGCCTAGTATTATTACTGGTAACATGTTTTCCGTTAATAGTCCGATTGTAGATTCGATGAGATAAGGGAAACACATCAAAAATCAAAAGGGGTAGCTTTGCATCGGCAGAGGGATAAGGTATGTGTGATTCTGACTTTCAATTTTTGAGAGGGGAGGTAGCTTCCATTGTCAGAGGGAGATTTGTTTTTCCTATTTTTTGGGGTTGAGTTTGTTATTTATTTTTTTTAAAGGAATTTAAATAGGAAAAGAAATTTAACTAATTTAAGGTTTGTCAGTTGTCACTCTCCCAATCTAATGTGATGATGTGACAATATCAACGGTTGATAGTCAGAGCCAAGATCTTCCACCTTTAGCGGGAGCCCTCTCCAACCTTTCTTTTACCTTAAGGGCAAGCATCGTGTCTTCATTGTGATCAAGATGAGAGTCTCCCATAGGTTTTATGGAAAGAATCAGATGCAAAATTGGTGGAACTTAATGAACAACTACTATTAAAATCAATATCTGTCCTATTCTGCTACAGATCACTATTATCATCAATCTCAGATAACAAAGCCACAGCGATGAAAAATGGGATAGAGAGAGGGAGGGTGACATGAAAAGTTAGAGATATGGCATACGACCCTTTCACCTGAGCCAAAACTGCAACGTGGATATATTTTGGGGCTATCTATACATTCAAATCATATTGGACTTATGTAGTCTGTTGTTTGCTTTTTAGAGGTAATGTTGTTTTCATTCCACCTATATATATATATATATATATATGGAGGATTATTGTTCTAACAAGAGTTTTTTATTTTTTCAAATATCATAAAGATTCTATTCTACCTATGCCCACATAAGTAGATGATATATCTATTCTACCAATTGGATAGAGAAAACATGATCTAGAATATCTACATATCGAATTTCAAGTTCTAAATCAATCAAATATCTCTTATGTATTAACATACATCCCATATATGTCCATACATGTGTATGAATACTTTAAATATTATTATAACATTTCCCAAATTAGAATAGATTAGATTAAAAAAATAATAAAAATGAATTCAGACCTTGAAAATACCTTGTTCTTAGAATACAGGTTTGACGTTTGAAAGTTTTGTTATATTTTCAAACGTCAAACCTTGATCTCAACCTATTGGAGTTTAGCTTGAAAATACCTTGTTCTCAGCCTATTGGAGTTTAGCTTGAAAATACAGTAGAGAACCATAATATTCCTCAACCTAGTGCATTTTTTTGAGGTTAATATACGTAGATGGGAACCTAAGTGGGTTTAACGTGTGTACTTCCAAAACCAGCTATGGATCAATGTGTGTACAGGCATGGAGCTTGAGAGACACTTCTTTGGCACGGTGGTCATTATTATGGAAGAGCCATGCATCTTAGTTAAAACAAGTTCCGACCCCCTTGTCATTCTAGTTATGAGATTGTCATTGGGGTGTTCTTGCCATCAGTTCGTTCAACATAAACTAGTTAATCAGCTTTCTAATAAATAAAATACTAATCAAGGGTGACAGAGTTCTCACTGGCTAGGTATACCTCTGCCCTTTTACATGGAACTAAGAAATAACTACCCTACCCCTTTTTTGTTTCACTAATCACGTGAAAACTCTATTTTTACGATTTCACTCTCCATGTGAAAAGACATGGATACATGCAACCAGAGAAGAATCATCTTCCCATTGGTCATGTAATCTTGCAAGGGGAAAAATGCAACTTTTGGTTCCATCTACAGAATTGACACTCACAGGATCCCAATTCGAACGGACCAGTTCCTCCAACTTGTTTCAAATTTCTGAGAATCATTGTCTGGATCCTCTTAAGAGTTGGGTGGTAAAGTGTTATTAAACAAAGTATCAAAACCTGAATTACATATTACCACACTTGAAACCTGGAAATCAAACAAATCCTTCAAATATAATAGACACTCACACTACAATGTAAACTCCATAGCATTCAATTACATCAACCAGCATGTACGAAACTCAAAAACATTAGTTGAAATTGTCTGATAGGGTAAATGAAGATAATCACTCGCTCCTTCCTGATCCAGTAAGAGTAACCTGCAGTCTGATAGGGAAGGGTGTATAGTTTGAAAGGAACCCTTCACCTGACAATAAGCATCTCTTTGGACTTCTAAGAGGGCTTCTGGAACTACTCTTCCACCATTGTATCTGTTAAATCCTGTCAACTCACTCCGTTGATAATGCAACCAACCTGTACAGAAATTTCATGGTAAGCTGCCATATACAATAGGCCCGATCCATGAGCAGGGAAACCTGAACCTGCAAAACTCATAAAACAAGTAAGACCACTACTTTTCTGGGAAAGAAGAATAGACAGAAATCATAAGCCCAAATACATAAACATATGAGAGTTGATTGGGCCATGGGTCCGTGTACGTATGCGGTGGTCGTAGAATGGTCCATTCATTGAAGCATGCATGCATACACAGAAAAAAGGGCTCAGCCATTATCATCCCTAAATAGTTCCAGCAAAACAACTCAAATTATTCCAACCTCCACCAGGAAATTTTTTAAAATTTCATTTGCGAATAATGAGGTAGCAGACAGAAAACGTCGAAATATAAACACTCAAAAAATTCTTTTTGCTGTTGAAAGGGAATTGAAATTAGAATGCCGAGAGGAGATAGGAATAATTTGAGTATTCACAGGCACACCATCCATGCAAGCTTGGGAATTGTCATGGAAGATCAGAAAGGAGAGGAGGACCCAAAAATAGAAAATAAGTTTTACATTCCATATCACAGAACTGTGAACCTGCACACCACCTGCACAGTGGAAAATGGGCTGTAAGCTTTATTTAGTAAATTGTTGAGTTCTTAAAAAATGCAACCCTTTCTCCTATGGAGCAACTAGAGAGAGATGATCAAGAGAACTGGACAAACCAGAAAATTCAATTGCTTCAGTAGTCATATCCTCCTTGCTGCAGTGGCTGTTGCTGCTGCTGATCATTGTAAAGGCCTCCATTTTGGGTATACCCATTGTTGTCATTATCGTTGGGATCAAAATTGCCATTATTTCTATTACTAGATTGAGCCTGTTCCCTCTCCCTGTTCCACTGCTCAATTTTAGCCCTTCTTTCAGCACTACCTTCCCGAACAGGACTCCTCCTGTTCCTCCTTCCTCCGGGGCTCGGGCTTCTTCCCCTCCTTCGTCCTGGGCTTCGGCTCCTGGGCCTCCTGCCTCGATCATCAGAGAAATGGTGATCCCGGTCATCATGCCATCTACCACGACCACGTCCACGGCCACCATGTGAGCGCTGTGGACGCTCCTCAAAATTGTGATTCCTGTATGGACTTCGACTCCTGCTTCTACTGCGGCTGTGCCTTCGCCGGTACCTACCAAATAGTTGCCGCCTCAATTCCCTGGCAATGACAAACCAGCCACCAAATAATAAGTATACTGGACACGTTGAATGCATATAAAATGAGGCTTGAAAGTAAAATAATAGTGTATCACCTGCTAATCTTTTTCAGATGCATAAAGTTGCAATAGCCACCTCGATTGCAAGTGTTCTCCTCATATTGCCTACATGTGGCTTCGCGGAAATCCGTCACAGGAGAAAAGTCAGCCATGATTGGACGTCCTGTAACATTGATTTAATCTCAGTTACCAGTTTAAAGAGTAACAACTATTACCAACTTATGTAATAACAACATTAGAACAACTAACCTGCATAGAATCTCCCATTAAGGTTCTTCACAGCATTTGCAGCATGGTCTTCCTCTCTAAACTGAACATACACATTACCTACCTGCTCATCAAAGAATAAGTGAGTTTGGCATAATTCAAAGGAACAGTAAACCATGATTTTAGAGTTCCTGGTTAGTTACCATGTGATCAGCTAGATTATCACAAATATTCAAGCTTTCAATCTCTCCATATTTGCTCAACTCCTCAAATAGATCTTCATAAAAATTCTGCAGCTCCAATAGAACGACGGGTTTCCCATATTGATGCACAGAACGTCAACATCAGTGATACAAAAGGCATAATAAGTCAATATTTCACTACAAGATCATAATGATCATGGACTAGATACTTAAGAGAGTTAGACCAAAACAGACAGAAGTGTCAACCAAACGGGAAACACATGAAGGAAAAAGAAAAAGGAGAAAAATATACAAAAGTGAGAATTTTACAAACGCAGAATACCGACCCCTGTGCTCTACAACCAAATAAAATCATAGGCTTCCATCTTGGTTCAATCATCCTTTTTCATATATCAAAGCACATAATGAAATCTCCCAAGGTTAAAAGGGAGAAAAAAAGGCATATTATGACCTTGCTGAGAAGTTCAAATAAAATCGTAACAAATCGAACATACAATCGAAGAAAGAGTGAAAGACAAAAAGAGGTCGAGCAAGATACTCACGGTTGAATTATGAGGAGCAACCTGGAAACCTAAAATCCGGTCAAGAGTTTCAACCCTAACAAAACGACAGATGAATAGAAGAGAAAGAAGAGGAAGGGGGAAAGAGAGAGAGAGAGTAGCTGGAATTGTAAACAACCTTCGAATCTCAATATGAAAACGTTCAACAAACCAAACCATCTACCTTACATGCATTGTAATACCCCATATATTCGATTCTACAATAAAATTAGCACATCGAGCATTTAAAAAAAAAAACAAAAAAAAAAAAAAAAAAACCACCATATCCAGGTTAATAATTGGGAAAAATCAAATTTTTTTACATTTATCAGGAGACAAACTACTAAAGAATAAAGAAAAACAGAGAAGGAAGGTAGAAAAACCTCGAAATGCTCCTGGACTTTGTGAGGATCGATGGCCTGACCCTGTGGATCAATTCCAGGGGTAATCATATCAGGCCTCTGATACATATTGGCGATAAGCAATGTTGGACTGATACTCGGCTTCGTGTGAAGTCTGGAACACCTATCGCCATGTCTGCAAGCCCCGATCTTGAAATAAAACGGGCAATTCACCCGATCCTTCTCCGTCCCGAATATAGATGCTAAGTGCTCCGCCATTAATTCGATCAGTTCTCTTTCCCCCCCAGTCTCTCTTCTTCTCTATATGACCTTAGCTCTCTGATCTAGGGTTTCTTTTCGCAAGCGCTTAAGCAAACCAGAAACGGACGAAACGAAGAGAGAAAATGAGAAGCAAACAATTAAACGTCGGCCTGGATATTGATTCAGTCAATCGCTTATGTTCGTCCGATTGGAATCCGTGCAAAGAAATGTATTTCCGGATCTCGAAAATAATCCAACGGTCAAATATCCAATACATGCTAACAAGGTAGGATTTGGATTTTATATTATTCAATTAAATAAATAAGTGTAAAAATACATTGTATGTAGGCTGGTTTGCCCGAGAGGTTAAGGGGGAAGGCTTAAGATCTTCTGCACATAAGTGCGCGTGGGTTCGAACCCCACAGCCAGCATTTTATTATTATTATTGCTTTTTTTTTAACCCAGTTAAAAGGGTATAATGGTCTTTTAATCGTTCATCAAATTTTCCAATGTAGCTAACATCAGCATATAAATGAGAATCTTGTGGCAGAGTGGACTTCTTTGATTAGTACATCAAAGTTTTTAGGTGGTGGGTGATGTTTTTGCAATCTTATGGGTGTAGATAATGTTAGAAATCCTTGATGGGATGTAGATGAATTTTTTTCTTTTTAAAATCTTTTCTAGGGTAAGTAGCTCATTGAATCGATTTCCTTCACAATCATTTTTAGGGTGGATTGAACATTTCCTTCATAATCCCATTTTAGTCATTTCAATGGTAGCTAAGTGAAAAGATAAATCACATGCTGACGTTCATTCGACTCACATGTGAAAAGCACCCTGAACACAAGAGGAGAGATGGAAACAAACCAATGAAATGAGGAAAATACTGTGACTGCATAACACTTCAGTAACCCCTGACCTTTGGACTCCCTCTCTTGTGCCGAAATCCGTTTGATCCTGCGGGCATTCTCTTGATAAAGCTAACGAACATGAAGGACTAATGGAAGATCTTCAGTCACTAACTGTCACACCCCAATTTCGCACTATTCAGAATGGTGTGATGAACCGCTAATAAACCAACGGTTCAACCAGGATCTCTAATAGGTTGTGTCCGTTAAAAATGAAACCATACCCATCCACAACCATAATCAGAAAAATACACAATAGCGAAAGTCTTAGTAATAAATGAACTGAAAAATCTAACTGTGATAACCATAATAAAATATCAAGTTATTGTTGTATCAACTGAGACATAAATAAATAAAGTATCAATTACATTCCCTTAATAATTCAAACAAAAATCTAATCGAATACGCATGAGTTGCACTCGCATGAGGGATCATGCGTATCCACTAAGTCTTCGGCTTCCATTGCAGCAACACGCCCGTACACCGGAGCACTCATATAATCTTCGACAGTGGTACCTGCATCATCAACTAAAAATATTCGACGTCGAAAGGGTGAGCACACATCATGACTCAGTGAGCAAACAAAACAATGCAACAAACATATACATACATTCAATTCATATCTTTGGTCTGGTCAATAAGTTTGCAATGTGCTATAGAAAGGTTCGGTGGCCGCCTCGCCTTTATGCACAGGGTGTGGAAGCCCGCCCAAAGGTTAACGTTTATTGTCGTCCCCATCCACCCTACCATGGAATAGAGATAGAGCTAAAGTGCGGAGGCCCGGCCTATGACACTTCCCCTGATACTCTACCCATACCAACACGTAAGCCCCTGCTGGCGAGGGCTTACAAAACTGGGCTCGCAACTAACCAATCCTAATGTCAATCAGTGTATCCAAGGCCTCACCCCAGCATCCCTCAATACGTTCATAGAGATAGGGCTAAGGCCCCCCGGCAGAGTCAGAGACTACACGGTCTGAGACCACCTTCCCTCATACACTACGACGTAATAGTTCTGCTAAGGTAATGGCAATACGACGATGTTAGTGGACAAGACTTGAGTTAGAAATAGAACTAGAGTACTGAGGCCCGGCCTATGACACCCCCCCTGATACTCGCTCGCATCAAGTACACCAACCACACACATACATTCACATGCATATTCCTATCGTCATCATCATCATCATGTTATAAACAATAATTTAAATATGCATGAACAGTAATAATAGAAATATTGGATGACATGTTGAATGCACATACAAGCATACACGCATAGAATTTATCATGGCATTGGACTCAAGAAATAAAAACAGTTTATTATTAACCAATTAGTTTAGGTCTTGTTCCCTCACCTTTGCTTGATTGTAGATCCTCTCTCAAGCTTTAAGAATCAACTAAATATCAATATTATATCACTAAAAGACCTAATCAAGTCGATATAATTTAATTAAAATTAATTCTGATTTTAAAAAGCCTACTGTTAACTGGGGGTCGATGCCAGGGTCGGACCTTTCATGGACCCTGGGTGCTACCACCCACATTCTGGACTTCCCGAACACTGGGGGTCAATGTTAGGGTCTAGTAGGGTCGATTCTCCATCGACCCCTAGTGCGACCCCCCGTGGGTTTAGTCAAAATTTTCATCCTACAGTCCATTCCTTCGTGTTTGGGTCCTATGGCTTACTTCTACAATCCATTCCCTACATGTTCTATGGTTTAGAACCATAGTTTATTCGCCTACATGGTTTTAATGATCTCCCCCATGGTTTTCCATTGAAACCTAACCATGGGTGGATGATTTGGGTTTCTCCTAGATCATACCCTCTTCACTATCTATTCTAAGGTCTTTAGAATTCCATGGAGATAGTATCCATACCTGAGAATTAGGCTTGTTTCTCTGAAGCCTTTTCTTTGATCTTATTCTCCACTTTCCTTCTCTTTTCTTTCTCTTCTCCTTCTCTTCTCTTTCTCTCAATCCAATTAGGATTCTAAAAGGAGTGAAAGAGGCTTAGGGACGTCCTATTTATAGAGTAGAAACTCTCAAAATAAGTCCCATTGAGATTAGGAAAGAATCCCATTGTAATTTGGAAAGTTCCCAATTTACGATTTTTGTCGGCAGACTGGGGGTCGATGAGGGGGTCAGAGATCCCGTCGACCCCTGGTTCTAAATTGTCCGACCCCGGTTAGAAACTCAGGGTCTGACTTTTTATCTTGGGGGGATCCGACCCTGCCTTGCTGGGTATGCGACCCTCCCCCTTATTTTTGTGTTTTTGGGTCAATTTAATACCTGGGATCGCTATCTCCTTCACGCACTTGATCCATTTAGCTCGACCATGATGGGTAGACCTGGTTCAAGGTGGTAAGATCGGGTTAGTTTGATACGGGTCTTACAACTCCCCTTACTTATAAAAATTTCGTCCTCGAAGTTGTACATACCTTCTGAGTCGAATAGACCAGGATATTGCTTTTGCATAGAATTCTCTTCTTCCCATGTGATTTCTTCTATATCTCTACTTCTCCAGGTGACCTTAACATAATAAATATCACGGTTGCGTAGTCGTTGAACCTTTCGACTAGTGATTTCAGTCTGTGCTACCTCAAATATCAAATCTTCAGTCAAATCAGGTAGGTTTACTGTCAAAACGTGCGTCGGATCCTTGACATACTTCTTCAATAAGGAAATATGAAATACGTCATGCACACTTGACATAGATGGTGGTAGTGCTAACTGGTAAGCCACTTTTCCACGCTTAGTTAGAATCTCATATGGCCTGACATATCTTGGACTTAATTTTCCTTTCTGTCCGAACCGTTTCAATCCTCGCATAGGCGATACTTTTAAGAATACTTTATCACCCACGACGAATTCAAGGTCTCGGCGTCGAGTATCTGCATATTGCTTCTGACGATTCTGAGCTGTCCTCACTCTTTCCTTGATAATGTCGATCACTCGACAAGTCTCTTCAACAAATTCCGGTCCAACAATACTACGTTCCCCAACTTCATTCCAAAACAAAGGAGTTCGACACTTCCTGCCATACAGTGCTTCATAGGGTGACATCTGTATAGTAGCCTGATAGCTATTGTTATAAGCGAACTCAATCAATGGTAATTTTTCATCCCATGATCCTTTAAAATCAATTACACATGCTCGAAGCATATCTTCTAGAATATGAATTGTACGCTCTGACTGTCCATCTGTCTGTGGATGGAATGCAGTACTAAACTTCAATGTTGTGCCCATAGCCTTTTGCAATCCTTCCCAAAATTTTGAAGTAAATCGTGGATCTCTGTCGGACACAATGCTTTCAGGTACACCGTGTAATCGCACAATGTTGTCCACATACAGCTTAGCTAACCTCTACAATGTATACTGAGGTCGTATAGGTATAAAGCGAGCTGTTTTAGTCAAGCGGTCTACAATCACCCAAACTGCGTCAACTACTCGAGGAGTCAATGGTAATCCTGTGACGAAGTCCATAGTGATGCAATCCCATTTCCATGCTGGTTCCGGTAACAGCTGTAACAGTCCGGCCGGTCTTTGTCGTTCAGCCTTTACTTTCTGACAATTTAGGCATTGAGACACGAACTTAGCTACGTCTGCTTTCATTCCTCTCCACCAATATAATTTCTTTAGATCATGATATATTTTTATACTTCCAGGATGTATCGAATAGATGGTGGTATGGGTTTCTTTCATCAATCGGTGTCTAATGTCCAAGCTTTCTGTTTTGGGTACACATATTCTTCATTTGTATTTCAGTACCTTCTCTTCGTCCAAGGTGAACTCAGGGATAGTCCTACCTTTTTCGATGTCCTCTTGTACCGTTCTTAGGTAAGGGTCTGATTTGATAGCTGTCTTTACTTCATCAATTATATCCGGTATTATCTTCAATGAGGCGAACATATTTGAAAACCGATGAATAAACCCTTAGTTGGCTGATCCATATGGTGCATCTATCACAAACTGTTCATTACCGTGACTGAATACCTTCCCGGTAGTACACATTGCAGTAGTTGTGCTAACCTCTCCCTGAGATTTTATCATTGTCTTTCTACTCAGCGCATCGGCTACTACATTAGCTTTTTCCGGATGATACTGGGTATCACAATCATAGTCTTTCAATAATTCCAACCATCTTCTTTGTCTCATATTCAGCTCCTTCTGATTAAATAGATAAGTAAGACTTTTATGGTCTGATTTAATCTGAAACTTCTCCTCGTACAGATAATGTCTCCATATTTTGACAGCATGTACTACTGCCGCTAATTCCAAATCATGAGTGGGATAGTTCTTCTCATGTGTCTTCAACTGTCATGAGGCATAGGCAATTACTTGTTCTCTTTGCATAAGTACACATCCTAATCCCAGTCCTGACGCATTGGTGTACAAGGTAAATGGTTGTCCTGGAATCGAAATGGTCAAGATTGGAGCTGATATCAATCTAGCCTTCAAGGTCTGGAAACTCTTCTCGCATTTATCCGTCCAAACAAACTTCTCGCCCTTCTTAGTCAAGCTGGTGAGAGGTACGGCAATTCGGGAATAGTCTTCCACAAATCGTCGATAATACCCAGCTAGACCCAAGAAACTTCTAATTTCTACAATGCTCTTCGGTGCTTCCCGCTTTACAATAGCCTCGATCTTGCTGGGATCCACTTTAATTCCTTCAGCGGATACTACATGGCCTAGAAAAGCAACTTCCTTTAGCCAAAACTCACACTTTGAAAATTTAGCGTAGAGCTTTTCCTTACGTAGTCGCTGCAGAGCGGCGTTTAGGTTCTTAATATGAGTTTCCTCGTCTTTGGAGTAGACCAATATATCATCAATGAATACAATAACCGACGTATCCAACATATCGTGGAATACCCGATTCATAAGTTCCATAAAGGTTGCTGGTGTGTTCGTCAATCCGAAAGACATGACCAAAAATTCATAATGTCCATATCTGGTCCTGAATGCTGTCTTGGGAATATCACCGTCCTTAATCCTCAGCTGATGGTAGCCTGACCGAAGATCGATCTTGGAGAACACTTTGGCACCTTGCAACTGATCGAACAGGTTATTGATCCGAGGCAATGGATATCGATTCTTAATTGTCAGTTTGTTCAGTTCTCGGTAGTCTATACACAAGCGAACGCTACCGTCCTTCTTCTTCACGAATAATACTGGCGCTCCCCATGGTGATCTGCTAGGGCAAATGTAACCCTTGTCCAACAATTCTTGTAGTTGTACTTTCAATTCCTTCAGTTCAGTAGGAGCCATTCGATAAGGTGCTTTCGATACTGGTGCGGCTCCAGGTATAAGATCTATAACAAACTCTGTAGCTCGATCGGGTGGTAATCCTAGTAGTTCTTCAGGAAATACGTCTGGAAAGTCACGCACGACATCAATATCTTCCATTCGTGGTGCTTCCTTGGTAAGGTCGACCACAGATACTAAATACCCGACTGCTCCTTTCTCAAGGCACTTCTTAACCTTTAGCGCAGAGAGAATGAGCTTTCGTTTACGGGGAAATTTGGTTCCTGAAAAACTGAACTCTGCTCCTTCCTTGTCCTTAAATGTCAGCTTCTTTTCGGCACACAATAGATTTGCAGAATGCCGAGCTAACCAGTCCATTCCCAAGATGACGTCAAAGTTTGTCATCTCAAGTTGGATCAAGGTTGCATCCAAAGTCTTTTCATCAATAAGAACTGGACATGGTCCATAACCTTTTTCTAATTCCACTTATAATCCCATAGGTGATCGTACAAGTAGTTTATAGTCTAAGGATTTAAGGGGTAGATTTAGCTTCTTTCCAAATGACACAGATATAAAGGAGTGAGTAGCTCCTGAATCAAAGAGTACTCTGGCGGGAATGCCATTAATAGGTACGATACCTGTGATTTATTTTGGTTTAGTCTACATGCTCATACAATGTAATATAACTAACTTAAAATTTTAAAGTCATACCTGTGACCACATCAGGCAATGCGGCAGCATCCTCAGATGTAACCGCGTAAACTCGTCCTTGATGTAGCTGCTTCTTGGGCTTAGGACATTCCCTTGCCATATGTCCCACTTGATTGCAGTTATAACATTTCATCCCCTCAGGGGTTGGCGTTTATTGTTGTGAGGCTGCGGGAGTAGTCTTGGCTACAGCATTAAAGCCTTGAGTACGGAAGGGTTTGAATATCTTGGTGCTCCCTCCGTTGTAAGAATTCCCATTAGGCCTTTTTATTCCCCTATTTTGAGCAAGGTAGCTCTCTTTCTGGCTCGACTCTATTACTCGAGCAATTTGTGCAGCTTCATTATAGATTTTCTTTTCAAGTCCTAATACGTGCTCGCGGATGCTTCCCCTAAGTCCCATGACGAACCTTCGGGTCTTTGTGTTTTCCTCTTGCATACTGGCGGGTGCAAAGAAGAACATCTCTTCATAACGCTGTTGATATGCATCCACGGTCATCTGCCCCTGATATAAACTCAGGAACTCTCTTTCCATAGAATCTCGAAAACTTCTAGGAAAGTACTTCTCAAATAACGCCTCCTTATAAATATCCCAAGTCAGTTGGGCGTGCTTGGTTAATAAATATGTCCTGGTGGATTTCCACCAATGGTGTGCATCTCCTTTCAGCATAAAGGTGGCACACAATACTTTCTCTTCTTCATTCACTGTCATCATCATAAAGTTTCTTTCCATCTCGTCAATCCAGTGTGCCGGCCATAAGGGATCTGTTGGGTTGCCATTAAATTCTTTGGGCTTCAGTTTCAGAAAACGCTCCACCAGTCTGGAGTGGTCTAGTTGCTGCGGGACATATGCCCCATACATAGGTGGTTAGAGTTGATATCCACCTTGAGCTATCTTAGGATTTTGTACTTGAGCCTGCATGATGGGAGTCTGAGTTGCGTGGGGTACTATGTTACTTCCCCCTGTAGCTGTACTTGCTTGTCCTGCTGGCATTGGAGGTGTCTGTGCAGCTGGAAAAGTCATTCCTAAGGCAGCTTGCATAGTAGCATGTGCCTGTTGCATTTGCTGCAGCTGTTGGGCCAAGTTTAATACGACTGTGGCCAAGTTTGTATGTGGAGCTGGAAGATTTGTAGGATTTGTCTGCCCATTTATGAGGATGGTGTCGTGTTCATATTCCCCTGTGCTTCCGGGTGTGTCTGGCTAGTTCCCCCCCCCCCCCCAGTGGTGGTGGTGGTGGGATAGAGTTACGGCTCTGTCTAGTTACTCTGCGTCCAGCCATTAACTAATCTGATGGTGGGATTGCCTGAAAATCATTGAACACGTGAGACAATCATTAAATACTTCATTCTTATATTTTAAAACCACTAACAAATGCAAATTTCAAAATTTTCAGATCATTCTGTCGAAAATGCTGTGTTTTCACTGCAGGATCGATGGTGGGGGTCGATGGGTGTCCGACCTTCAGTATGCGACCCTGAGAAATCAACAATTCTTCCCGAGAGCCGGGGGTCGATGGGGGGGTCGGAGGATGTCCGACCCAGGGTGCGACCCCTGGTTCTCTGTCAGACTCCCGAGAGCCGAGGGTCGATGCGGGGGTCGATGGGTGGGTCGATGGTTTTAGTCGAATTTTCTGACCCCCGGACTAAAGATCAGATTTTTAAGTTCCGATTCAAAGTCCATTTCCCATTCTTTCTTCTCCGCTTCGACTCGTCTAGTCCCTCTGAGTTGCTACAGTGACAACTCTGATCCGTTGGGGGTTTGCACTCCTTGTTTCGTCGTCTACACCTCCGCTACAGGTATATCTTCTACATTTTCATGTTTTTAGGTTTCCTTACCTAGGTTTTTGCTCGTATATCTCGTATTTTTCAAATTAAACTTTTTTCAACCGTAAAAATTCGATTTTTATTGGGGGCTTTTGTTGTTGGTGACTCGAGGAACGAAAGCCCTCAAAAATATTTGAGTTTCATCGGTTGGTTATCGAGAAACTCGAAATTTACTCTTTTTGCCCTAATTTTGTCGAGATTTCGAATTTCTTGAAATTTCTTCCAATTCAATCTCATTAGCTAAAATTTCCGACTGTATGAGTCTTACAGGATAGTTTAGGATCTATGTAAGTCCTCCTGCCCATGTGTATGGGTGAAAAGTGAGGCTTTTGACCAATTTACGTCGTTATAATGTCAAAATTTTGGATTTTTCACCTCTACTAAGCCATTATTTGTTTTTCTTTCTTATTTGCAGATACTATGGCTCGTACCAAGGTACCCAGTGTTCGCGACCGTCTTCGCTTCCGTTCCACTGAAGTCGAGACACAGTATGCCCGCTCTGCTCGTAAGAAAGTAGAGGAAGGTCGCAAAGTGGACTTGGCTAGCTTGGCCTTGTTCAATGTGGAGGGGGCTTTTGGCGATATGGGATGGCTCCATGTCATCACCTATGATGCATGTACCTGTCCTGACTTGGTACGCCAATTCTATTGTAATAGAGAGGTGGTGAGCTTCGGATCACTAACTATGTCAAGGGGGTTGATATTTCTTTCGACTATCGACAACTAGCAAACTTTCTGGGTATCTCCTATGGCAACTCCTTCGTATTCTGTGCCCCAGGAGAGCCCTAGTTCTTTTCATTACAGATGAGGGCTGAGATAGACCGTCAGCTCATCAGACCTGATCGCTGGGAGATGAAAGCGAGTTATCTGCATTCAGATCCACGGGTGTACTGCAAGATCATTCAGCATAACCTGATACCGCAGAGTGGACACTACGAGAGGGTCTTCCAGTTGACCCAGTATCTACTGTACTGCATATGCACTAGGCAGCCCATCTGCCTTCCCTATATCATCATGCGGACGATGATCAGTGCCATGTTGCCCAGTCACACTGGCAACCTTCCTTATAGACACATGATCACTACATTGTTTACCCGCCTGGGGGTTGATTTGTTGGGTGAGAAGATTCAGGAGAAATCCTTCTCATCGCCTCTGGATTGGGAGGCCATCTGCAAGATGGGCATGTGGGATGCCTAGGTCAGCGATGAGGAGAGGAACGCAATGGTGCGTCCTTGCACTCGAGTGGAGATGGCTGACGCTGAGGCAGTAGCAGCAGCCGCTGGAGCAGGGGTTCATGGGGATGATGACGATCGACTATACATGGATGTAGATGACATACCTCCTCCATCACCTACTCATACTACAAGAGATGGTCCGTCTTCTTCAGCTGGTCCTTCACATCCAACTGATCCTTCGTATGCTCCTTCTGATGACATGATGGGGATATTGCACGAGATATGAGAGGCTCAGCGCATGTCTGACTTGAGGATGGGAGAGCTTCTAGAGGCTCAGCGCTTATCCGATTAGTGGGTGGGAGAGCTTCTGGCTGCCCAGCGCATGTCGGATCAGTGGGTGGGAGAGCTTCTAGCTGCTCAGCGCATGTCGGATCAGCGGGTGGGAGAGCTTAGGGATGCTCAGCGTGTGACTGACCAGCGGGTGGCTGATCTGACAGCTAGTCTCCAGACGACCCAGACTCAGATAGCTTGGTTGACTAGAGTCTACGTTGAGGACTATGATAAAGATCGTGAGGCACCGCCTCCCCCATCACCTCCAGCTTCTTGATGTATTTCTTTTATCTTTCTTTTGTACTTCAGAGTAACTGTCCGGGTTGTAGACTGTACTCTGCTTTAATCATATATATATAAACGTTTGTTCTTCTTTTGGTTGTATATAAATTTGTTTCTCATTTAATAGATGCATTATTCTCTTTCAGTTTTGTCTCAAACAACACAAATGCTTATGGTGTGTTATTATTACATCTTTTAAATTTTTATCCTATCTCAGTTCACGAACTTTTGTGGAAGTATACGGGTTTCATAGACAAGGCCTAAGATACATTGTTGTGGTTGGCAATTTGCTGTCGCAGGTTGGGTTCAATCGTCTAATTCCAGTTAAGTATGGTTAGAGCACAACTTTTTTCTAATTGCTTGATTATTTTACATCATGTGAGTAGTGAATTTATATATAGATTATAAAATATTATATAATTTTATATTAGAATTTACATGGAATATAAGAACTGATCTCATGTGATCTGTAGATTATCACATGAGATTAGATTACAAGAGATTGAGATAAGATTCTTGATGATGTAAAGACACCTCAATAGATAAAGTTGTTAATGATGTATTGACAGTTTGGAGTCAACTTGCCTTGCTGGGTAGGCTCCGTCATGGCCATCGAGTGCAAAACGAAGTCACACACTCAAAACAAATTTTCCTTGACTCTAGAGTTGTATTACTTGGCTGTTTTTTGATGGTATGGTGCTATGTGTAACCGAGCCATTTCATGGACATCTTCCAGGAGGCCGAGGTCCATCAATAGGATGTCTTTGTTGGTTTCCTCATTAAAGTTCACCTCCAGATAACTCTTCTCTACTACTTCGATTGGGATGACCACCTCTGATCCAAAAGCTAGCTTGAAAGGAGTTGCTCCGGTGGTTGTTCTCTCTGTCGTGCGGTATGACCAAACTATACTAGGTAGCTCTTGCGCCCAAACTTTCTCTTTTCTTCTACTCGTCAGACCAAGCCATGCAATAAAGTGGAGTTGGTAATCTTCGTCTGCCCATTAGCCTCCGGATGTGCCATTGATGCAAATAGGTGGCCAATACGATGATCTCGACAGAACTTTCGAAAAATCTGACTAGAAAACTGTGGACCATTATCAGTAATCAACACTTACGGGATTCCATACCAATAAAGAACATCGATTCTGAAGAACTCTACCGCTTTAGGGGCTGTGACCCTCACCATTGCTTTTACTTCGATCCATTTGGTGAAATAATTGATTGCCACCAGTAGGTATTGGAGTTGCCCTTTTACTTGTAGAAACGGCCCCAGAAAATCCATACCCCAAACTGCGAAGGGGATAGACATTGGGATGGGCTGCAATTGAGAACATGGGCGGTGAGACATGGTAGCATGCTTTTGGTATGGCTCACAGGTCTTGGCATACCTCTCACAATCCTTTATCATATGGGGCCAGTGATAACCCATTCTGATAATCTTGAAACACATGGTATAACCGCACTGATAGGCTCCACAGATCCCCTCATAGACTTCCACCATGACATATTCAGCCCTCGAAGGGGGAAGCATCGAAGTAAAAGTAAGGTGTGAGATTTTTTGTAAAGTACCTCATCATGAATAACATACGATCCCGTTTGGGCTTGTATTCGTCAAGCTTCTTTCTTATCTTCTAGCAGCACATTCTCCCTCAAGTAAGTAAGTAGGGGATCCATACAGCACTGCTCGATATCCACGAGCATTACTTCTGCCATCGAGTCCGTACTTTGCTGAGGCAAGTGTTCAACATAAACTGGTACATCGAACTTACTTAGGTCATCTGAACCTAAATGAGAAAGGGCATTTTCTTCAGTGTTCTGGTCTCTGGGTATGCTGGTCATCTCGAACTTCTCGAGGGGCTCGATTAATTGCTTCACTAGGGCCAAGTATTTGGCTAGATGTTCTTGCCGTGCTTTATAGACCCCCCTCACTTGCTGCACGACCACTTGAGAGTCTCCATGCACCAGTAATTACTTCACTGCAAGCTTCCTAGCCAGTTTAAGTCCAGCGACCAAGGCTTCGTACTCTACCACATTGTTAGTAGTGGAGAAACCAAAATGTACTGAAGTCAGTACCTTGAATCTTTCAGGACTAATGAGGACAAACCTTGATCCCTGCTCTGGCTACTTCCTTGTTGATGATCCATCTATGTACATGATCCACAAAGGCTCCTTGGGACCAAGAAAAATCTTGACCCTAACCTCTTCGAGGGCCCTTTCAGCATTCGACCCTTCTTTTTCTCCTCCTGGTAGAGTACTTTCTATCAAAAAGTTGGCCAACGCTTGTGCTTTGATGGTTGTCCGAGGCTGGAACTTGAGGTCGAACTCCCCCAGCTCAACTACCCAGTTGATCATTCGACCAGATACATCTGCTCAAGCAAGAAACATACTTAAGGATCGATCTGTTAAAATGGTGATATAGTGAGACTGAAAATACGGGCAAAGTTTTCTAGCAGCAGTGATGACTGCTAATGCAAGCTTCTCTATAGATTGATACCTTGTCTCCGCGTCGAGCAACACCTTGCCAATATAATAAATGGGATGTTGCACCTTCTCTATCTCTTTCATCAATACTCCATTGATGGCACAGGGGAAAACCATCAAGTAAAGTAACAGGTTGTCCCTTATCTCTGGCTTCACCAACAAAGGGGGAGAAGATAAATACCGCTTTAAGCCCCAAAACACTTCTTTACATTCAGCAGTCCATTCAAAACTCTTTGATCCTTTAAGCATCTTGAAGAATGGGAGGCATCGATCCGCAGACCTTGACATGAATCTTCCCAATGTCGCGATCCGTATCGTTAGAACTTGTACTTGCTTTGGAGTAGTTGGAGACTTCATGTTTTGGATGGCATCGATCTTAGTCGGGTTGGCCTTGATTCCTCTTTGTAACACCATAAACTTGAGAAATTTCCCTGATTGTACACCGAATACGTATTTGAAGGGGTTGAGTCGCATGGAATTCTGTTTGACCACTTCAAACACCTCCTTTAGGTCCTTCAAGTGATTTGGTGTCTTAGCCATCTTGACCAAGAAATTGTCTACGTACACCTCCATATTCCTCTCAATTTGCTTCTCAAACACTTTGTTGACGAGCCTCTAGTAGGTCGCCCCCGCATTCTTGAGCCCGAAGGGCATTACAGTATAACAGTAAGTGTCATTGCTGGTGATAAAGGTAGTGCTCTCTTCATCTTCCTTTGCCTTTTTTATTTGGTTATACCCGAAGTAAGCATCTAAAAAGGATAACAGCTCATACCCTACAGTGGCATCTATGAGCTAATCTATTCGAGACAGAGGGTAGGAATCCTTGGGGCATGCTTTATTAAGATCTGTGAAATCAATACATGAATGCCAACGGTCGTTAGACTTGGGGATTAGTACCACATTGGCCAACCAGTCTGGGTAGTACACTTCCTGGATAAATCCGGTCTTCAACAACTTTTCGACCTCACGGTCAATGATCACTTGCTTCTCTGGAGATACTGCTCTTTTCTTTTGTCTGATGGGACGATGGTGGGGGTCAATCTTCAAATGGTGCTCCATGGTCGAACGAGGAATACCTGGTATATCTTTAGGAGTCCAAGCAAACACATCAGCATTGGCCTTCAGGAACTCGTTGAGCTCTTTCTTCTGTTCCTTCGGGGGAGCTGAGCTGATCAAGAAGGTTTCTCTGGATGGTCGTCGGAGAAGGGAATGGGGATGAGATCCTCCACTAGTGTGGTTCGCTCCAAGGGAAAATCGTCACGGTACTCGTCTAACTGGATCACCTGCACCGATTGATCCTCATCAAGGGTTGTCAAGGTGGTTGCATGACATCTCTTTGTTACAGACTAGTTGGCCTTGCAGCATCCGACCCCCATTCAATTGGAAACTTCATCAACAAATAATAAGTCGACAGACAGGCCCACAGCTTGTTGAGCTTGGATCGACCAAGAATGGCGTTATGGCTGGACCGGGTCTCCACCACCATGTACTTCAGGTTGATGCATACTTGGGCAAGGTAAACCCCTAGACATGTGTCTAGTTGGATCACCCCCTTCACTTGCACCCCCTCGACATTGAAACCGATAAGTGAATACCTGATAGGCCTCAGCTGTTCATCCTTGTACCCCAGCCTCTGGAAGGTGTCGCAGTAGAGGATTTCAAAAGAGCTGCCAGTGTCGACCAGTATACGACTCACCTCTCATTTTTCTCCTATTGCCATCTTTATAACTAGTGGATCTTCGTGAGGGATGACCACATTGATCAGGTCATCATCTTCGAAATAGATGTACCCCTCGTACCTGATTTTCTTAGAGGAAGATTCCCCCACTTCTTCACCTCTACCTCTGACTTTCTTTCCTTTGGTTGGCTCTTCGTCGACTGGTTCGACCACAATTGGAAGCACCTCTCGGCGCATGTGCTCTGGCCATACCTTTACTGTCATACACTCCAGGTTGCTCAAGCTGAATACTCATCTTCCTTCAAACCAAGGTCTTGCTCTGGCCCAACCTTGCCCAACAATTTCCTGGGTGGACTCTCTTCTCGAACTGTCCTTATCCCTCCAGCAGCTCATCCCCCCATCATCTCCTTGTCACCCCAAGGAAGTAAATCAATATGTCCCATTAACCCTCTCTAGGGTGATTTTGGTGGCGGTAGAGGCCGGTGATCGACCCCTTCATTTCTTGTTGGTGCTACTGTAGGGGGGAGGTGGGACAGGGGCCGCCGACGATGGAGAAGGAGGTGTGGCCTGCCATGGTCCTACGAACTCAGTCCATCTTCCATGCTGGATCAGATCTTCGACCAACCCCTTGAGATGTCTACAAGAATTGGTGTATGTGGTCTTGGTGGTGCACGTAGTATAATCCATGGTTGCGCTCCTCCGGCTTGGATATCATTTTGGGTGGGGGAACAAAAAGAATATCTTTGATGTTCATGATCTCAACCATGGTGCGGTTGAGAGATGTGTATTCTGGTGTCGGTTGGGCTGGATACAGGTCCTTGGCTACTTTAGAATTATTATTGGTTTCTCCTTCTTTTGGGTATTTCTATGTTGCTTCATTCTTTTTCTTTTCCCCAATAGCTGGGGCATTATTCATACGTCCAGGAAGCTCCGCAACCACTTCAGCTCCTAACGCATATCTATCACATCTGCTGAAGATTTCAGCATGAGTTCTTGGTCGCTTCTTATTACCAACTAGGGGTCGAGGCAGGCCCTCGACAGGGTCAACATCACCACGTCAAGCTGCAAATCTTTGATTTTGCTGGCCACTCCTAGAAAAGGGGTTATAAATGGTCGGAGGGGTCCTTCTTGCCCTGCTTGATCACCATTAGGTGGGACAGATTCTTCTTTTGGGTTCAACTCCCCTGAAAATTGGAAAGGAATAGGCTACTCAACTCTCGGAATGTCCCCACATATTTGGGAGGCAGATTATTGAACTAGGTCCTTCCCGCATCCCTTAGAGTAGAGGGGAAAGTTCTGTAACAGAGGGTATCGTAGTGGCCGTAGATGACGATCCTCACCTTAAAGTTGTCTAGAATTTTTCTCTGGATCTGTCTTTCCATCATACCATCCCACATTTGAGAAGACAAAGTTGAGGGGGAGTGGATGGTTCATGACCTCATCTATCAAGGCTATTTCTGTGTCATAATCTTGGAGGGCCTTAGAGTCGACCCCCCTCTCTACATGTTGTACTTGGTCCATCAAGTCTTTCACTAAGCGTTCGAGTCTGGCAGTATTCTCACCTGTGGTTGGTGTGCTTCCTGCGAAAGGTGTTGCTGCGACAGGTTGTCACACCCCAATTCCGACTGAACCAAAAGTGTGAATGAACCATCACTGAACCAATGTTTCACACCAGGATCTCTATAAGACCGTATCCACTCATATAAACCATTACACATAACCATAATCAGAATATAATAAAATACAGCGGAAGTCTTAAATTAAATGAACTGAGTACTTCTATTGATAAATAAATAAAATATCAAGTTATTCTCCACACCAAAACATAATTAATATCCTTACGTTACTTTATAAATCCAACTAAAAATAAATAAAATAATCCAAATAAACACCCTAGAGATATACGCAGAAAGGGCACTCGCATGAAGCGTCATGCTCGTCCTCTCCTGTTTGCACGTCCAAGGCAGCCACGCCTCCATACATTGGAGCGTTCAGGTAATCCTCCACCGTATAACCTGCATCAATATCTAAAAAACATGTATATATATACAGGGTGAGCTCACAACTTAGCTCAGTAAGACAATCAGACAATGCAACAAACATATGCATGAGTAACATTCACATTATGGTCTGGTTTAAGTTTGCAATGTACTATAAAAAGGATTGGCGGCCACCGCACCTCTATACACGAGTGTGTGAAGTCGCCCAATGGATCAAACACCACTGTCATCCCACATGCACCTACCATGGAATAGAGATAGAGATAAGGCGTCCGGATCGAACACCGCCAACACCTCCCCTGATACTCTATCCATACCAACACGTAAACCCCTATTGACGAGGACTTTCAAACTGGGCTCGTAACTAACCAATCCTATATGTCATCACAGTAGGCCCTATCCCAGCACAGCTCCCTATGGCATAGAGATAGAGCTAGAGTCTAGTGGCCAGGCCGGAGGCCACAGTGCCACTTCCTCCCCCTGATACCCTACCCGCACCAAGCATGCTAAGATAGAACGATACGAAAGGTGCTAGTGTGAGGAATGATCCCAGACCTCCAGTCCTTTCCATTCCACAAACCAACGAAAATAATTACATGCCTAACAGTCACATCCTAGCATAGCGAGTACGCATGAACAATAATAATAACTGAAAATAAAGGATGACATGCGAGTATGCACAAACATTATACCATAGAATCATGGTTATTAACAAAGATTTATTGTTTATTAAATTATTAGGGTTTAGGTCCGATTCCCTTACCTGACGCTTGTTTGATAGCTTGCTCCGCGTCACAGAATCCAAACTTGCTATCACAAGGTCCTACACATTGTTAAGGTTGTATTAGAATAATTTTCTTAGGGTTTACGTTGGTCGAAAAACCAACTGGGTCAAAAATACTCCTCACAAAGCATACCGATCGCAGTACCGGTCGCAGCACTGTGGGAAAAGGTGCGACCGGTATGGTCGATCGGTCCCCACAGACTAGTCTTTGGGAGGTACCGGTCGCAGTACCGGTCGCATATGGTGCGACCAGTATGGTCGACTGGTATGTCTCCAGAAGACCATACATTCGGTTTTCGCCTTCCGTCGGTCACCCCTTAATGATCCTAGGGTTTCTCCTACACATTCTAGGTCTGAGCACTGAGTTTGAGTTGTTTCCAACTCCATTCAAGTCCTAGTTTCGATGATCTTCAACCTAGAACTTAAATCTAGGGTTTCCTGACTAGATTAGGGTTTGACGGCAAAATAGGGTTTAAAACAATACCTCGCTTTGCATGGTATTGATCCAAACATGACTAACCATCCTGGAACGATTAAAGTAGAGGAAGGTTTAAGCACTTACCGTTGGTTCGCAGTAGAGAGTTCTTCGTCCAACGGCAATGGCGGCTCTTCCCTCTCCTTCCTAGCTTCTTCTCCTTCTTTAACCTCTTTCTCCTCTCTAGGGTTTGTGAGGATTAATGGAAAAGGTTTTAGGACGTTTAAGGGTCCTTATATAGGCTAGGGTTAGGTTTAGGAAGCCTCCTAACATTAAGAAAGTCCTTCGGTTTGAAATTTAGAAAGTGGGGCCTGCAGAGATCCTTTTCTGGATCCAAGCTGCACAGGCCATACTGGTCAACCATCTACCGGTTCCATAGACCGGTACCATCGATCGATATGAGGTTTCTCATACTTGAATTGGTCCGATTTGGTCTGATTTCATACTTGGTTGTCATCCGCTCGTCCCGTCTGGTCCAGTGATGATTGGAAGACCTGTTACGACATGAACTAAAGGTTTAGATCGGGTTCATGGAGTGCGGGTCTTACACAGGTATGGCTGGTGGTACTACTGCTACTGAGGGAACTGCAGCAGCTTGTTCTTGTCAAGCCGCATCTACCCGCTTTTGGACTTCTTATCGGGCACGCCTTGCTTCGTTGACCCTAGCTTGGGCATCTTCTCTAGCATGTCTTGCCTCATCAACCCTCTTCTGGGCCTCCTGGGCCACATCACGTTCCATATACATCCGTCTACGTGCTCTCCTAGCTTCATATCTCGACCCCAGTTGGTCATCGATGGATGATCTTTTCGAGGCAGCCAGGGACTCCTGACTGCTCTCGATCACTTCTATGAGTTCATACGCTGGAGCGTACTGTAGACTAGGTTCCCAATAGAAGTCATTTCGACTCCTACTAGGATGTGAATCAACCGAATGATTGGCCCGCATGGACCTGGGTGAGACTGCTCGAGGTGTAGAATGCCAAGAGTGTCGAGATCTCTGAGGGACTTCTGGGACATTTATCGATAGAACAGAAGTTACTGGTACACCCACTGATCTTTGCTGCAATAGCTCCGTCAGTGTAGCTAGTTGTTGAGCAAGTCTATCAAACTAGACTCTGGTAACATATTGAGAGGGATCAAGGTTATGACCACCTACTCCCGCCTCGGGTTGCACTTCAAGGGGGATATCATGAGGGTTTGTATCACACCCCAATTCTGAACCAACCAGAATGGTGTGATGAACCGTCTATGATCCAACGGTTCAATCAGGATCTCGAATAGGCCGTGTCCATTTGATTAAACCAGATACAACCACAATCATAATCAGAGTAAATAAACAATAGCGGAAGTCTTTAATATTAATAAACTGAGTATCTAACAGTGATAACATAATTTATAATCCAATTATCTCCAAATTACTAAGACATAAAATTAAATAAATTTATTAATTACATAATCTGATAATCCAACAAATAAATCTAATCGAAAACACATGAGTTGCATTCGCACGACGAATCATGCGACTCTACCATAGCTTCCGTGTCCATCGCAGCAACATACCCGTACATTGGTGCATTCATATAATCTTCTACTGCAGGACCTGCATCATCAACTAAAAATATTCGACGTCGAAAGGGTGTGCACACATCATGGCTCAGTGAGAAAACAAAACAATGCAACAAACATATACATGCATTCAATTCATATCTTTGGTTTGATTCATAAGTTTGCAATGTGCAATAAAAAGGATGGGTGGTCGCCGCACCTCTATACACGAGTGTGTGAAGTTGCCCAATGGATCAAACACCATTTTCGTCCCACATGCACCCATCATGGAATAGAGATAGAGCTAAAGTGTCTGGATCAAACACCGCATAACACTTCCCCTGATGCCCTACCCATACCAGCACGTAAGTCCCTATTGGCGAGGGCTCGTAAACTGGGCTCGCAACTAACCAATCCTAATGTCAAACAGTGTATCCAAGGTCTCACCCCAGCATCCCTCAATACGTCCATAGAGATAGAGCTAAGGTCCACCGACAGAGTCAGAGACTACACGGTCTGAGACCACCTCCCCTGATGCCCTACGACGTAATAGTTCTGCTAAGGTAATAGCGATACGACGATATTAGTGGATAAAACTTGAGTAGAGATAGAGCTTGAGTCTGGTGACCAGGATGAACCACAGTGTCACGTCCTCCCCCTGATGCTCCACTCGCATCAAGCACACTAACCACACGCATACATTCACATGCCTATTCCTAGCATCATCATCATCATCATGTTATAAATAAACTGAATTAAATATGCATGAGTAGTAATAATAGAAATATTGGATGACATGTGAAATGCACATTACAAGCACATAAGCATGGAATCATTCATGGCATTGGACTTAATAAGTAAAATAGTTTATTATTAGCCAATTAATTTAGGTCTTATTCCCTCACCTTTGGTCGATAGTAGTTCATCGTTCAAGCTTTGTAAATCACTTTTAGTCTACTTGAAAACCTAATAAATTTATAGATTTTAAATTAGAATTTATTCCTAGCAATTCAGACTAACAGAAACTGAGTGGTCGCAGGTGTGGCAGCACCTGTGGTCTCAGTTTCTACGACCACAGGGTGTGTGGTTGCAAGGTGTGGTCGTATACCATGCGACCACACATGTGACCACACCCTCCCTGGAAAATTCCCGAGGGCATGTGGTCGATCATGTGTCTCTCGTGTGGTCGCATATCATGCGATCACACATGCGACCACACCCTCCTTGGACTTCCCGAGGGTGTGTGGTCGGATATGTGTGTCTCGTGTGGTCGCATATCATGCAACCACACATTCAACCACACATGTGATGGTCGACTTTTCACTCCCAACTCCATTCCTTCATGTTTGGATCCCTTGGCTTATCTTCATGATCCTTCCTATGATTGTTCTATGGCTTAAAATTAGTATTTTTACACAATCCATCATCCACATAGATTCCTTTCATGGATCTCTTGTCCATGGATTGATGATTGGGGTCTCACTTAAATCGCTATCTCCATCATGATCTTTTCTAGGCATTCAATTGACATGGGGAATGTTTTCATACCTTAAGCTTGTTGAAGATTCAGAGTTCTCTCTGAATTTCCTCCTCTTAATCTTCCTCTTCAATTCTCCTTCTCTTCCTCTTTCTCTCTTTCAGTTTGAGTTCTAAAAGGATGAAAGAGGCTAAGGGACGTCCTATATATAGAGGAAAACCCTCCATATAAACCCTACTTAGATTAGGAAAGAATCCCCCCTTCAGATTAGGAAGGTTTCCTAATCACGATTTCTGACTGGGTTCGTGTGGTCGCAGGTGTGGTCGCAAAACCCGTCGACCACACAGTCCAAAATTGCGACCACACGACCCAGATTTATGTGGTCGCTTTGGTCTGAGGTGTGGTCGACCACACCTGTTTAGGTATGCGACCACACACTCCTAATTGACTGTTTTTGGGTTTAATTTTATACCTGGTTTTGTGGTTTCTTCACGCACTTGGTCCGCTTGGCCCGACCATGATAGGAAGACCTGATACAAGGTGGTAAGACCGGTTAATTCGATACGAGTCTTACAGTTTGGGCCTATAGAAATGTTAATACACTCTTGACGTATGTCTACCCCCGCACGACGAGCATGAGTTTCCCAGAGGTTATAAGTACTCTCGGCTCTCCTTGCTAGAATCATGAGTAAGTTTGAGGGAAAAGCTTTAGAAAATGAAAGGGGTAAGAGGATAAAATGTGGCAAAGGGAAAAAGATGGGTGAGAATATAAAGTGTAAAATTTAAGTATGATCTTGGTTGGAAACTAAAGAGGAAGAGAAATTTCAAGAAGCAAAGTAGGTCAGGCCCCACGGTGGGCGCCAATCTGTTATCGATGGAATCCGTTCACTGCACAAGATGAAGCCATGTAGCTATAGGACATAAACAAACTATCAGGTGGGCGGGATTTACCCCGGGTCCACTCCGATGCCAAAGTCAGTTGGATCCATAGACAAATAGAATGAAACTCTAAGTGAAACACTCGACCTCCTTCTAGAGGGGGTTCCCTGAGGTACGGGAGTTCTACTAAGACTTTCTCCTCTCAATATGGAAGATACGCAATAGGAAAAAGGGGATAGCTTTCAAAGGGAAAATGCAACGGAGTAGTTAGTACCTCAAGATAAGTATTTTTCAGGTTGGATTCCAAGATCCTTTGCAACTGATAGCTCTCCACTATTTATATAATCATATTGAAGCTTCTTGGACAAGCTTCCCTCTACCTATCACCATCTCCGACATGTACCAGACAAGAAAGGTTAGGATTAGACAGCTACGACCCCTTACGATGGCCCCTACATGTCTTGTTAGCCGTTTTCGACCCCTATTAGACCCTCTTCAACCCCCTTACGTCCATGTCAGCTACTTTCTCTACCAACTGTGGCCGTCATTTCTCGTTTTTCGAGGGTAAATCTTACTTTTTGCCGATTTGATCCATGATATAGTAACGTGGCTGGTCAAGTCAGTCCATCCAGCATTTATGGTTGTTATCGGCATTTATGAGCATTAATGACAGAGTAATTAATGTCTGGCTACCCCTTTCAACCTATCTTATAACCGTTCTTTTTCTCAAAGGGGCGTCGAATTAGATCTCATCCCCTCAGTAATTGTCGGAACGGGTTTTCATTCATCCGTACGCTCCTAGCTTAGATGAGAGCCATGTATAATCTCTGAAAGATACTTTTAACAATCCCTTTTTGACAGTCTAGATCTCTGATTCCTTATCAATGATCTGATTTAGGCCAGGAATTATTTTCCCCCAACAGAAACAATAACAAAGATCAAGGAAACAGAGAAGCAAAAAGGAACAACAAAAAAACAAAGCCTGATGCGGAGAAGAAAGCCTACACAAGCCTGAAGCAAAGAAGAAAGCCTAAAAGCAACATTACATATGATGCATAGGTCCTTCATCTTATAAGAGCAAAACAAAGATGGTGTGTAACTTTGAGAATAGTTCATCTGCATGTACATGTATTCTCCATTGGATCACATCATCGTTTATATCTAGTGGGTCCCACACTTTAGAGGTGGGTCTCATACCACATCGATGATGATGAGATCCCATGGAGAGTAAGTGTATATGCAAGTGATTCGAATTCCTTAATTTTCACTCCTCTGCTATATGCAGCACCCCATGCACTCCAATGCATTGGGGGCGTTGGATGCGCGTGGGTGATTTTTGATGTTTTTTTTTTATCAAAATAGATAGAGATTTCTTCACACAAAAACACAAACATATGAAATTTGAAGAGCCCTGTCCTCTTTTCCAATTCCATTTTCATTCAGGGTAATTGAGTTTAATTTCTAATCAATTTGAATCGAAATCAATAGAAAAAAACGCTGACTCCCACCAAAAAGAAATTATAATCATACTGCAAAGCTCACAGAAAGGAGCACCCACAGATGATCATCGAGTCAACTCAAAGCAAACGTCCAAGAAGAATATTCAACAGTATTTATTTTTGGGAATACAAAAGAAAAGAGAGGAAAAAAATTCCAAATTTCCAAGAAGAGAGACAGAAATGTATGCCAACAGCAAGCACTTCATTTTCCTTTTTTTAAATACACTTTGTCGATAATTGAAACCGCAACATGAACCTTAAATACTTTGACTATCCATGGATAACACAACTTTTTCTGTTGTAGAACTAGGTTGTCACTACTATGGTTCAAGTAATCAGTATCACAACTGATTCGTATCAATTTTAGACCTAGTCAATCCCTGACCAATCCATTTTTTATATTATCATATATGAAATCAGCCATATATCAGCTTCCTTCCCATTAGACCCATAGAACAGATTGGATCGGATTAGGACATAACCGATACCATATATGATACCTAAATTTAGAATCTTGGTCACAACTCGCCGAAATCGCCGTCCAAAATATTCTCCACCGCCGCAAACCATGAACATTGAAGCGGCCTTTTTTAATTTATTTTCCCCCTTATCATCACTCCCCTCCTTTTTCTTTTTAAACCCTTCCCCTCCCCCTCCCCCCGGGGGTCTCTTTCCCCCTCTCCCTTTATATTTTAAACACAACCCCCCCAAACCCTCGGGGGGTTTCCCCCCCTTATCTTCTTCACAAACCTGAATATTTTTTTTTTTTTTTTAAAACCTTTTTTACCTTTCATCCTCGTAGGTGGGAAAAAAAAAAAAAAGAAAGAAAACCCCCCCCCTTTTTTTTTTTTTTTTTTTTTTTTTTTTTTTTTTTTTTTTTTTTTTTTTTTTTTTTTTTTTTTTTTTTTTTTTTTTTTTTTTTTTTTCCTTTTTTTTTTTTTTTTTTTTAACCTTTTTGTATATTTCAAAAAAAAAAAAAAATCTATGTTTAATACAATCCAAAGAAGTGATATACACAAAAAAAAAATGAGGTGGCATGACAAGGATTTTACATATATGATATTTTGGTATATAAATTTGACAAAGGACTCCGTTTATGATCTTTCCATCAAGGCAATTGTCCTGTGGCACCTTCTCAAAGCCCTTCTATATTTGTTTAATGTTGCCTCTGAAAAATGGAATGAGAAAATTTCCCATGAAGGGGGAAAGAACTACAAGCTATCAAGACAAAGAGAAATCCTAAACACTAGCAGAAAAATGGAAGTACAAGAACCGGTAACCGGCAGCATGTACTTCCTTGTCCCATTCACAAAAAAAAAAAAAAAAAAAACAAATAATAAAAAAAATAAAAATAAATAATCTTTGGTGGTAAAGGAAAAGTTCATGTTATGCATGAAGCCATCGAGGAAAAATCACATAACATAGGGACCAGCAATGAGTACTGATTTCCAGCTTTGAATCTATGTCTGCATTCCTAGGTCTTGTGAGGAGTCCCCACTAGTTATCAAGCCTCGAATCTTAACATTATAATAAACTTCTTCAACTTTTGTTAGGTCATACTTGATACCTGCCAAAGAATGTAAAAACGGAGTCACACACAGGCAGTACCTCTTAAACATAAGAATCTGGCCGAATTCTAATACATGAGTCCAAATAAAAGTACATTAACCTTAGCAGGTCTCATGTTCAAGATTAATCTTTAAGATGAAGTAGCATAAACAGCAGCTTACCATCAAACTTCTTACGCAAGAAGTCATTTCGGAGATTAAGCATCCGAAAAGCAACATAGAGATCTCTAAGGAACTTCACCACTTTTATTGTAAAATCATAGTCCTCGGCTATTACTCGGTTCACCACATAACGAGGCTGTAAGATTCAACCATTTTCATGTTAATGTCAATCTGGCAGATAGAACCAGTTTGCATAAGAAATGGAAGTCCAATCAGATAAAGCATCAATAGTTGGGAAGCTGTGAAAATTTTTAACTTTTAATCATATATCAAATTTCAAACTGCTTAAATTTCGACAGGGATTTTAAGGAAAATAGATTCTTACCTTTCTAATTAGGGTTTGAAACTATTACTTTTGAAACTGTCAATTTCATCAAAAGAGGTGTGAAAGATGACAATATGACATTTTCACAATATTCTCAAATGAAACCGGGAGGTTAACCCCATTAAATATCATGCTAACTATCCATAATTCCAAGGGGGTAGCTGAGTTGGCAAGGAGCTTACGCCTCAGAAGGTACTGAGTTTGATTCCTCTTACTACCTTGGACTCACTCATACGTGGTGTTAAGTGCTCTTTCTTTCCTACTATGGGTGCAAGTGGAATGATTCTCATTCAACCCCAAAATGATCCAGTCATGCGGTTGTGGGATCAGTATGGGCCCACGGGATTAGTCAGACTAGAGGTCTGGATACGCATCGTTAGCCAAAAAAAAATATATTTGGATCCATAAGGATATTTTTTTAGCACCAATAAGTCAATGATTCAATGAAATGCAAGAAGTATCATCTAGCTGGTTGGATGCCTTTCAATTCTCAACCTGTGTTTGGTTAAGCCAAGCACCAATTGGATGCCACCTCCAACTTAACCGTCATAGGTTATAAGTTGACAGGGGAAGGTGGCGAGATTTAACTTATTTTAGCCATTTTATTTTCATTCCAAAGTAAATCCAATCTCATGCAACAAAATGGGAAAAAGATCATCTCCAGCTGTCCAGCCTGCCCAACACAGTTGGATTTCTCCCTCTCCTAGGCGGGAGCATGATCCAATGGTGCTAGGCAGGCTGAGCGGCTGGAAAGGATCTGAATCCAACAAATGTCCCCTATCTGATTGTAATGTCCGTTAGGCTCCCTTTCTTTTAACTTCAAATATACCTTCTACGTTTTGCCCACAAAACAAAAGAATCTCATGCAACAAAAATGTGATACAACCTGACAAGACTAAAGGGGTTACCAAATAAAACAAACAGGAGTACTTCCTCATGCAAAACCAAAACAAATCCTAAAAAATTACATATGGAGTCCTCCTTAGCAAGTGACTTTTGAGTTTTAGTAAGGAGCACTAAGCCATGAAGAAGGTCATTAGTAAGAGTTCTCAAAAAAGCTTATCTATGAGTTAAGATGGCATCAAAAGCATAAAGCAATCAGTTTCACCTGAAGAAACAATTAATAGAAGTAGATTTATGATGAATACAGTGACAAGAATCCACTTCAAACAAGGAGATCCTGATGGAGTTAATTATGTAGGGAAGAAGAAAAAAAATAAGGGGGGCAGGGCAAAGTTCCCCTATAATCCATCGGATTAACAAATTCACAAGACAATTTACAAGTCTAAATGGGTAATGATAGATGCCATCACCATTCATGATTTTAGAAGGAATCATGACTAACCATATTAGCAACCATGACCATTCACGGTTTTGGAAGGAATCATGACTAACCATATTAGCAACCATGGGTGGGTGGGTCCAAGTGATAGATGACAACAATCAAAAGTTAAAATGAAAATTCCCTTCATCTGAAAATTCACCCAAGAAATTCCCATCAAATCTGGCTATGATGCTAGCAAACCCTTAAGTAAACTCTCTAAATTCCTTTTGAGTTTCTTTTATCAGATTCTGCCTAGAACATTTAGATATTATTGAGCTGACCCTACTCATTCATTACAGAATCTCCAACTAATACATTCTAAATTGTAAAATTAAACCTCATAATCTGAATCTATCTCATTAATTTGACATACCTTCTGTTTGTATCAAAGCCCTCAATCACATTATCTCAAATCTAATACCCTACTTCTTCAGAATTACTCTAATCACTCCAGCAAACATTTTTTGAATTCATAACCTTTTGGTGCTTGTAAATGTAGGATTGAACTATTTAATTTATCCTATGATATAGCACTAGCACTATATTGGTGGGGTGTTTTTGGTATTTTCTTTTCAGTAGTTAGAGTCTTTTTATGTCTTTACTTCTTTAAAGGTTATTTCTGTAATCTTGCTCTATGATATTTGAATACAGTAAAGTGATGTGGGGAGAGGATGATCAACTCTTCTCATTCTTTTTTCTCCACATGGGATCAGAGCCACGTTAGGGCTGCCGCCATCTCCTCTTCCCTTCTTCTTTCTCTGGTTATTCTCCAACAACCTCTGCCGTAAGCCCCTGCCATAGCCCCTGCCGCAAGTTTTTTCTGTCCAGCCATAAGCCAGAGCCTGCCGTAAACCATAAGCATCAACCCCTGCTATTAACCCCTGCCACAACCTGCCGTAAGTTTTTTCCAGCCGTAAGCCTCTGCCCAGAAAACCTGCAACTGATTTTACCGCCATAAAGAAAACCCAGAAATCCCTATTAAACCTACAACCAACTCTACTATAAACCTTCTCCACTACTGTAATCCTTATTAAACCTACCACCAACTCTATTATCTTCCCCATCTCACCGGAAATCATATAAATGTAGCCCTATTACCTTCCCCATCACTCCTATCCCTATAAAGGTATCTCATAACCTCACTTCATCTTCTCTAATTTCCTCCCTATGAACTAAACTTCTCTACAAATTTTTCCCTTTGCATCAGTAGTCATGTATCCCTTATTATAGGGATGTTTTGAAAGAGATCACAAGAATAGCCAACCTCGAGTCTTCTCTGATTGTATGAAGAGATTGAAATTTGCTACAAATGTGTCTCTAGTTCCCATAAATTGATACACGGCTCCCCTGTTGCTGTGATTCAGGAGAGATCTCAAGATTTCCCTGAGATTGGTATATACCTGTTTGGTAAGGTATTTTTTGTGCCTTTGTTTTTGGCTGCATATTATCATTATGTCTGACGGTTCTGAGATTGTTTCTTCTCCTATGGAGACACCTAAGATTGAATTCACCTCTATCCCTCTTAACCCAATCAAGTTAGATGGGACAAAGTATTTGATGTGGTCCAAAACTGCACAGATGTCAATTTCTGCCTGAGGGTTATTGGGATATATTAATGGTACGAAGAAGGCCCCTGCTACTACAGATAAATTTTATGATAAATGGGCATCTGAAAACTCGATTGTAATGGCATATTTGATTGGGTCGATGGAACCAAAAATTAGCCGTGGATATATGTTGTTACCAGATGCCACTGAGATTTGGAAGGCAGCCTAGGAGACCTATTCCCAAGTGGAAAATTATTCCTTAATTTATGATCTACATGTGAAGATCAATGGAACAAAACAACGGGATATTACGGTCTCCCAAAATTACTCTGAGCTTCGTAGTATGTGGCACGAATTAGACTACTATGATACTTTCTCTGCTGCCTGTGCGACTGATGCTGCTTCTATGAAAAATGCCAAAGATAAACTTCGGGTCTATAATTTCTTGGCTGGTCTTAACATTGAGTTTGATCATATTCGGGCACAGATTCTCAGCTGAGAGCCTTTACCGTCGTTTGAGCAAACCTATGCATTGGTCCAGTCTGAAAATATGCGGCGTACTTCCATGATGCCTTCTTTTCCCGCAGAACGATCTGCCCTTCAAACTACACAGTCTAGTGGACCTACTCCTTCTAAACCAGTTCACTGTGATTACTATGGCAAGGATAGACACACTAAGGAAACTTATTGGAAACTTCATGGCAAGCCGGTTGATTTTGAGGCTAAGTGCCGTGAGAAGGGCTTACAGAAATCTAAAAATTTCTGCCCTCCCCAGTCCTATCAAACAAAGAGGTGTTCCCCTACTGGTCCTATACCCACTTTTTCAGACGAGGAACTTCAGGTTCTTAAGAATTTGCTCAAGCCATCCGCTTCAGCCCAAGCCGCCACTCCACCAGCACCTGCCCCTCCAGGTTCTTATTTTGTCCAATCAGGTATTTCTTCTGTGAGCCTGTGTACCTCCTCTGTCTCTAGCCCCTGGTTATGGACACTGGAGCAACAGACCACATGACTAATTCTGGTAATTCCTTTGTTTCGTATTTGCCTTCTTCTGGATATGATACAGTTCGGGTGGTTGATGGGTCTCTCTCTCCTATCTCTAGGAGAGGCTCCATTCTTTGCTCTCCTAGCCTTACTTTGCAATCCGTGCTTCATGTACCTAGTTTTAAAAAAAATTTGCTTTCTATCAGTAGTATGACCAATTTTCTTAATTGCAAAGTAACATTTTACCCCTCCTCATATGTTATTCATGATCTAGAAAGCGGGACGACAATTGGACATGGTAGATTGCAAGGTGGTCTCTACTTGCTTACAGACAGTCCTTCAGTATCTTCACCGTTACCAGCAGCTTCTTCCCACCAGCTATATTCCGTCGTGAGCACATTGAAATAGTGGCATCATCGTCTAGGTCACCCTTCCCCAGTTGTTCTATCCCAATTGTTTCCTTCCCTTTCTAAGCAATGTAATAAAACCGAGTTATTATGTGAAGCCTGTGTTATGGCTAAGCAGACTAGTACAACTTATTTACCTACATTTAATAGAAGCGATAGTTTATTTGCTTTGGTTCACTCTGATGTTTGGGGTTCTGCTAAGTTAACCTCTATTTCTGGTCACAAATGGTTTGTCACCTTTATTGATTGTTACTCTCGAACCACTTGGGTTTATCTTATGCACTATAAAAGTGAGGTGTTTGATTGCTTCCGCCAATTCCATAAAATGATACAAACACAATTCCAAGCTTCAACCAAGGTCTTCGCAGTGATAATGGGCAAGAGTATCTCCATGGTCATTTTCAGCATTACCTCTTTGAGCATGGTATTCTACACCAAACAAGTCGTGTTGATACCTCGGCTCAAAATGGGGTAGCCAAGTGCAAGAATCGCCATCTCCTTGAGACAGCACGGGCCCTAATGTTTGAAGGTCATGTCCTAGCTAAGTTTTGGAGTGTTGTAGTCCTTACAGCCACTTGCTTGATTAACCGATTGCCTACATGCATCCTCAACAACAAGGCTCCGTTGGACTTACTACTTGGTGATCATTACTTTGCTCTTCCCCCAAAGGTGTTTGGGTGTGTTTGTTATGCTCGTAATAATCTCTCATGGTAAGCTTGATCCACGGGGTGTTCGTTGCATCTTCATTGGTTATCCTCCCAACCAAAAGGGATATAAATGCTATCATCCTCCTACCCGGCGGATTTTTGTTACCAATGATGTTTTCTTTCATGAGGAGATGATGTACTATCAGACCCATCTTCAGGGGGAGACAGAGACTGAGACAGTTGATCTTGAAGATGTGCCTTCATTCAGGGATACAGACCATGTTCAAGTACAGCTTGATACAATACAGAGTGATGTCCAAGTACAGAGTGATATAGATGACCAAGTACAAAGTGATAGAGTACAAAGTGATACAGGCGTCCAAGTACAAAGTCCCTCTGCACCACCTCAAGCTGTACCCCCTACCTCTCCTATTCCCATGTCTGCTGCTAAGCCTCTGCAAGTCTATAGCCGTGTTAGAAGCAAGCAAGGAAAGACCACTCCCATCACCGCAACTTCATATGTCCCTTCGTTGGTCCAAAATCCAGAAACTGAACAATCACTTGGTAAGGACATTTCTCTTCCTGCTCCCGTTTCTGTTTCGGCTTTTAACCCTGACTCTAATCTTCCTATTGTTGTTCGTAAAGGTACTAAATCATGTAGCCTTCACCCAATTTCGAATTTTGTGTCATATGACTCTTTGTCTCCTTCCTTCCATGCATTCGTGTCTTCTCTTTCCTCTGTATCTATTCCTCAGAAATGGCAGGATGCAATTGTGGATGAGCGGTGGAAGGCTGCAATGATGGAAGAAATGAGAGCATTAGAGAAGAACAATACTTGGGATCTTGTTCAACTTCCCACAGGTAAGAGGCCAGTAGGGTGCAAGTGGGTTTTTACAGTAAAGCAAAATAGTGATGGTACTATGGATCGGTATAAAGCAAGGTTAGTGGCTCATGGATTCACACAGACATATAGTATCAACTACTAAGAAACCTTTGCTCCTGTAGCTAAGATGACTACAGTTCAAGTTCGCTTGGCATGTGCTGCCCATAAAAATTGGGATCTCCAGTAGCTTGATATGAAGAATGCCTTCTTGCATGGGGAACTCAATGAAGAAATGTCTATGGACTGTCCTCTTGGGTTTGCAAATACAAATACACAAGGAAAGGTATGCAGACTCAGACGATCACTGTATGGACTCAAACAGTCACCTAGAGCATGGTTCGGAAGACTCCATAAGGCTATGAAGGATTTCGGTTACTCACAGAGAAATGTTGATCATACTCTGTTTACCAAACACTCTTCTGGTACATTTACTGCTCTCCTTGTGTATGTAGATGATATAATTGTTATTGGAAATAGTGAAGATGAGATAAAGAAACTCAAGTTGTTCCTTGGAAGAGAGTTTAAAATTAAAGATCTTGGAAAGCTGAGGTACTTTCTTGGAATTAAAGTTGCTCGCTCTGCAAAGGGCATTTTCCTTTCTCAAAGGAAGTACATCCTTGATCTTTTATCAGAAACAGGTTTATTGGGCTGTAAACCATGTACTACTCCATTAGACCCAACCAACAAGCTGAGAGATAAAGAAAGAACACCAATTGATAAAGGACGATATCAGAGGTTGGTCGGAAAGCTCATATATTTATCTCATACCAGGCCGGATATAGCTTTTGCTATTAGGTTGGCAAGTTATGCACGATCCCTACTCTACACATTTGGAGGCTGTCTAAAGGATTCTTCACTACCTAAAGACAGCTCCAAGAAAAGGGATCTTACTCTCTTCACGTAGTGATTTTAAAGTGGAAGGATATACTAATGCAGACTGTGCTGGTTGTCCTGACCGTAAGTCTATCTTTGGATATTGTACCTTTGTGGGAGGTATATTAGTCACTTGGCATAGCAAGAAACAAAATGTAGTGACACGCTAGCACAGAAGCTGAGTTCAAAGCAATGGCTCAAAGAATTTGTGAACTTCTATGGTTGAAAGGACTTTTATGTGTCTTGAAAGTTGAATGCTCTCTACCTATGAATCTTTCTTGTGACAATAAAACTGCAATCTGTATTGCTAATGACCCAATTCAGCATGATAAAACTAAGCATGTGGAAATTGATCATCATTTCATTAAAGAGAAGCTTGACAGTGGTCAAATTCAGATTCTGTTTGTTAGATCAGAGGATCAGCTCTAGCTGACATCTTTACAAAAGGCTTACCTGTAAAGACATTTAAGATCATATTGTCCAAGTTGGGAATGCATGATATCTATGTACCAACTTGAGGGGGAGTGTAGTCGAGATATTGTGATATCCGATATAGCGCTAGAGCTAGCGCTATAGCGCTAGTACTATATCGGTGGGGTGTTTTTGGTATTTACTTTTCAGTAGTTAGAGTCTTTTTATGTCTTTACTTCTTTAAAGGTTACTTCTGTAAACTTGCTCTATGATATTTGAATATAAGTAAAGTGATGTGGGGAGAGGATGATTAAATCTTCTCCTTCTTTATTCTCAACACCTACATAATCATGTTAGGAGAAAGGATATTACAAAAAATTCTGATATTTTATCCAGTAACCATTAAGAAAGCTGACAACAGACTCTCTCCTTTATATATTTTCCCTTCCCCATAATGATATTCTCTAATCACCAATAAAAAAAATTCAATAAAGGAGAAACATACATGGTTGGATATTGAAAATGATACAGAGACAGAGACAAGAATATGACACGATGAGCAAGAGCTGAAAAAGGTTGGAAAAATGCAGTCTATCCAAAGAGAGAGGATATACGTGGCCTATCAAGAAAAAAGAGAGGATATATACGAGTATTCAAGGACAAATATGCACAAGTTATGTGCTAGTATACATGTAGTCTATGGACGAAGGAAAAACAAGTCCAGAGAATAATCCCTTACCAATTCATTTGACATGAAACAGATTCCTGCATAATAGGAAGAACTTTCACATTAGTATATATACAAAGTATCCAAATATCCCATGTTGTTCAAATTAGAAACAAGCATAAAAATGAGAATAACGATCAGAAAGACATTGACAAGCAGAAATTGATTGACACTAAATATAAAGAAAAATATAGCATTCGTGAGTGATCATTCATCAAAGTTTGGCTTGTCCATCAAAGTAAGGCTGAAGAGAAGTAGCCAACCACCCTTTGTTGGCACAACAATTCAAACATAACTATATCATATCAGAGACTTAACTCCAGCCAAAGATCCAACTTCTGCATTAGAAGAAATCCATATTTTCATAACTCAAGGAAACTACCGATGAGATGTCGGCTAGGTCAGATAACCAGTTTGGATGAATAAATGGCTAGTCCTATCTTATACCCTAATTGCAACCATCAACCAATTGCAATGTTCATAAACAAAGAGTAAAGTACCAAAAAGGAATCATTTTCTAAATTGATGCAGGATGATGATGGAAGCTGGTTAGGCAATTTTCATTAACACATTTGTAAAATTCTGGATTTGAGAGCTACAAACATCAATACAACAAGGGAGAATTTTTTAAGAAATTGGACAAAAGGGTTTAATCAATGAAGCTCCAATTCTATATGGATGGGGCAGGGTAACTAGCTTTCTTAATAGAAAAATAATTTAGGGTTCTAGTGCTTTAAAAAAAAAAGACCCAAGGCTAAGACCAACCCCATCCCACCCTTCCCAGAACCCTAGCAAAGCATGGCTTCTTCCATCAGATTACAACCCTTTATTTATTTCAAAAAGAAAAGTAAACACATAGTTGTCAAGACACCAAGGCAAGCCAAAGCATTGGAGGCCTGACAGATGCCCAAGGAAACCAAGGTGGCCTATTTTCGAAGGCGCTTGGCTGCCGCCTTGACAACTATGGTTCATCATACTCTTGATGATGTGAAATGGAAAAGCAATTTTCACAACAGAAGTTTCAAAAGTTATAAGAGCAAGTGCAAGCAAATAAGATGATGACAATAGACCATGTTTGACAAGCGCAAGCACCATATTACAGGTACATTTGCCAGCTCCCACTTATTTTTCATTATGTATATTTCCTTCATCATCTAGGCATGGGCACATTGAAAGAGGAGGTGCCCGGTTGCCCACATCAATGCCTAGACAATGCCTTGACAAGTCACAACTATGTGACTGACCATATCAAGCTACAAAAGAAAAGGCTTGTGGATGATTACTATTTCAGAAACACTAATAAACACACAATTTTCTACAAAAGAGGGGAAAAAGTAGACTCGGAAAAAAAAATCCAATTTATAGAATATGCAACCACCTATTAAATTTTTGTCTCATGATCATGGGTACTGTTTGTAAAGTCAGCTCATGGTACTGTTTGTAAAGTCAGCGTTAAAACATCAAGGGAATAAAAATTAGAAGTTAGCCTAGGTAAATTAAACTCGTTTATGACTCACCAATAAGATAATCTTCGATATCAAGAAAAAACTCGGAAGAATCCACTGCACAATCAAACAACATATTCAGCATTAAGAAAAAAAAATCCTAGGAATAAAACATTAGGGCCTGTTTGATAAAACTTCAGATTCTAGATTCTATGGATTCTGGCTCCCAGGGAGCCATTTTAGAGTAGAAGCATATTTGATAAGCCTAGTTGGATTTGAGCTCCCACAGAGTGAACCGGATTCAAAATGGCTCCAGAATCCAAAATTTTGGAGTAACTAATACTTGCTCCAACATATTGGAGCAAGTTTTTGGGAGAAGAAAAAGAGTCTGACTCTCACTTGACCACCACTGCCACCACCCCCACCAACCACCTACCACACACAACCACTACCACCACCACCACCACTACCCACCACCACCACTACCACTGCCACCACTACCGCTGCCATTACCCACCAGCCACCACCGCCACCACCCACCATCGCCACCACCAGCCACCAGCCACCATCCACCACCACCACCCACCAACCACGACCACCACCCACCACCGCCACCTCCAATCACCACCACCACCCATCACCCACCACTTTTTTAGACTTCAATTGGGGGGATAGTGTTTATCAAACATGTTTCTGTTCCAAAAATACTTTGGAATCCATTACAGAAAATGCATTATCAAACAAGTTTTCACTCCCAACTAATCCTAGAGTAGCTTGAATTAGAATCTAAATCCTGAACCGGAATCCAGAATCCAGAATCCAGAGCAGAAGTTTTATTAAACAAGCCCTAAATACATTACTCAAGATAGAGATTATTACAAGAATGTTCCATATTACTTATTTTTTCCAGGCCAAAGAGCAAAACAAAAGAAACCGTTAAATATCATCTCCAACTTATCCATTATTACTAATGGGATACAAAAACAAGAACAGGGAGGATAGCTATATATCATAATAAAGTGCCTAAGCAGAAGTGCCAGCAGGTGCAACCACATAGGGCATGGAGAAAAAACTACAAGCCCGTGAAGAGAAATGACAGATAATGCATAGCATCAGCCAGGTTTGAGAAGCTTTCCATGTGCAGCCATGGATGGATCCAATCATCATAAAGTTCAAATCATTAAAATGAGATCACGAAACCCAAGCTCAAATCAATAACCCTCAAAATGAGAATTCTTATATATATAAGGCTATCATATCATAATAGTCACATTTGAAGTTGTTCACAACTAAAGATAAGTAACATTTACATTGAAGGCCTAAAACCATAATTAAGAATTTTACCACAAACTAATGAGGACCCAAATAAATTCTGAAGCAAACAACACAATAATAATACCCATTGTAGAGCTATATCCAGCCCACAAATTGACCATTAACTTGATCAAACCTCATCCAGAAGACATGATGTTGAAATCATTGTTTAGGTAATTGAATAAGTCTTGCATTGACCGCAAAACCAATGAATTTTGACATACTTTGACTTCATGAGATCAAGGCTAGAAGAAAAGTAATGGGGGTTGTGACTCATAACTCATTACACACTACCTTGTTCCCTGCTTTGTATCTTCTCACAAACAATGTGTCCTCTTGGAATTCCATATCCTCTTATGAAATTTTTACATGCATTATTTATCCTTATCACATGCTTTATGATAACCTATTTGTTCTAGTAAAATTCTATCATAAGTGCTACTTCTCAAACCAGAATCATGTTAAAAGTATCCCAGCATCATGTGCTAGTTTCATTGATCACCATGCTATGAAACCATTAATTATAGGCTAAAAAAGTCCATATATCGTCCTCCATCAAAATGAATTACTAAAAATCATGCCTAACCTAGTAAAACAAAGCAATTTCTTTTTTAATTACATGTAGAAACATGAACACTGATACACTAAAACACTAAAATAAATAGCAAAACAGACAAATACATCACCACCAAGTAAAAAAAATAATTATTCACCCAAATATAATAATAAAAATAATAATAATTTTGTACGTACATCCAAGTTTCTCTTCAGCTTCTTTATGCATGAGAAGATTTCCTGTTTCTAACCAATGCATAAATGCAAGCTTTGAAACCACCATTTGTGTCTCACTCCTCCAATCACCATGATATCTAACAATAACCACAAATAAGTTAAAGCAAAAAAATCATAATTTTTTTCTAACAGCTTAAAGCACATGAAAGTAAAAGAACAATGGGGCCAACTTTCAGACAAATGCCACACCTATAATACTGTCCTCGGCATTCTTGGAGGATTTCAGCAAGCCGATGGAAGAGTCCTTTCAGAACATCAATCTGAACCTTTGCCTTCTCTAAAACCTCTGAAGAATCAAAACAGAAGTGAAATGAGATCCAAATCTGATTTAAGTTTATCCTTCAAACGAACATAAGGAGAAATGGCAAAAAGTAAGAAAATAACTGAGCTGAAGAGAGGTAGGGATGGGGCTAAAATAGGGGAAAATATTACGTAAATGTGAAATTGTACAATTTAAGCAAAAATCAAGAGAGAAAGCAAATAAGGATAAGCAAAAAAGCTTCCACATTCCAAAAACGAAGGTAACCATATTAGGCAACAGGAAGTTAGGAACTGCATCATCCATTTTACCACCTGGGACAGGCCGAGATTGATGAACAAGAAGGAGGCTTGATTGCATGAGCAGGGTCGCAGACTCCATCTCCAAAGAAACCGCGCGAATGCTCTGGCGCAACCTTTCAGATTTTTCAAGCTGAAGAATGAATTCTTTAGATTGGTTCTCCATGGAAGAGGAGGATGAATAAGTTCCAATATCCGCAATCTTAGAGGACGAAGAATTTGAACAAATCAACCGAACAGGCACACGTTTCTAAAACACGAACAAGATGAGATATAAGTTATTTTCACAACATAAGTTTCAAAAGTTATAAGTAAGAGCAAGTGCAAGCAAATAAGATGATGAAGATAGACCGTGTTTTTCAAGCGCGAAGGCGAGCACCATATTACAGGTACATTTGCCAGCTCCCACTTATTTTTTCATTATAAGTTACAGCAGACTGTTTTTTTTGTCTTACATGTATATTTCCTTCATCATCTAGGCATGGGAACCTTGAAAGAGAAGGTGCATGGTTGTCGGCATCAATTTGCACCATATCATAAAACTACTAAAGAAGAGGCTTGTGGATAATGACAGCTTCAAGAACACCAATAAACCCATGGTTGTCTACAAAAGAGGGGGAAAGTAAACTAGAAAAATAAATAAGAGAAAGGTCGGAAGACTGTGACTATTTCGGGTTCAGTTACTTGGTCTAATTACTCTCAATGGCTCCAACATGTATGATGAATTTGAAAAGGAAAACAATCTTCATCGATAAATACTTCTTTAGAACAAATTAAAAATTTATTATATAATTTAAAAGCGCTAATGTTAGAATCAATATGGACATGAATCAACCTACCTCAGTAGAAAAAGGTATTCAAGACAACTAATTGAACTACCATTATATAAGAGAGAGAGAGAGAGAGAGAGAGAGAGAGAGAGAGAGATTAGAAATCCCAGAACAAGAGAATCTTTCTTAATTTATGACTTACCATGAAGAAAGGGCAACTAGCATAATCAGCCCCTAATAAGAAAATGAATTCCAAGACAGAAAAACTCTCACTTCGTTTTGATTGGAGTTAACTTTAAGAGAAGGATTTTGACGACATTTAGTGGAAAGAGATTCTGCAACAATCATTGCTTGGGTTAAGTCTTCTCCACAGGAGCCATGGAGGTTTGCTCATATTGTTAGGCATGTTATGTCTATTGCTACCCGAGTGAGCTACTCATCCATCTAGATGCCAAGGTTGGTTTAGCAAGGAGATTTCAGGCCCTTTTGGAGTTCAAGAAGTTGGATCCCTTTGCCTTTGTACGTAGGATATCAAGAAATCTTTGGTTGTTCCTTTTTCTTTTGGGGGATGAATGGATTGTACGGTGTTTTGAATTGAGGGTTTGTATTCGATTTTCTCATTAATAAATCCCACTTATATTGCTTATAAAAAAAAAAGTAAAGAGGAAAAGGCAAGTAGCAATATTGCAGGTAAATTTCTCTTCTCAACCTACCTACACATGGATTGAGCAATCAGAATCAGTTAGGTGAATCACCTTATCCGACGAATTCCACGAATAAAAACCTGCAACTACCATCTCAAACCTCAGCCTTACGGATCTTGTGGTTGAAGAGGCCATCGCCATAGAGGATGGACTAGGAGCTACCTTAAACTTGAGTTGAATGATTTAGGAACTGAACTTAATGAGATTAAGGTGTTGAGCTTGGGATTCCGAAGTTCCAAATGGAGGTGGAGCAATCTCAGCAGAAACACGAATGTTGAAGCGACGAAGGAAGGAGCTCTGCTCTTGTAGATGTTCTCAGGGGCCGTTTGATAAAACTTCTGCTTTTAGATTCTGGATTCTAGTTCAAATTTGGATTCTACTCCAAGTTCCTCTAAGATTATTTTGGAGTAGAAACTTATTTGATAACGTAATTCTGAAATGGATTTTAGAGCATCTTTGGATTAGAAACATGTTTGATAACACACTATCCCTCCAATCGAAGTCTAGAAAAACAATCGTAGTAGTGGTGTTGGTGGTGATGGTGGAGGCGACGGCGATGGTGGTGTTGGTGGTGGTAAAGGTGGCGACGATGGTGGTGGTGGTGGTGGCGGTGGTGGTGGTTGTGGTGGTGGTGGTGGTGGTGGTGGTGGTGGTGGTGGTGGTGGTGGTGGTGGTGGGTGGTGGGTGGTGGGGCGGTGGTGTTGGTGGTGGTATTGGTGGTGGTGGTGGTGGGTGGCGGCGGTGGTGGTGGTGGTGGTGGTGGTGGTGGTGGTGGTGGTGGTGGTTGTGGTGGTGGTGGTGGTGGTGGTTGTGGTGGTGGTGGTGGTGGTGGGCGGTGGTGTTGGTGGTGGTGGTGGTGGTGGTGGTGAGTGGTGGGTGGTGGTGGTGGTGTGGGTGGTGGCGGTGGTGGTGGTGGTGGTGGTGGTGGTGGTGGTGGTGGTGGTGGTGGTGGTGGTGGTGGTGGGCGGTGGGTGGTGGTGGTGGTGGTGGTGGTGGTGGTGGTGGTGGTGGTGGTGGTGGTTGTGGTGGTGGTGGTGGTGGTGGTGGGTGGTGGTGTGGTGGTGGTGGTGGTGGTTGGTGGTGGTGGTGTGGTGGTGTTGGTGGTGGTGTGGTGGTGGTGGTGGGTGTGGTGGTGGTGGTGGTGGTGGTGGTGGTTGTGGTGGTGGTGGTGGTTGGTGGTGGTGTGTGGTGGTGGTGGTGGCGGTGGTGGTGGTGGTGGTGGTGGTGGTGGTGGTGTGGTGGTGGTGGTGGTGGTGGTGGTGGTGGTGGTGGTGGTGGTGGTGGTGGTGGTGGTGGTAACGGTGGTGATGGTGGTAGTGGTGGTGGTGGTGGTGGTGGTGATGGTAGTTGTAGTGGTGGTGGTGGTGGTGATGGTGGTAGTTATGGTGGTGGTGATGGGTGGTGGTGGTGGTGGTGGTGGTGGTGGTGGTGGTGGTGGTGGTGGTGGTGGTGGGTGGTGGTGGTGGTGGTGGTGGTGGTGGGTGGTGGTGGTGGTGGTGGTGGTGGTGGTGGTGGTGGTGGTGGTGGTGGTGGTGGTGGTGGTGGTGGTGGCGGTGGTGGCGGTGGTGGTGGTGGTGTGGTGGTGGTGGTGGGGTGGTGGTGGTGGTGGTGGTGGGTGGCGGTGGCGGGTGGCGGTGGTGGTGGTGGTGGGTGGTGGTGGTGGTGGTGGTGGAGGTGGCAGTGGTGGTGGTGGTGGTGGTGGTGGTGGTAGTGGTGGTAGTGGTGGTGGGTGGTGGCTGTGGTGGTGGTGGTGGTGTGGTGGTGGTGGAGGTGGTTTTTGGTGGTGGTCGTGGTGGTTGTTGGTGGTGGTGTGGGGTGGTGTGGGGCGGTGGCAAGTGGTTTATGACTCCAAAATTTTGGATTCTGGAGTCATTCTGAATCTGGTTCACTCTATGGGAGTTGGAATCTAACTGGACTTATCAAACGCGCTTCTACTCCAAAATGGCTCCCTGGGAACCAGAATCCATAGAATCCAAAAGCAGAAATTTTATCAAACGGGCCCTAGTATAGTTCTGCTACTGCTCATTGTCTTTGTAGCAAGATCAGGCTACCAAAAAAAAGGAACTCACACTCAGCAAGAGGATTGTTGTTATCGTTATATGGAGCTAGTGTTAGAATTCGGTTATCCAAATCTTGTTTTTTTTTTTTTTTTTTAATTATTATTATTATTATTATTCATTTAGTCATTTGTTTGTCTATTTAATTATTATTTTATTCATCTGATTCGTTTATTATTTATGGATTTGTATTTTATTTTCAAAACTCGCATTGTAAGTCTCGAGAACTTAGAAATTTAATTTAGAATTTATCAAATACTTAGATGTTTAATTTTGCAATGACTTAATCATACATTAGATTTAAGAATGTAGGAAATAATAGGATAGAGACCGATTCAATGATTAGGCGAAGTAGGTGTCTAACACTTTTTCAATTCGTAACTTGACACTTACTGGTAAAATCAGAAACCAATATGTCATCAGTCATTAGTATCTCTCCAAGCAAAAGACAAATAAGCAAGGCAGAGGAGATGTGTTTACAAATAGGGTAAGATAATATTATTAACTCACTAGAACTAAACAAGAACACATCATCATTCAGACATGGTTGACCTAAATGTTGGGGACTTGGTTGACCTGAATGTTGGGGGCAAAGCCACCTTCATCACCAACATTTGTTGACATTTTTTGCCATATTTTTATCACAGTCTGTAAAAGATGGTGCAATTAGTATACAAATGCAGGGCATCAATGGCCACTCTTAAAACAGTCTGTATTCAATACATAGAGAAAATGAGGAATCCAAGTACCAGGTGTTCTTTCACAGACAAATTAACAAATCTATTGTTATACTCAGTTGATACAGGGGTACAAGGTGAAAATAGTGGGGAAGCTAGATTGGTTTAAAAAAAGAGAATTTGTAATCATTATCTATCTATTAGGTTCTCTTTGGTATTTATTATAGAATTAATCATATAATGCATTATGACATGTATAGTTATTTGGTATGATTTATCATATTTATTTTATTTAAAATAAATTAATATAATCTAAAATCTACAAATAAGTTAGAAAGTGTTTATCATTATTGAGATAATCTATTATTACTTCTTTATGTTTAGTGGTATTGAACAATTATTACATATGACTCATAATTTATTCTCATAAATAATTTATCATAAATAAATCACAAAATAAAAAAGCTTTAATATGATTGTAGAAGCTATTTAAAATTCTTTACCATATTTAGAAATTAGAATTTAAGTAATTTTTATTTTACTTTTCAAATCCAACCAATTTAGTTGCAAAGTAAAATTTAATAGGCCCCTAGACATTGATCTCCCACCCTCTCCTATAAATTTAGGTTAAGGCCAGGAGGGAAAGGAAAGGAAAGAAGGGAACCGAGAAAAATAAGGAAGAGAGGTGTCAAGGATGATTGTTGGATGAATCTAGAGGGTGGGAGATTAAAGGCTACGAACTCGAACTCTTTGCGAAAAAAAAAAATGGAATTATTTGTAGTTATTGACACAACCATGTTAGGAAAATAATTACAAAAGTTATTTTTTTAAGATTTTTTCAAGTTTGATTTAATTTCATTTCTTTTCCCTTTAATTCCTTCGCAATCAAACGTAACCACCGAGATTAATTCTACATCCAGTATTCTAGTGGATGCCATTGAATTTATTCACCTATATTTGTATTCCTCCATAGAATCCTTTGAATATTCTTGGCATAATCTTTCCAATTTCTACTAACATAATAACTATGTCATTTGTTTACAAAAATGAAAATTTCAAATAAGAGGGTGAATTAGGAGACTTAAGATATACCAACATCAAGTAGTAGTTTACGGAAAAAAAAAATGGTAAATCAGATTGAATTGAGTATGTAACAATCCATACCCAATAACAAACAGATGAAATAAATGACATGTGAGATGCACAACTTAATTCAAAATGGTGATATATATATATATATATATATATATATATATATATATATATATATATATATACCAAAAAAAATGGGGATAAAAAATGATGATATACTTTTACTTCCATCTTCATGGTCTCTTTGAAGGACGAATGTCAATTTGTTGGGTATAGTCTCACACTAAAAAATTATAAAAATTTCACCCACCCCCTTGAACTTTACTTTTAATTCATTCAACTTCAAACATTGCCTATGATTTCACCCCCTCCTCTCAAAATGTTAAATATGTATCACACAGCTTTTCACTAAACTTAACAGATCTGTCTGTTAAGTGATGATATGGCAAAGTTAGAATTTATATAATGGCTAAACTATCCTTTAAAAATTAACTTTATATTTACCCTCCCCCAATTTACAATCTTGTCTTAGCGATGACAGTCCTGTTTTTCTTCTCTTCATCATCGTCCTGGTTCGTCGTCTTCTTCTTTAACTTTCATCTTCATCTTGTAGGTTTTCTTGGGTAACAAGTTCTTGTAGGTTAACCATCCCGGAAACCAATACCAAATACATCTTTAAAACAAATCGTTTTTAATTGGATGAGATAAATAGAATTTGTGAAGATGAGGTGACAGGTAGGAGTTAAAAGACTGTCTAAAAAAGAAACAGGAAATTAGAAGCATACAGGATGTTTATGGAAATTAGAGAGGAACAAATAGATAACGGAGGGGAGGGGAGGAGAGAGAGACACACAAAAAGACTGTTAGTTTTGTTTTTTTTTTTAATTGTTTATTGAATAGTTTCCTGATTAATCTATGTCCTTACAGTTGCTTTGTTACCTCAAAGATCAAGTTTCCTATTCTATGTCTGAGTTTCTTGATCAAGAGTTTCCTAATCCATATCTCATTAGATTTGAGTTCGCTCATTATTTATAGGTAAGATAAGGGGTAATGAATCGAACAGAAATCGTCTCCCGCCTGGGTTTGGGTGGGAGACTGGGCGGCTGGATGGATGGCCGCCATGTGGCACTCGGAGGGATCCGAGCCCTCCATCCAAGCCGACCGCCCAATCGACAAGCTGAGCTGACTGGGGGGTCGGCTCGGATGGAGGACTCGGATCCCTCCGAGTGCCACATGGCGGCCATCCATCCGGGCCGTCTAGTCTCCCTCCCGCCCAAACCCAAGCGGGAGACGATGTGGATCTGTAATGAATCTCCATTAAAGATAGAAAGCCTTAATACTAGACTTTCACTCATCCTTCTTACTTCTTATCGATCATAATCTATATAGTTTCTTCATCCCTTGTAATTCGTTTTGGAGACTAAATTTCAAGATGATGAAAACCATATTTCCTGTTATCAAGAAGCTTGTTAAAGAAGGTGGCGAACGTGACGATGTTGGAGAGCAAAATTATAGTTTATGATGTTGCTGATAAGCAGAGTTCACCCCGGTTGAAAGAGTTTGAACGCAGAGTTCACCCCGGTTGAAAGAGTTTGAACTCTGCTGATCGGCAACATCATAAACTAAATTCTGCTCTGCAACATCGTCATGTTTGCCGTCTTCTTTAACAGGCTTCTTGATTACAGAAAATAAGATTTTTAATTTATATATTTCTATATTTCTTTTGTGGTATACAGTATAGGTAACATGATCGAAAAGGGAAATCTATAGTAGAATCCTTGATTTGGATATTATGTCTGCTACACTTTTAACCGACGCTTCGCATACAAATGCAATGTTTGATCATTATCAATTTCTGTTTACTTTATGAATTCTTATTCTAGCAAACATTCAATCAGTGAAAGTGAGAAAAAGGATCGAAGAAACTCTAAATCCCCTATACCAATTTGCATCAAGAGGTAGATTTGCGTCGGGGTTATCGGAGAAGAGGGCCTCGACGGAGCAGGAACTACTGTTTTAGTGGGCTTCGATGGTGGTGGCAGTGGGTCCATTACTGAAGCAGCAGTGGCACTATTGGTGTTGACAGAGAAACCTCCCTCTACGCATAGAGTGAAAAGCATCGGCTTTCCTTGCTGAACCGACTAAAAATCACCGATCTCCCGCCTGATTGATTGAAGAAGAAAATAAAGAAAATCCTCCCTCTTTCTTTTTTGCATATCCAATTTCCAAATTTTTCTCCCATCAAATCACCCTCTTGGGTTCCATTGAATCGATTTGTTGTGAGTTACAATAAGGGTAAAATAGATATTTTAAATTTTCTGTTAGATTACTTATCTGCATTAGGTGTGGACGAAATTATGGATAAAGTTTGGGGTTATGTGAATTAAAAGTAAAGTTTAGGTGGGGTGGGTGAAATTTTCCTTAAAAAATTTTGAGATCTAAAATGTCTTAATATACTAGTTGATTTCTTCACCTAATAGTTTAAGTTTTTAGATTGAATACTTCAACACAATTAAAACTCACCACGAGCATATTTAGATTATACTGAAATAATATTGATTTATTGAATCAGGTTGTTCTAGTGCCTAAATCCCTTATCTCTTATATATACTGGTGTATGGAATTAAATAGTTAATTAATCTTAGAGGTGGTTTTAGATTAAACTCGATTCATTAGGACCTATTTCCATCCTCTCCACCCTAATTTTATGGCACAATTTTTCTGGGCTAATTCATGGGTTTTGAGTCTATACTGAGTAGAGGTCCACATTTTTCTTAGATGGACCTTAGGCCTACTGTCTTAAATTTATGGGCTAAATTTATTTTCTAAGCCCATCAAACAATTTGATCTCTCTTTTTGTCTACATATTTAATGGTCAAGCCCATAGAACTTCTATCTACCCTGACATGATCTAAACAAGAACAGAGAAGTTGGAAAAGCCTCTACATCTTGGTTTTACATAAGGGAAAAAGAACCCCACAACGTCATTCTGGAGATCTTTTTCCATGATTTTCTCATGTTTTGATATTTCTCTCTCTTCTCTGATCATGACCATTTGTTATTCCATTCTCACACACACATTGATCAATTGTAGGAGATTCCCCCACATTAGAATTGTGAGAAACCCTCTGCATATACATATTTACATTGAGGATTGTTGTTCCAAGTAAAGACTGGGTGCATATCTAGGCTTGCCCTGGCGATTTGGCATTGATAGCTTGAGAGAGTCCTTGAGGGATGGTGGTGGATCAAGTCCTCTTACCTGCATCCAGTGTAATCCAGATTCTTTCCGGTGTTGGGCCACCAATGAGTGTATCCAATGGTGTCGAATCAAGGGAGGACCACTCCATTAATGTTTAATTCCATCTCCTTATCCCACAGTAGGTATAACAGCGTCAAAGAGAAAAAACATAAAAATAAAATTCCGAAGACTGGGTCACTAGCTCTGAAGAAGGGTTTTGGTCTCCTTAACCATGATTGGTTTAACTGAGCTTGATACTATATCAGAATTGTCATTTTTTTTTTTTTTTTGGTAAAGACAGAATTGCCATTTTTTTTTTTTGGGTAAAGTCAAAATTGCCATCATGGGTGGTCTTCTTGTCATGTACTATAAAATCATAAATTATCTATTGTCTTGCAATCCGAATCCTATTCTCCGGCTTTTACCTCATTCAACCGTTGAAGTGTGAGTTGACTCGAACTCCAACACATTTCAAGAGTTGGATGGGTTAAGAGCCGGGGAGTCGGAGAGGAATTGATTTCCACACGTTGTGTTGTATGATATGTGTATGATTACCTTGAGAATATTCCTTTTTCTATAGAAGGTTCTTTAGCGATCCACTTCTGAGTCCTGAGCCATGGGACATTAGAGCTCTAGCCATGAGAAGTGAGATCTTAAGGTTTGATGGGATTGGAAATTTAAAATTGATGAATTATATTCTACACATTACCCTATACGGTTGGGCTGAGCCGAGTTACGGTTAGCCCGAGACTTCAACCTTGGCCTGGCCTAACACTACTAAGGTTTAACAAAACATGGATCCAAATCCGGCCCTGTCCAGGCTCAGGATAGGTTTGTAATTACAAAGCCAAACTTACAGCCTAATGATTAATAACAAAACTGATTAGTAATGGGTTTGGTTAGGGGTGTCAATCCTGGGACCGCATTGTGTCCACCGAATTGGACAGACTGGTTAAAAACCTCACCGAACCGGACTTATTAATAAACATGTCGATCTTAGGACCGGACCAATTGCTAATAGATCGTTCATGGTGTAGGGGTGCAAACCGACAGTCATCCGACTGGACCGATCGATTAAAACCTAAATGATTATAGACCGACAAATGACCGATTAGACTGATATAAGTTTGTTTTTATTTTATTTTTTTTCCACCCATTTTTCCATCTCATTTTTTTAGCTTTTTACTTTATCTTTTTCTCTCTCTAATAGTCTATAACTTTTGGAAAAAACTAAACAGTGACGTCAGTCATAGACTCAAAGTGCAAATCGAGTCATGTTCGTGACTTAGGGCTCCATTGCTCCAGACTACAACCTTATTAAATCAAATTGTAATGGACCTTTTGATAGAACGAATAACAAAGTCGAACATAAGACTGAATAAGATAACCGATTATGGGCGTTAATAGACCGATTGAACCAATTAACATAAGACGGATTAGGGACCTAGACCGATCGGACCGAATATAAACGAGTCAATGTCTTGCAAATCAAGACCGATTAGTTAAACATGTCGATTACGGTCCAAGGAGTTAAATTGGTGGGGACCGGTTAGGCGAGACCGAGACCAACTTAGACCAACTGATTGACACCCCTAGGTTTGGTATTGATTTATGTTCATTACATCTCGAGCCAGATCGAAATCTACTAATAAACCAAAACTGAACAGAATGATACCTTTAGGTTTTGTTTGGTTGCAAAGGGAATTGAACGGAAGGAAAGTGAAACTTTTAAACTTTAAATGGAAAATTTTATAATGATTACAGCACATTGCTATCACATTATTATGTAACTAATTTTAAATTATTCTATATTTAGTTATTAATTTACCCTTCACTTTGCATCCAAATCCCTTCTTTTTGAAATTGAAAATAAATTTTACATCTTATAAGTATCATTACTATATATGTTAAGAATTTTAGATAATTTATATAATCATGTTTTGTTACAATTATAAAAAAAATTTATTTTCCTTCACTTCAATTCCCTTACAACCAAACAAAACCCTTAGGGTTCAAGTAATTGAAATCAGGCTGACCGATCTCGATTTGAATCGACCAACCGATCCATCCGATCCGATCTGACCCCTATCAACGTTGGGTGGAAGTCGTGGTCCGTGGGTCGTGTCCACCACCCCTTCCTCAGTCAATCCCGAACATACCAACCATGACTCTCCAAATTTTGCTACCTGATCATCCAACACACTCGCTCCCTCTTTTCGTCTCCCCAAGCAATGGCGGTCTCAGCTTCCCTGACCATGGCGAGGCTGATCTCGTCTCCCGCTGCTGCATCTGTCTCAACCACAGCTCGTCTCGCACCCAAGACCTTCACTTCAAAATTCTCCTTCGCGACTCCTCTCCGCTTCAGGCTTTGGTGTCCACCTCTTAGATGTGTCACCACCAAAACCTCTATTTCCGCCACCATTTCCGTCGGAGACAAACTCCCCGAATCCACTTTTTCCTATTTCGATCCAGCTGGAGAACTCCAAACCGTTACTGTCTCTGACATCACCAAGGGTAAGAAATCCATCTTGTTCGCAGTCCCTGGAGCTTTCACACCGACTTGTTCTCAGAAACATCTTCCTGGGTTTGTCGAGAAATCCGGTGAATTGAAAGCCAAGGGGATTGATACCATCGCTTGTATCTCGGTCAATGACGCCTTTGTGATGAAGGCTTGGAAGGAGAATTTGAAGGTTGGGGATGAGGTCATGTTGCTTTCAGATGGGAATGGAGAGTTCACGAGAGCAATCGGGGCTGAGCTTGACCTAAGTGATAAGCCCATTGGGTTGGGAGTGCGGTCAAGGAGATATGCTCTTCTTGCGGAAGATGGGGTTGTTAAAGTTTTGAATTTGGAGGAGGGCGGTGCGTTTACGATGAGCAGCGCTGAGGATATGCTGAAGGCTCTCTGATTTTGGTCAGGTTGGGGACTTTTATCAGTAGCTTCTTTGCTTTTTCCGATCTTTACCCCTAGTTCTTATTTCTTTAGTTACTGTACTTTGAGTATTCTCTATTATGCGAGTCGAATTTGAATCTTCCTTGAATTGAGTTCCTTGTCATTCTCCTCAATGTCTGGCTTCTTCTTGTTTCTGTTATATCTATGCATCTAAATTTAATTCAGGATGTGTCTTGATAATATGAGCTTCCTTAATAAAATGGCGAAGACCCAAATAATTAAACTGGAATCGAATTTATTGTTGTGACCTTGCTAAATGAGTCACAAACTCACATTGGTTATGGATGCATTTTATCACTGCACTGCATTTTTGACAAGAGTACTTGAGAATTTTGTTTGTGGACCGTCGATTGAGAAGATCCTAATTTAGGAATTCCTCAAATTTCAATGCAGCTTTTGGAGCTACAGTTCAGTGTTTTAATTACTTGATTGATTGATTTATCTACCCTTTTAAAGAGTATGTCAGGAGTTTCGGATACTTATGACCTCCTATGAAACAATTTGCTCAAGCGTTATTTGACTCATCTCAACATGGTTCATTTTCAGAATCTAATTCAGTGTTCTATACTTCTGTGTTCCCTGTACCAAAAAAAAAAGTTTTATACTTCTATATTCCACTTTATGTAGTCTCTGAAGCACCACAAATTGTCAATTTTTTTTTCTGATAGAGAAAACCAGGGAAACTTCTTCCTAACCAAAAAAAGGGTGGGGGAGGGAGGGGGTTATACAGAGGATCCACAATGTACGTGGGAGAGCTTATGCATGCACAATAAAACTATTGAAGTCACACTTTGCAAATAGGAAAGAAAACTTACCATCTTCAGAGAAAACCTAAAACAGCGACCAACCATAGAACCTCCCAAGCTTGACTGTTAATCCTCCTCTTTACAGAATAAACCTTGAGGCAAATCAGCTACGTATTCCTAGATAAAGGCCAAATGGTGATGCCAACCACTGTACTCACCCTTGGATCATTTTCTGTTTCCTCTCTTCAACACTTGTTCTAGTTACATGCCTTTGTGTTTCATTGCCATCCTCTTCTAGGTTCATTGGCTTTTCAAGATTTGCTCCTTGACGCCACTTCCACAGGTGATCTCTTTCCTAGTTTTCTCATCCTCCCCCTGGAAATAGAGTAGGCTGCGTGCCTGACTCTCATAGGGGAAAAGGTAACCTCCCTCTAGTCGCCTTGTTCTATACACAATTATTAAAACTTTTTACTTGGTGTTCTCTCTCTCTCTCTCTCTCTCTCTCTCTCCCCCCCCCCGGTTTTAAGTGTATACCATGTATATTCCCCTTTGTTTTTCTAAACGTTGTTTTTTGCCAAAGTTGCATTACCGTCTTGCGTTTGGCTTGAGCACAACTCCGACTTACTTTTGAAGGGGCACATCAGTTGAGTGCATGTTTGTTGCCAGAAGACTGGGCTGCTTTATCTTGGAGTCAGTTTTGTATCACAAAGCCGGTTGCATAGTAGGGGACAAATACTGACTTTAGGATAGTACCGATTGTGGTACGACCCAGCCTTGATCATCATCTTGAGTGACTCTTATTACTATCTTAATCAATAATGTATTGGATTCGTTGCCAGATAAGTTGGTTCTCATTTGAAGTTATACACCTATTTACAACACACATTCTATGATCCAAGAACGAGAATGCATACCAAACACTGTTTTTATGCATTCAGAATATATTCTTGACCTAAAACGCATTCCAAGAATACATACCAGACGCAGCCTAAGACTGTCCACATGAGGAGATTTCCTGTATATTTTTTAGGCACCTTAGCGGTGTGTTCTAAACAACTTGTTTTGATAGTTTCAATGATCTAAAACGAAGATGAACATTAGAGTAAGACTGTGCCTTTGTTTCTTATAACTTATTTCAGTAAATTAGAGTTACTATTGCTGTCAGTAGACTTTATTAGGATATTTTTTGGTAAAGAGAAAAGAAACCAATTGATCATCCCTGTCGATGTCTCGGCCTTCCACGTAAGGAGTGAGCAACCACGTTGGCTCCCCTTGGAATGAAACTGAAAATTAATTCTTCACAGAAGGAAGCAAGAGACACAATATCAGCAATAATGGGCTGAAGCTACTGTATTAGGATGTTTAGTTTATTGCTACAGGAAGTCATCTCACTGTATCATATGATTAAACCAGTCAAGCTAAAGGAATACTCTGCCAATCTCAAGCAACCCTTCATGGTTATTTGTTACAATTATCTAAGTTAAACAGTGTATGTTAACCGCAGCCCAATGCTGATAATTTCATAAAAGATTTGATAATCAAAATCCCATCTCGAATCTGGTTTTCATTTGGAGAGCCTCTTCTAATTCCCTAGACTGAGGACTACAAACACTTTGATGTTCATTTGCAATTACAATGCCAGGTCAAATGGCCAAATGACATTTGTCTAGTACGGATGGTGGGTCCCACAACAGAAATATTCCTCCTATGATATTTCTTAGATGTGACTCGAGTTCTTTTCGTGTCTTGTTGCCCTAGCTGTAGGGACAAATTTGAAATTGGTTTTTACTTTTTCGAGCTAGGGTTTAGAGACGGAGTTCATTGTTACACTTTTGAGTGTTCTTGAGAGATCTCCATTGTAGTACCTCATTTTACATAATGAATCATCTTCTTCTTTGCCTATGGATGTAACACATCACATTGGTGTGTGAACCATGTAAATCTCTGTGTCACCTTTGCTTTAATCGTTTTTGGTTTCTTTGTGTTTCTTGGTGTTTGTGTTAACAATCTGATGACTATGAGCTGAGACTATCCAATTTGTCCCAATCTCAAACAAATCACTAGACAAATATGAACATGTGTCATGAAGATTTAGCTTTCTTGGTTATATAATCAGGTGAGATTAGTGGGTTAGGGTCTCTGGAAATGGGTTTTAGATATGGGGCCATTCATGATTGGATTTAAAGTTAAGGCAACCTTACTAATTTAGGTTATAAGAGGGTAATATTAACTTCTTAGTACTAAGTTTATGTAATTTTTTGCCATGCTCCCACTTAAAAAAAAAAAAAGGACTATTGGGGTTTGGGTTTTAGGTTGACATGTGGGCCCATTACTGAGGGAAGCGAAAAGGGGAAAAGAGGGGGGGGGGGGGTTTGCTAAGATTGCACTTAAAAGAAGACATGTAACTCTGTTTGAGATCCAGGTTCCAACAGAAGTACAAGGGGACAAACAGAAGTAACAGAACCAGAGATTGCACAAAGAAGAAAACATGAATTTTAAATTTCCCATTCCTTCCATAAGCTTATTGTCTCACAAACAAAATCCAATAAAAGGGACACGATCTACAAAATCCCACAATTACCAACAACATTGCAAAGATGTTTACACTATCTACTTTGGGTCAAACCCCTTATGCTGCTTCTCCTAGATTTTTCTTCTACTATTCTGTATAATGCATTCACATTATAACAACATTTTTTTTATAACTTCCTGCATCTTATTGAGTATTCACAATAGAATTCTCCAAGGCACGAATCAAGTTCTTACGAGCAAGAAGAATCACCGGCCTTTCTTCTTATGAGCTAAAACAGTTATAAATGTGAAAAAAAGCTATCAAGAAACTCCATACAGGAATGTGCCAAATGCTTCCAGCTCTCCAATCCTTCTATGAGTTTGGAACAATTGTGCCTACATAAGCAAACCCTACGATGAAAAATGTGATGGATTGGAGGAAAAGGTAAATGAAGCAGTGGCTTTTCCCAAATGTAAAATCATAGCAGCCACAGAAGAAGAGGAAGGCTCCAAATCCGAGCTCCAGTGGATGTAGTCTGCACATGGGAGAACTAGGGGAGGTTAGAATTTTTAAGGAAAAAAAGGCTCATGCAGGGATTGATGGAACTTGCTGTTAATTTACATTTTAGAACTTAGTATGCCAACATTTGATTGTGAAGTGGGCTAGAATTAGAGGCTTCATTACTGATGCATTCCCTTCTAGTAGGCAAATTTGGTAACTGAAAGTGATGCAAGGCTCCGATAGGAGTTTCGATTTGCTTTGTTCAAGGGGAAGAACCTTGAAATAATATATGTAAATTCACCGTGACGCCGCTGATGCGTGCTTGCCTAATTATTAGAAGTGGTTTACCTATCCTTTTCTAGGTCACCTGGCGTAAGCCCTGATCCAAACAGGACAACAAAAATTCCAGGAGACAGGCATCCATTATGAGCTCGTGTAGTACTTGCCCCTAACAAGAAACGGTTAGCTGATCTAGAGACAGGTTCCTCTTTTGATTCAAAGGCAATTGAGCTTTTAAAGAAAAAAATTACCTCTCTCCAAATTTGAATAGAGACTTCTTAGATGCCTTAGGAGCTGCTGCTTTTGTCCCCAATTTCTCAGTGACAACCCATTCATTTACTCTTTTCCCTGCCTCTAACAGACCGATAAAGGTTGCTTTGGTCCGGTGCAGAGACATGACATTCTCAAAAAGGACCCAGAAAAACAGCAAGTGGAGTGATCTGCAGGATTAGATGACAAAGATGATAAATAAAACAACAGAAAATTCTGTAACTGATACAATAAAATGATATCTGAAGAACAATGACAAATATAATGAAACAAAGGAAGTAAAGATGAGATTGCAGGGATTACCAACCTTGGAGTTCCAACTGCATTAAGAAAGGTAACAATGGCAGGGATATAAACAGCTCCCCATTTAGGAACTTGAACTTCGGGAATCAAAATAGTCATTGGCAATACAACACAGTAAAAGACAAAGGTGACAATATGGGCTACGATCTTTCGAACAAAGAAAAAACTGTAGATCACATGCACTTTCTTCCACAGAGATACTTTCTGCAATTGCCAATAAAAATAAATAAGGTTAGGGAATATTAAATGGATTCATAGCTATATCTCTTGAGACTAGAGTAATCCTAATTCCTATATTGAAATACGTTACGACATAAGATGTCTTAATATTTTAGTTGGTTTTTCAACTTAATAACTTAAGTTTTTGTGTCAAAAAATGGTATCAGAGTAAATCAGGTATTGCGTTAATTAAACACCTATGTACGATCACTTAAAAAGAGACCACATATGGTATCAGAGCCAATCAAATTCTACGTAAATTAAACATCTATGTACGGTCACCCAAAAGAGTGACCACATATGTCATGGGTAATATCAAATATCTTAATATACTAATTGATTTCTCAACCTAATAACTTAAAATTTTTAATTGGATACCTCAACAATATCAATGAAAATTTCATTTGGTAAGAAAAAAAGTACGAAGTGAGACACACCTTGTTCCTTATGATCTCCATAATCATTTTCCTAAACAAGTTAGCAGGTCCACACGACCAGCGGTGCTGCTGATACCGGTAGGCTTTCAAAGTACTTGGCAATTCATTTTTCACCTATCAAAAAACAAACATGAGGTATATTGTAAAATTTTACCACAAATTCAGATCTAAAATATGAACATAACAATAATTTTTCTAAATGAAAAATTAATGCAAGATTTTGGAGCACTAATACTTTATTAAGTACAAAGTAATAGATTAAAAAAAATAATAATAAAAAAAAAAAGCGAATTGAGCTGGTTGTATAAATTACATTCTCTCACAATTCAATACTTCATTCATTTTTAGGAGGAAAGGAAATTTTTTTTTTTTTTTTAGTAAAAAGACATACTGTACACTACCTGCTCAGGGTTACTTTCCCAGATGAAAGACAATAACCATGGTCTGGCCAGTCTGGCCATGGTCGGACCGCAAAACTCCCAAGTACTGGTCTATGTTAGGTCTATTTTTTTTTTTTTTTGGGTAAATATGTTACGTCTATTGATTATCTGTCTTTAACAGCTCAACTGGAATATAACAAGAAGAATGAATAATTACATACCTTCAAATTACTTAAGTACAAGAATTTCCATCCCTTGAGACTTGCTCGGACGGCCAAATCCATGTCTTCAACAGTGGTCCGGTCCTTCCAACCGCCGGCCTCATTGATGGCCGAGATCCTCCACACACCTGCAGTTCCTGTTTTTTTTTTTTTTTTTTTTTTCATTATTATTATTTATTAGATTTCAATTTCAATTTAAAAAAGGAAAATTAAAATTAAAGGGTTAAGGTCCGGTTCGATAACACTCCAGCTCCCATGGAACTACTTCTGATCTGGAGTCTTTTTCTACTTTTTCTTCTCTAGAGTTAGGATTTTTGAAGTAGAATGTTGTTTGATAACGTTGCTCTAAAATCAAAAGACTATGCTTCCAGAATGTTGTTTGATGGTGGTGGTATTGGTGGCGGTGGGGGGGGGGTGGTAGTGGTGTTAGTGGTGGCGGCGGCGGTGCTGGTAGGGGGTGGTAGTGGCCACGATGGTGGTGGTAGAGGAGTGGGTGGTGGTGGCGACAGTGGTGATAGGTGGTGGTAGCGGAGGTGGTGGTGGCGGTGGAGGCGGCAGTGGTGGTAGGTGGTGGGTGGTGGTGCCAGTGTCAGTGATAAGTGGTGGGTGGTGGTGGTGGTTGCTGCGGTGGTGATGGTAGCGGTGGGTGGCGGTAGAGGGGTGGTGGGGATGATGGCAGTGCCAATGGTGGTGATGGCAGTCGGTAGTGGTAATAGCTTCGGAGCAAGAGAAGTAAGTTTTTTTAGTTCCAATTTTTTAGCTCACATTTTTTGAACATTTCACTCCATTGGAGTCAAAACTTGAAAGTGTTTATCAATCACCATTCTACTCTGGATTAGTTCTGGAACTAAGAAATAAAGAGTTGGAGTGTTATCAAACGGGCCTAAGGCCCCGTTTGATAACACTCCAGCTCCTTACTTCTTAGCTCCGGAGCTAATCCGGAGTAGAATGACGATTAATAAACATGGTTCAAGTAAGGACTCCAATGGAGTGAACCGCTCCAAAAATGTTTTTGAGAGCTAAAAAACTGGAGTTAAAAAAACTTACTTCTCTTGCTCCGGAGCTATTACCACTGTTGACTGTCATCACCACCACCACTGGCACTGCCATCATCACCACCACCCCTCTACCGCCACCATCCCCACCACCACCCACCACCCACCACCCACAACCGCTGTGACCACCACCGCAGCCACCACCACTTATCACTGAGGCTGGCACCACCACCCACCACTGCCGCCACCACTGCCGCCACCACCGCCGCCACCACCGCCACCGCCACCACCACCACCACCACCACCCACCCACCCACCACCTACAACCCCTGCCGCCGCCACCACCAGCACCACCACCACCCATCACCACCACCGCCACCACCACCCATCCCCACTGCCACCACCCACCACCCACGCCTCTACCACCGCCATCATGGCCACCACCCCCTACCAGCACCGCGTCGCCACCACTACCACCCCCCCCACCACCATCAAACAACATTCTGGAAGCATAGTCTTTTGATTTTAGAGCAGCGTTATCAAACAGCATTCTACTTCAAAAATCCTGACTCTGGAGAAGAAGTAGAAAACAACTCCAGACCAGAAGTAGCTCCATGGGAGCTGGAGTGTTATCAAACGGGGCCTAAGAGACTCTAGTAGGAGTTTATACCGTTGAAACCGAAGAAGGCGTAGGTGGAGGAGCCCACTTCCTGCTCGACCGTGAAATGGTAATCCAGTGACATCTCTTGCATTCTCGTCATCATACACTCGTCCGAGTTTACTACACGTAAGTCCCATAATTAATTACTACCAAAAAAAAATCCATAATTAATTAAATCCTGCCCGTTACTCAAGAAAGCTACAAGTATCACTGTTGCGATTGGAAGAGATATACCATAAATAAAAATCGTCTCAGGTTGTCCAATCGTGATGTTATTGTATGCATTCCGAGTGGACTCCCACGGTGCAATCACAACTGAAGCCTCACCAATGATAGGAAAGGATTTCTATCTTTAGTTGCATATGCATCGAAGCCTCACCAACGATGGGAATGGATTTCTATCTTTAGTTACATATGCATCCAGTTGGAGTCATCTCCTGTCGTCTAACTGTCTATTAGACCTACTGGGCTGCATCGGCATGCATGCCAATCAACCCACTCCGTCTGATGGACAATAGGAGAAGAGTTCTATTGCAAGGGACTGTTGGGAGTAAGAGTGCTAATTGACAAATACACCCTTCAGTGTTTTTTCTTATTACAAAAACTGCTCCTATCGCAAAAACTTAGGTCATGCATTATGATGCAATAACCATGGTTATAAATTCAGGTATCGAACACTGTTCAATCAGTCTGTTCCAATTGGAAAGACAAATCTTTGGAAAATTGGAATCAGTTTCGTCCTATGACATGGATCTGTTAGTATTTTATTAAAAAAATAAATATTATTTTTATATTCTAAATAATGGTGGATGATAGTCACGAGACAATCCTATCCGTTGAATGATTGACACATGAATAATATAGAATCAGATCAGCCATGTCATTAATCGATACGAATCGATTGATCCATACCAATTACGTGAACCATGGATATAACTGAATTATTCCCTAGCTGCCTATTAGCACAAGGTTTTGCAATGGAAATCCTAGCAGCCATGGCACAAACTCAAATCATCTCTTACCGTTGGAGAAATTCCAGCCGTGCTGATTCGACGGCTGAACAACGTGAGACAATTTTTTCCCACGCCACCACCTTTCCACGCCACGTAAGTTGTGTCTTAAATAAAAAAGGCTAGGGGCACTTACGTCATTTGAAATGAATTTCGTCTTCCATTCCTCTCTTAAGAAAAAAAAAAACATTGATTCTTTTTAATAAATATATCAAAACAGAGCTTGGACCACCATATCGATGTCCCTACTTCCATGGACGAGCAATCATTGTGTATTGTCCAACGGTGAGAAAAATATTAAACGACAGCACCGACACTCCTAGAGCTCAATGAAAGATGGCTTTTTGGCTTACCGAAATTCCAGCGAGCTTGAACAAGACCGATCTCTGGGTTGAGGGCGAGATAAGGGACCGTTCGCCACAGGAAATCCGGCTCTGGTTGGAAATCTGCGTCGAATATGGCTACATAATCGCAGTTCTTCACGTAGCTTCGTTTCATTCCTTCTTTCAGAGCTCCTGCTTTGTAACCATTTCTATTGTCTCTTACCTCATATTTGACGTTGATTCCTTTCCTTGCCCATCTCTGGCATTCATGCTGCACCAAATCCTGCATTTTTTAAGAACGACCCACCAAAATGTCAGATCAGAAATCTTGGGGGAAATAAAGAAAGTTCTGGGTTTTAACTTTTTGTTTTGGATTGTATTTTTAATACAATTTGACAGAAGATGAAGAAAAAAAAAAATGTAGTTTAATGGATTAAAGCTAATGATTGCTTGCTTGGTCTTATCCATCTTTATAACTCTGTTGAACTTTTTCTTAAAAATACTAAAATACTCAGTTTTAAGGTTGTTTCTAATTCATGGGTTTAATTTAATTTGAAGACCTTGATGGTTTTGTCTGTGGAATCGTCGAGGACTTGGATTATAATTCGATCAGTCGGCCATGAGAGACCACAAGCAGCTCCAATGGAGAGCTGGTAAACCTGCATAAAAATAAAATAAAAAATAAAATAAATAAAAAATTCTCAGAGAGCTGCAGTGTTGGATTAACAGAGAGACATCAATAACAGAGAAACAAGGGAGGAGATGGAGATAGAAAAAGACCTCTCTTTCATTGAACATTGGAATTTGGACAAGAACCATGGGATAAGCTGAATTACCAAACTCCAAATCTTCTTTGATGGGTTCCCATTTGTATCGCTTCTCTGGTCTTTTCACAAATAACTTTACAAGAACGATAACGACACCCATGTAAACTCTCTCGATGAAGAGCATGACAGACATGATCAAACACAGTATAACTGCGAATCTAAGCAGCGGGACAATTAATGGCGCTTTAATTTGATCCCATATGAATCCAAAATGCCTGGTAATGCCATCTCTCGTGCCTTGGAACGCTTCAGGAAGAATGATCGTCGAAGAAAGCCTCTCCATTTCTCCCTATTTTTCAAGCTTTCCAGGACCAGATCAGATCCCAGAAGCGTGAAACCCAAAGACAGAGGATGGATAAGCTTCCACAATGTTCTGAGGAAACACCCTAGATCTGTTTGAATTTAAAGGACTGATGAATCTCTTGCGAAAAGAACAATCTTTCACAACCCTTTCGCTGTCTTCCCTTGTTCTACAAATTTGTTAAATTTTGCTTCTGGATCACGCAAGATTATGGGGCGGAGTTGGACTGTCAGTCACTCTCTTCCCACATCATTACATACCCGAACCCACAAGATATCAAAACTAGGTAGATGGAAGAAGAAGAAGAAGAAGAAGAACCCAGTTCAGATCTCTATATTTTAAAACCAGTAAAATGAAAAGAGGGGAAAAGAAAAGGAAAGCTCAACTTTTCCCTTCCCCCTCTCTAGTTCAATCTTCCTTGAAAATCAAAACCAGCTCCTTCTCTAATCTAGAGAAGGAAAGAAAGCAGTAAATGCCATGGACAGAAGAAACAAAAATCAAAAGATCAAAAGATAAAGAGAGAGAGAGAGAAATGGGGGCCCTATTATAAACCCGAAGGAGATGGAGGGTTCTAGTTTTGTGGGTTCTATCGCTTCTTCTCTCTCACCTCTCCCTCCACTGATCCAGTCTTCTGTGTTTAGTATAGTTTGGTTTGTTCTTAAATTCTAGACAAAATTTAGAACCACCCAAATATAATGGAAAAACAGACACTAAACGATGATATCCACCGTTGGATCACTCACAGCCGGGCAGCAGTCAGACAGAGGAACCTTACGCCTATAATGGATTCAAATCTTCTGTCTGGTTGCCACTTGGTAGTGAGGGATCCAATGGCTAGGACTGCATTGGGACACATGACCCATGACATCCACTGTTGGATCCCCTCACTGTCAGGGGCATTGGGACTCTGTTCTTATTTGGTATCTCAGGCTCTGTTCTTATTTGGGGTATCTCAGGCTCTGTTTGTTTGGGTCTTTCTATTGATATGTGCCCGATGATATCTACTCTTGTATCCCCTCACTGTCAGGTGGTAACTAGACAGACGATTCTTATGCCTGTAATGGATTCAAATCCTCTATTTGGTTGCCGTTTGGCTGTGAGGGATTCAATGGTTGGGATTGCATCGAGACATGTGTTTGATGATATTCACCATTGCATCCAAATAATGGATTCAAATCCTCTTATTTGGTATCTTAGGCTCTGTTTGTTTGGGTCTTTCCATTGACACCTGCTGATATCAAGCCCTGATCTTAGTTAGCATTGTTGGGTTTTCTAATTGACACCGGCTGATGTCGAAGCCTTATTCCCTTTTGTGAGCACTCATTGGATCATCATAGAATCACAATATACAAGGGAGCATTTTGCTATTTGGAAAAGAATGGATGAGGGAGTTTTGTGCCGGTTCAATGCACACTGAATGCTAATGTCAATCACAATTGACACCGGCCAGTGTCAAGTAGAAAGTCCCTTGTTTATTTTATTGTAAATTTTTAGGTTATTGACATTGTATACGAAATCTTACTTTTCCAATCCCTTTTTTTTGTATTTTACATTAAAATTAAAATAAATAGAAACCTTATTCTATCGCCTCATTTCCATTTGTTTTGAAATAAAATTTTAATTTTAAAAGTTTTCCAATGTTTGTTTTTAAGAAATAAAAAAAAAATGAATTTCATTTTCCTTCCATAAATTTCACCATATTATATCTCTTAAAAACAAGCATTGAAAATATTTTTAGTATATAAAATATTACATGTAAAATTTTAGGAGAAAACGGACGAATCTATATGAAAAATTTTCTTTTCCTCCCTTTTACATGGAATCATGCGGAGCTTTAAGAGGAAGAACACCACATGCCAGTTTGTGGATCCTTTCCCACATCCTCTCACATTCTAACGTTTTCTTTATTTCTCTCTCCTCCTGACCTAACCATATGAACCCTAGATTCACATCGTCTCCTCCCAGTGGTTCTGGGAGGACATAGTAACCTTATCTGGATGGCAGACACGTGGCTCTCGAGTGAATCCGAGACAGACGTCCCAATCGACACCCTCTGTTAGCTCGGCTTATCGATTGGGTGTCGATTAGGACGTGGATTTTAGATTCACCGAGAGCCACCTATCGACCATCAAGATAAGACTGTTGCTGTCCTTCTAGAACCACGAGGATAAAAAGACCTCCCCTTAATTCATTTTCCACCCCCCACACTAATGTGACATGGGAGATCCTCCCCATAATGGCATTATGGGAAACACACTCTTCTCATTTACTAATGCAGTTGAGTTAGTCCCTACGATAATTGAATCATTGAATGCCCATTATTATTATTTTTTTTTTTTTTGGGTTCAATGCCCATTAATTAATAATTACCAACTACAATTAAGAGTGGGTTTCCCGTCCACATAATTTTTTTTTATTGAAAAAAATACCCTCCTTATTGTTTCTATGCCTAATCTCTTTAAAAAAAGGAAAGATAGAATTGAGATGAAATTCCCAAGTGAATAAAATTAATATTTCAGACATTTATTTAGTAAGAAGGAATATAATGAGAACCTATATTGAAAGATTAGATTAATGATAAGGTTGGAACCCATGGGTTGGTTTGTTCTCCTTAATTTGTTGGATTAAAAAATAGGTTTAAAATCGATCAATTCGACTCAAATTTGGTTAAATCATGAATACTGATGTATCGAATCGGACCGGACCGAATTAGGCCACGTCAGGCCAATTCTGGCCTAATTCAATTGATTCTTCACTAATTTCAGTCAAGTACAAGACGAATGCGAGCAAAAACAAAATGAAATGGAAATCAATCACCTACTAGGACTGATTCTGGCCTTTTAAAATTTTTTTTATAGTTTCCTAATTTTAAATGTTGATTATTACCCAAAAAAAAATTAAATGTTGATTCTTTAAATTTTTTTTCATTTTAAATATTTTAGATTTATTAAATTTATGAAGCCTAGTGGACCCCATATGTCCAAACTACAGCACATGGTGATGCAGTGCTTTGGTGACCTATCATAGTGATGATGACTATACAACGGGTCATCAGATTCATTACACAGTTACACTGATTAAGATTTCACATTGTTTGTTTTTTGTGAGTAGGTATTAAGATTTCACATTACTTTAATTCAGTCTGGTTTTTCTTTTTGAGTAAATTACCGGTATTTTCATGTAGTTTGTCGTTAATCCAGCTGCATCTCAAACTTTTCAAATAATTACAAAGATATCTTTTAAATTAAAATAAATGATAAAAATATTTATTTCGTTAATCATTTTTCATTAATTGACGATGCAAAGAAGAGGTTAGAATTTTCTTTCCCAAAATACCCAAATGGTGAAAGTGAATAGACAATTTTACCCTCCTTTGACCTATTACCTATATTGTTGCGAAAGACAAGAAGAATGAACAAACTTACAAAGGGAGTGGAATGGTCAACGGTGAAGACTTTGGTATATCCACTGATGTAACGGAGCTTGCCATCGGGATATTGGGGAAGAATCTTGCTATTTCTCTTTCACCATCTCTCTAAACCCACCAAAAAACAGTCATAATCTATCAATGCCTACAATAGTGGTGTTTCTTGCAACAAGTGTCTATTAGAATATAATTGAAAGGATTTATTTATATTATCTTATCCAACATACAGATACCTAGAAGATGAGCAGTACGGGTCATCGACCCTTATTCTAAATGGCGACTCATTCCTTTGTTCTCTATTTTAGGATGGAAGAAGACCGACCGAGTCCCTCTGTTAAACAAAAATGACAATCTTGTCATGTGACTCGTAATTACAAGTGATCATATGTAAAGAGGCCTGAGACCCCCTTTGGCCGGGATACTCACACCCATCGCCGTGCCGCCATGAAGCTACATGTACACCTCCACGTCCAGCAACAATGATGGGCCTAGACTTTTTAAATCGAACCAAAAACGATCTTTAGTATTACCCAATAAAAGTTAATGACCATGAATAAGATGCAGCATACATCCTTTAGTTGGTAAGATGTGACATAGGCCAAAAGTTTCAAACTATATTTACCCCTCACCTTCTATATATGGAAAGCTAGTAAACTCCAAATAGTATCCTCTCACAAAATAGGGTGTAATTTTTTTCTTTTTTGAATAAAAACTAAACCTTTTAAGGCTATTCCAAAAAAGTGTTTGGATTATAGAGCAGAGAAAATGCATGGAAATATATAAAAACGTATATATATATATATATTGATTTGATATGTGGTAAAAATGCTTCATCTATTTACTTTCCTTTCTAATATTAAGTGGTAAGTTAAGGTTTTTAAAAATTCAATTGAAAAATAAAAAATTTTCTAAAATAATTAATAGATGAAAATACAAAAGAATATGCTAACAAATGGAAAAGTATATGGTTGAATCTATGGTTGCATTTTGATTATGTGGTTTAAATATTACCAAAGTTATGGTACTAAAACATCAAATATTTCTCTTTATATATTTTTTTAGGAATGTTTTGTCATTTAAACTATGTTTGGAAATCAAGAAAAAAAATTGAAAAAAGAAAAGAAAAAAAGATAAACACAAAATTAATCATTGTTATCTTTGTCTTATTTTTTTATTTTTATTTTTTAATTTTTTCTTTTCTCAATTTCCAAACATAACCATAAGGAACTAGTTTACATCACCAAATGACAAAAATACCTTCCTTTTGAGTTCTTAAACAATATTACTACAAAATATCTAACAATCTCGATTTTCCTTTTTTTCCTCCCCCCACCTCTTATTTTGTGTCATAAAAATTATTAGTAATGGTGATTAAGGGAATTAATGTAGAGATTATACTGAATATCATCAATACATCAATCAAGTTGTCTTGTCGGACTCGATTGATGCCTTGACCTCATAGCTTGACCGACGACTGATGCCTGGGCCTCATAACTGGACCGACGACTAATGCTGCCTGTACCTCATAGCTGGACTGATGTTAAGACATCTCACCCCGTGAGTCCCATCCGCCCGTGAATACGTTAGAATGTCCATTATGTCATATTAAGGTTATTTTCTTCATAATTGCAACAAACTAAGGTCCCTAATTATTCCTTAATCTGCAGTTTTTGCAGGTGATACTTGATTAGGGTCTTGTTTTGGACTTTACTCTATTAATGGCAAAGATATTAACTTTTTTAGGGGAAAAGTTATCCTTTTCTCACCCAAGCCTAAGGAAGGATTATGATCATAGACGATCTTGCCTTTGTATATTGAATGCTTATGTATCTTAATCTAACGTTATTGAACACCTAGGGTGAAGATATTGGATCTAAATCGTCTCCAAGGATTCGGCAGGAGACTTGGCTCTATCCAGCCAATGCCCGACACGTGTCCCAGCTGATAAGGTAAAATGCAAAGAGGTGTCGGCTCGGCGATCGGATAATTTGGATCCAACTGACACCCATGTGTCGGGCATCGACTGGATGTAGTCGAGTCTCCTGCAAAACACCTGGCAGGAGACGATTTCTATACGAAGATATTCCTCTTCACGGGGTGACAAAAAACTTGATCCTTCTTTAATATATGTTAAAATATAAGAAACTAATTATGGTTTGGGTTAGGATTAAGGTTTTGGTCTAGGTTAGTTTGAATTTACCAGTAGAGTACGTCAGCTTGTATATGTTGTATAGAATAATCCCATATTGATTAAATTTGAAATTTTAGATGCTTCAAAGATCTCTTTAATGTTTGGCTTTTGAGATAGAAACTACTTTGGATGCTCCCCCAAAAGAAAGGTAACAAATGACGAGGAGTATGTGGAATAATCTCACATTGATTAAATCCAAAATATTAGATTCCGTATATAGTTAGAGAATCCCTCCATTTTAATAATTCAAACTTTTAAAAAGAAAACTTAAACATATGTATGTGGTTCTTACTTCTTAACCCCATGTGCATGTTTTGGAGTGTGGAAGATTCAGTAAGGCCTGTTCTCCTTTTTTTTTTCTTGGGAAAAAGGTTTCTCTGATCCGCCACTCAGCTAAGAAATTCCATAGTCTGAATTATCTCACTCTTAAAAAAACATAAAACCCACTATTTCTGTATTAATTTGAAGTTCTATCTTTGTCCCTTGGATTTATCTGTTTTCTTCACCAGATAACCTCTACCATTTTTAATTTTTCTTCTCTTTGTATTTTGCATGGTTAAGAAACAAAAACGTATTCTTTTGGACTCTCTCTCTGTCGGTGGGGGTGGGACTCCAATTTCCAACCTTACAAAACCAAAGCAATACATGGAAATGAGATGTTCCACCAACCTGTCTCCTGTTGCTAAACTAAATTCAATGAGATACTCGTGATGCCTTCCTCTATCATCTAACAACATACTTATCTCTCTCTCTCTCTCTCTCTCTCTCTCTCTCTCTCTCAATTAAGCAGATAGGAGACACCATACCTTACTCCCAACCCCCAACTAACACATTTTTTAAACTTGAATCCCAAGGTTTGATTTTTCTCCCTTAACATTCGTATGCCAGGGCTACAGGTTATGAAGGTCTCTCCAAACTTTGGACAACATATGTATCATGGACCAACCAACTATGTTGCCTAGGGTATTGTCCCTTGAAATAAGAAAATACTAACATTTTTCCAATTTGATGAAAATGGAACCAGTGAAATCACAAGTAAAGGTTGTGTTTGATATGTATTCTTGAAATGTATTGTTAGAAATGATTTTCAATATAGAATGAGAATGAGAATGAGAATGAGAACAAGACATTTCCATTCTAGGTTCAAAATGATAGATGGGCTGAAGATTATGCTTAACAATGGGCTCCTTTGGAGAATGCATTACATGATCAAAGATCGAGAATGCATACCAAACGATGTTTGATCTGTCATCTCAGAATGTGATCTTGATATGATGTATTCTAAGAAGGCATGCCAAATGCAGCCTAAGTTTCCAATGGTCCCTTGAACTAAATAACAAACATTCGCCAATCTGATGTAATATTTCCAGTTCTTACAAGTTTCAATTTTGACTGTGAAAATAATTATTCCATAGTTTCTTCTGTCAAGGCTCTACCTATTTATTATATCTAGATTTAACTCTCTCTCTCTCTCTCTCTCTCTCTCTCTCTTTCTCTCTCTTATTGACAATAAGAGAATTAAAGGGAGGAAAGTGAAATTTTGAACTTCAAACTTAAAAGAAATTTTTGTAATTATTATTGTACATGACAATGTAACTAACTCAAAATTATTCCATATTTCTTGATTAGTTTCCACGACTCAAATCCTCTCATGCCCCTTATGCGGGCATGAGGAGGAGCATAAGAGGATTTATTTCATAGTTTCCATCCAAATATTTTGCATTTGAAAAGTAAAATAAAAATTAATTTTGAAACTAGAAGTTTTTTTATTCTCTCTTTGGATATGTTTGGATGTCAAGAGAAGAAAAAAAAACAAAATAATAAGACAAGAATAATGATGTGACTATATATTCTTTTGTTGTCATCCAAATATAACCTTAATATATTACATTTTTTTTCAATGAGAATAAAATCTGTTGTTTCACATGTATACTAAAAAAAACCATAATGAAACAATGACACTCTTGAGAATGACATAATGGCAAGTTATTTTCAAATTATTATAAAAATCTCTTTTCACCTATGATTTAAAGACCATTTTAGACTAAGAAAGGGAAAATTAAAAGATCACATATTCAAAATACGCCCATAGATGTATCATTAATATACTTTTTTCTTAAACCCTAATCCAATCTACCCATGCAAAGAGATAATTTTTCTCCTCAAAATTGAATAGGTTTTTCATTGCTTGATATTAATTTGGCTATTAATTAAATGGTGCTCTCTCAAGTCATAGTTTATATGCTGCTCTCTCATTGTCAAAAATTAGTATTTTGAACTGAAGTTAATTTGTATGCCATTTTCATCAAAAGCAAACAAAACTCTCTCTCTCTCTCTCTCTCTCTCTCTCTCTCTCTCTCAATATGCTATTCTTTTGAGATTATTGCGATTTCCATTATTATTGAGAGCAATGTAAACTTCAATTACATCGAGATGCTATATTTGTAATGATTTCTTCTATCAAGCAAACAAGGGGGAGAGGAAGAAAGAGAAAGGGGCAGTTGGTCATTTTTAATCTCTTCGAACCACCTCTTGCTGACTTGCTGACTTAGGATTTCATATGGACATCGCACTCGTGTGAAACTTTCCCCTATCAGTTTCTTAATAATCTCCATTGAAAAAGAGCCAAACCGGATCCGTTGAAGACTCTGATGCCTAAGTCAGTGATCAGGCAACAGCAATAAAAAAGGAATCGAAAGAGAAAGAATACCATAATTAGTATTGGAATATCTTTACTGCGATGATGGCTGTTCCTTTTATAAAAATGTGCGTTAGGACCATCGCTATAGGGATTTGCCATTGCTTTGGAAGATAATATCCTTAACACGTGTTTGACAAGCCTTCACGATCTGTCCTCATCTCAGTTTCTTTGGTGTGTTTCAGCCACGTATCCCTCATCTATTGGTGGGTTATTTTTTAATTTATATCAGAATTGGATTTTATATTTATTATTATTTTTTTTTTTTGGTAATGTTATATCAGAATTAGATGATTATCTATTTCCTAGATAACTAAAAAATATCAAACGGATATAATAATTTTTAATTACAAGTTAGAAATATTTGATTATTATAATAGATCCATAAATAAATGTCTTAATTGATAAAAAGAAGGAAAAATTTCACGTAAACCCTAAAAAATATTGATAACATCATCTACCACTCATAGGTTTGGAAAATCATCAACTACCATCCATAATATTTGCACCGTTAATCAAAAAGGTCTACCCCATTAGATACTGATGTCAGCTGAAATTGAATTTTTATGGACAATACTAGCCTTAGAGTAAAGGTAAAAGATCATTTTTCCCTTCTTCTTCTTCTTCTTTCTTCTTCTGCTCTTCTTCTTTTCCTGGTTTCAATCTTTCTTCTTCTTTCCTCTACTGCTCTTCTTCTTTTCCTGGTTTCGATTTAATGTCCGTCTGTCTGTTGAACACTCGATCGTGTCGATAAATTTGAAGAGAAGATTAGGTTTTTGAAGGGCTTAGGTTTTTCTCATGAGGAATCTGTTTGGGCCTGTGCTTGTTTGCTTGCAATATTCGGGTACAACATCGAAAATAATATGAGGCCCAAGTTCAATTATTTGATGGAAGAGATCGAGAGCAATAGTCGACAGAGACTATTGGGTAGACTTACTTCATTCCGATACCGCCCGATTGTCCTATCCATGCTGAAACAGACAAACAATACTAGATGAAATTTGGGTTTATATATTGATCGATTCAGCTTTCCAAGTATAGATATACTTACTCGTGATTAGCAAACTGGTAAGCTTTTCCAAAAGGGGAGAAGATGACGAGAGCGACTTCAGCATCGCAAAGGATGGATAGCTCGAAAGCTTTCTTTAGAAGACCATTTCAACATTTGGAGAAGGTAAGATCGATATGAGGAAATCTACAACTTCTACTTTGGAGATTACGGGCATATATCGGCGCAGGGGCCATATTTGACCTACGAAGAATCTCACCTCGCTGTGACGGGTGGATCAGGGTGTTCGAGGGGGTTTATGGCAAGTGAAATTGTAGCAATTGATCTTCCCTTTTAAGCTGTTCTACACATTTTATCTCAAAGGGATTCTTGATTTACCAGCTGAGCTCTTGACTAAACCAAAACGGTTTCTGTTTCAAAAACAAGTTTTTTGTGTTTTTTTAATACACATAGGTTAAGAATTTGTCTGGAAAACTGTTTCTGATTCAGAAACTGTTGGATGTTGAGGAGAAATTTTCCCAGTTACAACATCACAGTGCGAAGCTTGCTGTTTCTCATAGGCTAATTAACAGAACCCAGGGGCAAAAATTATGGTTGTAAAGAGCTTGAGATCTTGAGTTGTAAGACCTGTATCAAACTAACCGGTCTTACCACCTTGTACCAGGTCTACCTATCATGGTCGAGCCAAGTAAACCAAGTGCGTGAAGAAACCACAAGACTAGGTATGAAATTTAACTCAAAAATAGTCAAATATGAGGGTAGGGTCGCATGCCTAAACAGGTATGATCGACCCCACCTCAAAACAGTCCAACCCATGACTTTTTAGTCGTGGGGTCGCATGACTAGAAAAACGTAGGGTCGACAGATTCTGCGACCCTACATGCGACCCTACGATAGCAGACAGAATCCAAAAATTAGGAAACCTTCCTAATTCAAAGGGGGTCTTTCCTAAACTCATTGGGACTTATTATGGAGGGTTTTTCTCTATAAATAGGACGTCCCTTAGCCTCTTTTACTCCTTTAGAACCCTAATTGAAAGTGAGAAAAAGAGAAAGAGAAGGAAGAGAAGAAGATAAGAAAACTTGAGGAAGAAGATTAAGAAAGAGGAGGAAGTTCAGAGAAACCTCTGAATTAAGGTATGAACCTAATTCTCTACCTGAATAAGAGAGCCTAGAATAGTTTATGAAGAACATAAGATTAGGAGAAACCCAAATCATCCATCCATGGATAGATTCTAAGAGATTCCATGGAGGAAATCATTATGGACAATGAATGGTGTATAAATTATAGTTTTGAGCCATAGAACAATCATAGAATGGACCATGATAGTAAGCCAAAGGATCTAAACATGAAGGAATGAACTGTAGAGTGAAAGATTGACACAGAATATGTGTGGTCGCACGTAGGGTCGAATGATATCCGACCCTACAAGACCACATGATCATCCACATGCCCTCGGGAAGTCCCAGGGAAGGTGTGGTCGCACGTAGGGTCGAATGGTATCCGACCCCACCTGCGACCCTACACCCTAGGGTTGCAGAAACTGCTACCCCATGTGCGACCTTACCTGCGACCCTACACCCTAGGGTCGCAGAAACTGCTACCCTAGGTGCTACCCTACCTGCGACCCTACAGGTTCTGTTAGTTTAAGCATGTTGGAACTAATTCTAATTAAAATTTATCGACTTGTTAGGTCTTTCTAGTGGTTTAAAAGTGAATTATAAAGCTTGAACGAGGATCTACTAGCAATCAAAGGTGAGGGAACAAGACCTAAACTAATTGACTAATAATAAACTGTTTTTGTTTATTGAGTCCAATACCATGAATGATTCTATGCTTGTATGATTGTAATGTGCATATCACATGTCATCCACTATTCCTGTTATTATTGTTCATGCATATTTAATTTTATTTATTATAACATGATGATGATGATGATGCTAGGAATAGACATGTGAATGTATGTGTGTGGTTAGTGTACTTGATGCGAGTGGAGCATCAGGGGGAAGACGTGACACTGTGGTTCATCCTGGTCATCAGACTCTAGCTCTATCTCTACTCAAGTCTTGTCTACTGACATCGTCGTATCACCATTATCTTAGCAGAACTATTACGTCGTAGGACATCAGGGGAGGTGGTCTCGAACCGTATAGTCTCTGACTCTACCGGGGGCCTTAGCTCTATCTCTATGGACGTATTGAGGGATGCTAGGGTGAGGCCTTAGATATACTGTTTAACATTAGGATTGGTTAGTTGCGAGCCCAGTTTGCAAGTCCTCACCAGCAGGGGCTTACGTGTTGGTATGGGTAGGGCATCAGGGGAAGTGTGATGAAGTGCGGTCCTAAGCACTTTACCTCTATCCCTATTCCATGGTGGGTGCATGTGGGGGCGGCAATGATGTTTGATCCATTGGACGGTTTCACACATTTGTGTATAGAGGTGCGACGGCCACCAATCCTTTATATTGCACATTGCAAACTAATGAACCAGACAAAAAATATGAATTGAATGCATGCATATGTTTGTTGCATTGTTTTGTTTACTTACTGAGCTCAAGTTGGAGAATTGATCATCGCGCGTGCAATTCTTTTAGTTTCTGATGTTGCAGGTATTACGACTGAAGATTATGTCAACACGCCAACATATGAACATATGGTGGCTATGATGACCAAGCTGTAGAGAACTATTATGATTCATTAAGCAAGCGTTTCAACTGTAGATACGCTTAATGTTTAATTTTTGTATTTGGATATTGTAATATGTATTAAATTATGTTTTGGTTACTTGAAGATAAATGAAATATTAATTATTTATCATGACTAGACCTTAGTTCATTATCTGTAAGACTTTCGCTATTTACTTTATTATCTCAAATTAATGTGGAATGTGTTTTGGTTTAACATGATAGGGATAGTCTATTCGAGATCCTGATTGAACCGTTGATTTATTGACGGTTCATCACACCATTCTGAATAGTGCAAAATTGGGGTGTGACATGAATGGATTACCACTCTGATGAAACTGATTTCAAAGATTTGTCAGCAAGAGATAGTCATTAGGGATCGGATTCAGTTCCACTATTTCAAGAATGGATAATGTTGTTGCGGAGAAGCAGTGACTCTCCCCTCTTCCTCTTTCTTCACTGTTATTTAGATTTAGGGCTTGGTTGAGAGCGAAAATGAAAGGGTAAATGTTATTTTTGATAGGATTCAAACTAGTACTTTTACCTCTTTTTAAAAATTTTTAATTTATAATATGAAGGATAAAAATGCCTATTAACGTTTTAAGTGATTTCCTTCAGTTAAGTGGGTGCGGTTGATGATTTTCCAAACATGTGGGTGGAGACGATATTACCAATACTTCTTGGGGTCTACGCAAAATTTTTCCTAAAAAGAAAAGAAATTTCAATATAAATTAGTATGATCTATTTAGCATCCGAAGAATACCAGTAACCAATAGAATAATATTAAACATTGAATCAGAAATTAACATGAATGAGTGAAAATATGATAGTATATCACAACGATTGATTTATTTTTTTTATATAAAAGAAGAGGAGAATGTAGAGGTGCCAATTTGACCAAGACCGATAGATCTGATTATTAAATGTGTTGGATTTAGATCCGAACCGATCATTAAACAGGCGTTCACAATGCAAGAGTGTAATCTGACTGAACCGATCAAATGATTCGAAAATACCTTCCAAGCAAATTAAATATTGGTTCGAACCAAACAAATACAATCCTACAGCTGGAAACTTAAAACTAAGGAAGTAAATGGATCGCTGTAAATTTGAATTCGATTCGAATCCGCATAATCGGATTTGGATGCGAATTCGGATAGGTGAGATCTAAGCCGGAGCCGAATCGGGATAACAATCTATCGGATCGGATTTAATCCGCTCCGAAAAAAAATGTAAACAATCAAAGCGAGTCATCGCATACAGCATACATTGTTTCAACTTTCAACTTTATAGGTTAGAACGCCCATTGATTTAAAACCCAGTCGCATAAGCTGTTGTTTTTTTTTTTTTGGGAATTGGAGTCAGTCTGTCAGACTCAGAGATCAGTTTTCTAAATTCATCTGTATTCTTCTTCTTACTTCTTTCTCATTCTTCTTTCTCCTTTTTCTTTGTTTTTTTTCTTCTTTTTACTACTACTTCGTTCTGCTACTTCTCCATCTTCTTTTTTTTCATTTAGAAAAAGAACCGTGTAAGTCTCGTCGGGAGAAAGTACAAAAAAAGGAAGAATCGAAAGTTGCAGAGAGAGAAGAGAGGGACCATGAAGGGATGATTATAAGGAGGAGAAAAAGATGAAGAACATTTGGGTCAAACCACGGCATGGCGGTACTGGTTGGGTAGGGGTCGCCCGATGGTGGAGGTGAATGTCGCAGTGGGGCTCACCGGTGCTGGAAGTGGGGAACTTCGACTAAGGGTGTCAACGGGCCGGTCTGGGCCGGTTTCGGTCTGGGCTGAATCGATGTCGGATTTTATAAGTCCATCGCAAAACATGTCCATTAAGAGTTCAGGCTGGGTTGGGCTGCGCTGGACACAATAACTATCGGGTTGGTCCGGTGTCGATTTGTTATCGGGTTGGGCTTATTGAGGTGATTTCTGGCTGGTTCGGTCCGGACCAGGCTTATCAAGCTTATCGGGCCTATTTTATATATAAGATATATATCCTATTTTATTATTTCTATCTATAAAATTAGCATCATTCCTTCTATATGCATGTAATTTAGTAAATTGTAATAATTAACATACTCTTTTCAACTATAGATTCATATAATCTTTCCGATCAAGAAGTGAACTATAACAGTGTAATATAATCCATCAAAATTTAAAACCATTAAAATTAAGAAACTGGGCCCGGATGGACCTTACCGGTGTTCGGGTTAGGTATTATTGGTTCGGGCTAGTTAGGGCTAGTTCGGGCTTCTTAACGGGCTGGTCCGGTCTGGTTTTGGTTTGGGTTGAAACAGTGTCGGGCTTTACAAGCCGAGACCGAAACCTGTCCATTAAGGTTCGGTCTGGGCTGGGTTCGGGTTATATCGGGCTGGCTCGATCCGTGCTACCGGGCCGGGCCCATTATTGACACCCTTAACTTCGACCATTAGTTTTTTCTTTATATTTTTTATTTTTGGTTATAGTTGATTTCTGATGTTGTGCTCTACCATTGCTTGTGCTGATCTATTCTTGGAGATCCGAATGCGAAGTCACAGTTTAGCTTTCGCTGTTTCTTGTGTTCTTGGGAGTCAGTTTAGCTTTTGTCGTTTCTTCTGTTATAGTTTTTCCTCTTCATTTTCTCAATTTTATTGGATGGTGATGGTGCGGTAGGTGGTTGAGGGAAAATAGGAGTAAGTGAAATAGGTTTCTATTTTCAACTGCCCACTACTTGGCCGATTGAAGATGTAGAATGGCCGATCGAAGATGCAGAGTGCAGACCATCTCCATCTCTATCTTGTAACTTGTAAGTTTAGTTTCCTTAATCCCTTTTTTTTCTCTTAATCCCTTCTCTTCTGAAAACAACAAACATAGTTTCGTCGTTTCAAGCTTTCAGTAGGCTCAGATGCATCAAGAGTGGGCAACACAACACAGTGATGTTTTTTCGGAATCGGTTTGAATTCGGATTTTCATTATTCTAATCCGCCGGATGCGGATGGGGTTGTCAAATTTCGGATTCGAATTCGGATAGTACCCTATCCGTACCGAATTCGATCCGTTTACATCCGTGCTTAAAACATTAAAATTTCTCTTACTCTCTTTCCTTTCTTGAGTCTTCCACTTGTTCCTTCCGTCCTCATCATCTTCACCTACATGGATATCACAAGCCTAATAAGAGTCTTTTAAAAGCCTACAAGAAGGTATCTAATCTACAACATGTGAACAATTATGGATTTGTGTAAGATATTTTTATGGGCTTAATTAATTATAAGGTTAGTTGATTCAGTGGGAGTCTAGTTACGAGTAAACCGATTTAAGTATGATTAGAGATGGACCAACCTGGTCCACTGTGGGACTGGTCCAGGGTTGGGGGTGATATTATAAATACCAATGGTTAGAGTCCCCACAGCCACGGTGTTATTTTCTTCTCCTATTCCCATACGCAGAGAGAAGGTCAAGGGATCCCGACAGGCTGTGGAAGACTTTAATCCAAGTATTCCAAGCATTCAAGCTAAAGGAAAACGGTCGGATATCAATCTACAGCAAGAGGTATGTCTCTAATCATCTCTTTTCAATACCCATTGTATTCTAGTAATCTGTGTTGTGTGTTTGTTAGGGTTCATGAGAAATCTCATGGGAAAACCCAAAGAGGATCTATCCAAAATTTCTTATAGTGGTATCAGAGCCACCTACACAGATCTAGAATCATGGGAAAGCATTGTTAAAACTTTTATTTGAATGAATTCAAAAAAGAGAGAGATTTTTCTCCCAAAATTCTCTTCGAATCTGTCTAGGGTTTGGACTCTTGAAAAAAATTTTCGGACCACTAAAAGCAAAATAAATTATACAGGATTGTAGGCCTCGGAGAGACGGAGCCGGCGACATAAAGTTGGTCGCCGAAAACTACCCGACGCGCCCTCACGCGCCGGGGTTGAAAAAAAAAAAAAACTCTGATGGCGCCGAGTCATCATCGGGCCGACTCGGCGCCGAATCGTGAACCCTAACGGGTTCCCTGAGTTGACTCGGGCTGAGTCTACCCAGCCCAATGCGCCAAGCCCAGACCAGTTCAGCCAGGGCTGGCCCAGCCCTGGCCCAATGCAGACTGGGCAAACCCAGCCAGGCCAAGCCAAGGGAGCCAGACCCGATCCGAATATGGGACGAGTCAAGACGATAACCGACCCATCGACCCAGAAATCTGACCCGATAACCCAGAATCTGACCCGACCTTTTGACCAAGAAACCCGCTCCGATGACCCGAGATTTTGACCCGATAACCCGGATTGTGGGTTGGTGGGGCCAGTGGTTGAAACCGCCGATTTACGGTTCGATTTAAGGGTCAAACCGTTTGGTTTGGCCTGGACCAAAGCATTAAAAAAAAAGAAAAGGGTTCTGTTTTGTGGATTCGGTCCGCCCATAGCCGAACCCGGACAGATCGAACCAAACCCGGATGAACCGGTTCTAGCCGGTTCAGGATTCAAGAATGCTCAAGCCAACTTTGATCGGCGATTGTGAGAGCTAGGAGCGTCGGATTTTAACGCGGTTTTTTGCGTTGGTTTCGTATTTTGATGCACTATAGATTGGTAAATAGTTTGATATAGTTTGGTGATTTGGGAATTTATTTTTGATTAAAAGGTGTCCCAAATTAATCCGATTTGTAGTTTTCTACTTATTTATCAGTTATTTTTGTACCAGATGCATGTAGAAGGTTATGTGTGCATGAGATTTTATTTATTGAGCCACAATGTACTGTAAAGTAGGGTTTGGGGATATCATTGTGGAATCGGGTGGAACCCACCAAAGTGGTACACCTAGTTTCATCATGATGTCTTCAAATTCAAAGTTCATGTATTTGTAAATGCTTGTGTAAGGACGATGTACACCTAAAGGTGGCATTGCCAAATTTTGATCAAATTAAGATTTGTGGGTATCATGTGAAGATTGGGTGGAATCCATCAAAGTGGTACACTCAGTTTCAACATGGTGGTACTCAAACCCCAAATTTGTGCATTTACATATACAATAAATGATATATTAATACACTGTTATTTATGGTGTGAAAAGCAGCTAAGAAAGTCAGTGTTAACCCAAAGGTGACATTGTCAAAGTTAAAGGTACGTTCATGCACATGAATTGAAAGAGTTTTGACTTTAGGGAGTCTCATTAACCCAAAGGTGGTGGGATTTTCGAGAGTCATTATTCTTTCACAGTTATTGCACAGAAACTGAGAAGACCACTGCATGTTTATCCCAAAGGAGAATGTGTAGTTGGTTAACTCTTGGAAAATGATATTTATTTGCATGAAAGGATTTTTACTTTAGGGAGTCTCATTAACCCAAAGGTGGTGAGATTTTCGAGAATCATTATTCTTTCGCAGTTATTGCACAGAAACTGAGAAAACCACTGCATGTTTATCACAAAGGAGAATGTGTAGTTGGTTAACTCTTGAAAAAAGATATTTATTTGCATGAAATGTTATATGGTTAATGCAAGTAAAGGGTATATGTATGAGTCTTCAGTTGTTTGATACTGTATTTAAACTCATACACTGATGTGTTCATCTAAGTATGACTGTCCCAAAGAATGTTTTGATATCTATTTTTTTTCTCTTCTTGGGACAAAGAATAAAATTTATTATGAAAAGGTTGGAGACTAGTCTATGATCGTTTGACCTAGATGTATCTTTCATAGTAGTTTACATAAGTTGTGAGGTATTCTACTATTGAGGTTATGTGTAGCAGTATTAAGATGAGAAATATTACGAATGGATTATTTAAGAAAAATCCAAAGGATAAGAATAATGTTTTAGAAGGGGTCAGAAAATAGTTTATTAACATAGCTCTCTAGTACCAGTTATTATTGGGTAACTCCAAGGCGGATTACTCAAAGATGGGTAGATTGACCATAGATAGGTAGTTTGACTAAATACTGTTAAGCCAGATAAGCATATCTAGAAAGGGATGATGATTCAAGAATTCTCTAGGTATTTGGGGTAGGAGGGTCTTGAAAACTGTTGGCTTGAATATTGTAAAGTTTTTCTTTTCAATTAAATTGAAAGAAATTATGCTTATGATGTTGTAAGGTAAATGACTGTATGTAATGTTGATCGTATTTGTTAAGTGATGTGGTGAATAATTTTTCATGTTTGATTGTGCAATCTTAGGTTTGAGTAGTTGTAAGGTAAAGACAGGTTGAAAAGGTTTTCTTGGAATGATTGAAAAGATTTTGTCAGTGGGAGTGTTTAAATCTACTTGGTTAGTGGAAGATCTGGTAATTGATGATTTATCTGTAATTGATTGTTCTGTATATGGTTTAATGGACAAGATTATTGGTGAGCATTTATTGCTTGTATGTATTTTAATTATTTAAGACATGTCAAAATTGCAAGGCGGTATTTAGCCAAAGAAGGCGGCATTTAGCCAAAGAAGGCGGTATTCAGTCAAAGAAGACGGTAAGCCAAAGTATGATATTAGTCCAAACTGGAGACGGTTTGCCTATATAAGTTGGATAATATCAAAGTGCGTTAACCTATAAGGATTTTAAAGTAACGGGATCGTGGTAATTCGATCATTGGACTCAAGTATTCATCTCAAAGTGATTTATGTCATTAAGTAGACCTCTGTATGTGACTGACAGTAGGGGGTACACCGGATGTGTAGGAGTACTTTCCGCTGTTGTTCGACATTGGTAGGCTTGATAACTGAATCAAAGTAAAGGATGGTTTTAGTGTAATTAGATTCCATGGCCACATTGGATCAATGGTGAATTTATAATTAATATAGTCCAAGTGGGAGATTGTAAGATATTTTTATGGGCTTAATTAATTATAAGGTTAGTTGATTCAGTGGGAGTCTAATTACGGGTAAATCGGTTTAAGTATGATTAGAGATGGACCAACCTGGTCCACTGTGAGACTGATCCAGGGTAGGGGGTGGTATTATAAATACCAATGGTTAGAGTCCCCACAGTCACGGTGTTATTTTCTTCCCCTGTTCCCATATGCAGAGAGAAGGTCAAGGGATCCCGACAGGCTGTGGAAGACTTTGATCCAAGCATTCCAAGCATTCAAGCTAAAGGAAAACGATCAGATATCAATCTACAGCAAGAGGTATGTCTCTAATCATCTCTTTTCAATACTCATTGTATTCTAGTAATATGTGTAGTGTGTTTGTTAGGGTTCATGAAAAATTCCATGGGAATACCCAAAGAGGATCTATCCAAAATTTCTTACAATTTGAAACCTAACATCTCTCTCTATTTATATTTACGTCCATAACAGCCGGTTTAAGACCAATTAACCCGATTATCATAAATTTGATTATGGATCAAGACAAATCGGACAGAATATAAACATATCCATGCCTCGCTGATGGGGACAGATTAAACCCGACTGAGACCAACCGATTGACACCATAGAATGACAACTTTCAAGCCCTAGATGGAAAAAGGGAACTGTTAACAAATTATACACTAGCCCGACAAATAGGGCATTCACTCCCCATTCATCTAGCAACTGAAAATTCCATGATATGCTCTTGCCCTTTAGAGGGAGTGCATCCGGGAGAATACATGACCTTTGATAGCCGGGAAGACATTTTTAATCTAGTTTCAAAGTGATAAGTGATAAATGGGCTGAAGAACGTGTTTAACAATGGGCTTGGTTAGGGAATGCATTCCTTGATCAAAGATTGAGAAAACATACCCAACAAAGTTTTTGTTATCTCATAATGTGATCTTGACCTAATGCATTCTACGAAGACATTCCAAACGCAGCCTAAGTTTCCAAAGGTCCCTTGAACTAAATGACAAAAAATTTCCAATTTGATGCAATATTTATGTTTCTCACAAGGTTCAATTTTGACTGCGAAAATAATTATCCGTAGTTTCTTCTCTCAAGTCACTGCCTATTTATTATGTCCAATTCAACTCTCTCTCTCTCTTTATTTTTTTTAATTTTTCTAATTTTTTTTATATTGATAATAAGGAAAATTAAAAGGAAGAGGAGTGAATTTTTTAACTTCAAACTTAAAAATAAATTTTTGTAATCATTACAGTAATTGACAATGTAACAAATTCCAAATCATTCCATATTTTTTATTAACTTATATCCAAATATTTTGCATTTGAGAATTAAAATAAAAATTCATTTTAAAAGTATCATTTTCAGAATTTATGTTTTTTTTTCTTCTCAGATTGGTTAACATAAAGCTAAGTAATTTTCATATTATTATGAAAATTTCCTTTCAACTATGATTTAAAAACTTTTTAGAAATAAGATAAGAAAAAATCAAGAGAAGATCACATGTTTTAAATACACCTATAAATGTATCAATCAAACACTTCTCCTTTTTTGTAAACCTTAATCCAATCTACCCATGCAAAGAGATAATTTCACTCCTCAAAATAAATTTGATAATAAATCTCAACTACCCCAAGATGTTACCATTAAGATTTTTTTTTAAAGGAAATATTTGTCTAGGCTTTTAATTGCTTGATATTAATTTGGCTATTAATTAACTGGTTATTTTACCTCCCAACAACCCCAAGGAGCAAAAAAATCGTCTCCCGTGTGCCAGCCCTCCGGCCTGTCAGATGACGGGCTGGAATGCATCGGTATACGTGCCGGTGCATTCCAACCAGTCAGATGATGGGCTGGAAGGCTGGCGCGCGGGAGAGGATTTGAATCTCCCCAAGAACCACAAATTATTGATGAAAGCCATATTTTATATTCTGCTCTCTCATTATGACAAAGATTAGTATTTTAAACTGAGCATTGTATGCCATTTTCATCAAAAGTAAGCTCTCTCTCTCTCTCTCTTAATATGGTATTCTTTTGAGATTAATGATTTCCATTATTATTGGGAGCAATGTAAACTTCAAGATGTTATATTTGTAATGATTTCTTCTATCAACCGCAAACAAGGGGGAGAGGAAAAGAGAGAAAGGGGTGGTGGGTCATTTTTCAATCTCTTTAAACCACTGTTTGCTGAGCTAGGATTTCATATGGACATCACACTCGTGCAAAACTTCCCCTATGGCCTTTGACCAGCTTCTTAATGATGAGGTTTCCCCTCCTTGTTGCCGCTGAAATAGACCAGAAGAGGACAATCGAAAGGACCAGACCGGGATTTAAGGAAAACTCTCTTGTGCGTAAGTCAGAGATCAGAGCAACAGTAATAAAAAGGGAATCGAAAGATAAATAATTCTAGAATTAGAATTGGAATACCTTAACTGCACTAGTGGCGAGTTCGGACAATCTGCATGTACATGTACTTTTCATGGGATCCCATCACCATCTATGTGGTCTGGGACTCGCTTCTAGAATGTGGGATCCACTAGATATTGATGAGATTCTAAAAAAAATACAAGTACATGCAGATGAATTATTCTTAATAGTAATTACTCTTTTTATATGATAATGCATTAAAACCATCACTATAGGGACTTGCCACTGCTTTAGGCCGAGCAGACCCTTGACATAATCTCCTCAGCGTGCCTTCACCCTCCATCCTTATCTGTAATTCAGTTCCCTTGGCATGCTTCAGCCACGGGTTGCCCATCTAGTGGTGGGTTATTTTAATGTATATCAGAATTAGATGATTAGAAAATAGCAAACAGATATAATAATTTTTCGTTACAAATTATAAATATTTGTAATTGTTACAGCACATGACAGTGCAACAAACTCCAAACCATTCCATATTTATCATGTCAACAAACTCCAAACCATTCCATATTTGTTGATTAGTTTGCATCCAAATATTTTGCATTTGAGAAGGAAAATAAATATTCATTTTAAAAATATCATTTTGAAACTTTTTTTTTTTTTTTTCTTCCTTGTTTGGTTAACATCTTCCTGTTTGGTTAATATAATGGTAAGTCGTTTTCAAATTATTATGAAAATCTCCTTTCACCTATGATTTAAAGACCCTTTTAGAATAAAACCAGAAAAATCAAAAGAAGTCCTATGTTCTAAATAAATCTATAGATGTATTATTCAGACTCTTTTTTTTTTTAAATTCTAATCCAATTTACTAATGCAAAGAGGCAATTTTACTCCCCAAAATAGAATAGGATAATTAATATCAGCTACCCCAAGATGTTAACATTACGATATCCTCTTTTTATTTATGAGAATAGATATTCCCATTAGAGTCTGTCTAGCCTTTTCCTTGCTACATCTTGGTGACTTAACTATTAATTAACTGGTTACTTTACCTCCTAGCAACCCCCAAGTACCACAAATTATTTGATGAAAGCCATAGTTTATATGCTTTTCTCTCATTATGACAAAAATTAGAATTTTGAACTCAACTTTGTATGCTATTGCTATCAAAAGCAAGCAAATACAGTCCTCTCTGGTATTTTTTTTTTTTTGAGGTTAATGATTTTCATTATTATTGGGAGCAATGTAAACGTCAACTAGAGATGCTATACCGTGTATACATTTAAACCGAACTAAATCTTGGTTTAAACCGAACTAAATCTTGGTTAAAACATTAAAATGTCTTTTACTCTTTTTCATTTCTTGAATCTTCCACTTGGTCCTTCGGTCCTCATCTTCTCTACATGGGTGATCACAAACCTAATAAGAGCCTTTTAAAATTCTACATGCAACAAGGTATCTAATCTACAACATATGAACGATAATGGATTTGAAACCCAACATCTCTCTTTATTTTTTATTTACACCGTTACAGTCCATCCATAGACCAATTAGCCCGATTATGGACCGAGACCAACCAGATCGAATGTAAACGTGTCTGTGCCTGGCTAATGAGGGATTGATTAGCTAAACAAGCGGTCACGGTGCGGGCTGTTAAAATGATAGGGACCAATTAAGGCCGACAGAGACCAACCGATTGACATCAAAGAATAGCAACTTTAAGGTCCTAAATAGAAAAAGGGAACTGTTCACAAACTATACATTAGCCCAACATTCATGGCATTCACTCCCCATTCATCAAGCAACCGAAAATTCCATGATATTCTCTTTCCCTTTAGAGGGAGTGCAACCGGGAGAGTACATCACCTTTGATAGTCGGGAAAATTCCATGACATTTTCACTCTAGTTTTAAAGTGATAAATGCACGGAAGAACATGTTTCACAACAGGCTCTGTTAGAGAATGCATTCCATGATCAAAGATCGAGATTGCGTACCAAACAAAGATTTTGTTATCTCTAAATGTGATCTTGAGCTAATGCATTATAAGAATGTATATCAAAGGCAGCCTAAGTTTCCAATGGTCTCTTGAGTTATCCAAAAAAAAAAAAGTTACAAATTTGATGTAATATTTCCAGTTCTCACAATATTCAATTTTGACTCTGAAAATGGTTATTCCATAGTTTCTTCTCTCAAGCTCTATCTACTTATTATGTCCAGATTTAATTTTTTTTTTCCCTTTTGTTTTCTTTTTCTTATGGACAATAAGAGAAATTAAAGGGGAGATAAATGAAATTTTTTAACTTCAAACTTAAAAGAAATTTTTGTAATCATTACAGTACATGACAATATAACAAACTCCAAATCATTCCATATTTATTGATTAGCTTGCATCCAATTTTTTTGCATTTGAAAAGTAAAATAAAAATTTATTTTAAAAAGTATCATTTTGAAACTATGTTTTTTTTTTTCTCCCTTTGGTTATGTTTAGATATCAAGAAAAGAAAATAAGAAAGAAATTTTTTTGACATCCAAACGTAACTTTAGGATAATATACTTTTTTTTTTTCAATGAGAGTAAAATCTGTTATTTCACATGTGTACTCAATAACATGATGAGATAATGATATTCTTAAGAATGACGACAAGTTATTTTCAAATTATTATAAAAATCTCCTTTCACCTATGATTTAAAGATTATTTTAGAATAAGACAAAAAAAAAATTAAAAGATCACCCGTTCTAAATACGCCTATAAATGTATCATTCAGGCACTTTTTTTTTTCTTAAACCTAATCCATTCTACCAATGTACAAGAGACAATTTTGATCCTCAAAATAAAATAGGATAATAAATCTCGGCTACCCCCAAGATGTTACCATTAAGATTTCTTTCTTTTTTATTTTTTTTATAACGGGAATAAATATTCCCATTAAAGATTGTATAGGCTTTCCATTGTTTGATATGAACTTGGCTATTAATTAATGGTTACTTTACCTCCTAACAACCCACTTACATAGAGAGGGAGCCAATATATCAAATTGATTAGGTCTAGAAAACTTCACTCATTATGAAAACTCTTAGGCACAAGTCACACAACACACTCACATAGAGAGGGAGAAAAGGATAGAGAGATAGAGAGAATTTAAAAAAAAAAAAAATTTTGGGTAAGAAGATAGAGAACCAAAAAACAAAAAAAAATTGAACCAAAAACATCTTTTTTTTTTTTTTTCTCTGGCCATAAACAAGTTTCAAAGTAGAGATACCTTCCCTTTTCTTCCTTTTTTTTTTTTTTTGGGGAGGTAATTGTAAAAATTGGTAGATCTTGCCTTAAGTCTGTACGTTTGAGTTTGAGTATGACCAGTGATTCATTAGTCGTTTGAGTACCCAGTGTTCAAGGCTCATTGTCTATTTTATGGGCTAAATAAAAAATCTAAGCTACAAGAGTTTGGACACATGAAACGGGTCGTGCCAATTCCAGTGCCCGGGTTGTCGACCAGTGGGCATCTTTCCTTCTTTTGTTTTTTTGGCACAGGCATCTTTCCCTTTTAAATTATATTTAAACCCACCAAAGTATTTAAGGGTAAACAAAAAAAGGAAGACTACCAAAAAAGCTCAATGGTCTTATGTCTTTAAAGTAAGGATGAGGTCTGATGGTGGTGCTCTTGCAGTGATTTTTTTTTTTTTAGGTAGGTAGAATCCCAAGGAGAATTGAAGTCATGACCTTGCAGTGAAATGTTAATGTTACTTGGCCCCATCAACAACCAGAAGCACAATTCTGAACTGCCGTCATGGTTTACTTTAATTCTGCAATCAAGCTAGTCATGAAACAAAACCAATTCCTAATTCTTTTTTCATTACATAGACTGTTGGGCTATACTACTTAACTATACTACTTAACCCAAACCCCCACCCCCACCTAAAAAAAAAAAAAACAAACCAACTACTCTTGGGCCATACCAGAATGGAATCAGTGTAATTATCATCTAAAACAGTTTTCTCTAAACAGGAATGTGGTTTGTAATTTACCAGGTGGAGAAAATGCAGTCGTTTCTTGTTTCTATCAGGCTCGTTCTTTCAGTCACTGATGACAACACTTCAATGAAGGATCACTGCAGTTGACATACTCATTTTTACAGTTACTACAGATATAAGGGCAGATCAGAATAGGGTTCCTTAAGGCACAAGGTGAAGTCAGAAAAATCGAACCCCTTACCTCCTGGGTGCTTCCACTTTGCTTGCAGGACCCAACCAACTGAGCTAGCAGTTGTATTTAGTTAACATTCCAAATGCAGCAAGAGTATAATTCTTTCTAATCCAAACCATCTCATTCTATTCTTTTCCATGGTACTTTAATTAATAATTTATTTACTATTCTTCAGGGGTGCAAATCCCATGGCATTTGAACATATAAATTCATCAGGAGGAAGTCATTTCTACATTAATAATTAAGATAATATGAGTATAAAAGAAAGTTCTGAGACTAGGAGATGACACTAGGGGGAGTGGGTGGTGTGTGCAGAGAATAAAGATAACTTCAGTGCAGATGCAGAATTTTTATATTAAAATACCCTTGGTTTTATTTAACAGAATATCTAGATTAGGCATAAATAAGCCTATCAGAAATGTACAAAGCAATACAACTACAGTGTATCTGCCCAACACAAAAATGATCAGACTTCAATAACACACTACTCAAAACCCCGTTCAGAAGCCGAGAAGCTCTGAGTTTTTAAGCAGAACATATTAAGAAGCAGTCTACTTAATAGCAAGTGTTACATATTATATAAGGAACATGACACTAACATTAAACTCTTCATGTATTCACTTCTTCTGACATACCATGCTACATCTCAACAATTCCAAGTCCCTATGGTCCATAAATTGAATGAATTTAGTCACATCAAGTTCTTTCAAAATTTGTTTGGCGCTAAGATTCATGACACACACATTGGTCGTCCCTCCCTCTGATTATGCAATTTTCCAAAATTTTTGCACATAATTATCTCCTGTTAATGTAGGAACATAAGAACAACCACAATGAAAATCTTGAACTCATGAACATAGACAGACCAAAAAGAATGGAGGCAACGTGAAAGTAAATATACTTCAAAGTTACCATTATGAATGTACGGTACAAAAGTTTCTAAGGGCATTGGGTACTGTCTGACCACACCGTTCAAGAATCTCAATCAATGGTTTGGCAAGTGGTGCATCTTCCCTGCTGAAGAAGCTATGCAATACACCATTGACTGTGTGGCGAGCCATCCTTGTGAGGACCTTGACGTAGTCGTCCATTGATGACAAGAAATCAATAACTATGACGACTTCAAATTCCCCTATCTCTGTTCCCCAAAGGTGCTCCTTATCAGTGACCGAGATTAATATATTCCTCTTACTGCAAGCATTTGGAATAAATAAATGACAATAGATGAGTTTCAAGCACACATCTCATGCTACTGTGGCAATGAAACAAAAGAATGCAGAATTTAACTTCTAAGGCTAGGGATATACCCTTTTCTGCATGTAGACCGGAAAATAAAAAAACAATCACAGAGATCAAATTCAAATGGTTTCCAATAAGTGGAGCTTCCACAAACAGCCTAGTCCAAGTCAGGGAATCCAACAGTGGCAATAGAGAGAAGATATTAAGATTCAGATGATTACCTGTTAGCTACTTGTGAACCATCACTAATTGAGTCATCCAAAATGGGATATCCCTTGGCCTTGACAGTAGTTAGTAACATCTGGGCAGTGCTCTCTGTGTCTACTATAAATAGGACCTTCTGTAGCAATGAATGCACTAGAGTGCTGCATGCTTGATCTAGAATTTGAATGCCCTGCAAGAATCATTAAAGGAAAAAATGGGGTCAATGGAACTGTTATTTCATGGCACCTTGAAGACAGAAATATTCAAGTTTCTTCTCTTCAAAATAAGCTCAATTATTTTTAGCCCTACCAAATATGTCACTAATCTGTTTTGCATGTTACAAATATATAGTTATCAATTAAGTTTAAGCATCCATTGTGGAGTCTGATAAACAAAGTGTTGAGTTTGAACAATATATTAGTTCACCAAATATTGAAGAACGTTTGAACAATATATTAGTTCACCAGATATTGAAGGAATCACCCACCTACAAGATACTTTTGGTTTTCTTTGTTGTCATCAGTGTATGATTATGAGGCATTAGAAAGACTCTAAGAGCTAGAATTCTAGGATAAGATCTGGTCTGAACAAGAAATTTCCAATCTGAAGAGAATTAATATGTGATAATAATTGAGAGAAATATTAGGAGATAAAATAGGAAACAGAAGAGAGAAAGAGATTACCAAGGAGGAGGAAAGAACTAATCACACAGAGAAAGAAAATTACTAACCTGGAAATTAATTAGGCTAGCTCAATGGGCAAGAGAAAAAAGCTCGCAAGCGACAAACCAGTAAACAAATATTCGAACATATCCATTAAACTAAATCCATCCTAAGGGGGGTGGTTATATATTTATAGACTTTTAAGATTCCTAACTTGACATTCATAAAAACTCTTAATCACTCTCTTACACTAAATAAAATAATCAAACTCAAAATGGCCTTCTGCCAGCTTCTAAAATATCCTAGACTGACTCAAACCTCTAACTTAATATGTAAAACATCAGGACTCTTTGACAGCTAAGTCTGATTTCCTAAACTTGGAAATGGGGCCCACAACTAACTAATTACTCAATCAAGTACTAATTTTTGTCCATCCCCTTTACACCATGGTTTTAAGTATTGATATGATACGCTCCGTATCCACCGATATGTATCCATATCGACAGTGATTGATACGATACTTTTCGATACATATCACTTTTATTTAAATAAAAAGTGTATCCACATGTATTGACCATATCGTACCGATACGGCTCGATACACTCGATACGTATCGATACACTTAAGTTTTCATTCTTGCAAAAAAAAAAAAAAAGATACACTTACCGATACGGCTCGATACACCTCGATATGAACCGATACACCTCGATATAGTCAATACACACACATAAAGATTTATACAACTGATTTTTTTTCACTTTTCTGGTCTTCTTATTTGCTGAAAATCTACAGTTCATGTGAACCGAAGGTTGTAGTTCATTGAATGTCATCAACTATGTCTTTAATCCTTGGAAATACTTCAAGATTACTTATTATAGTGTTTTTATGCTTAAAAATTATGTTTAGCATGTACCCTAATCATTCCCATGAGTATCTTCCCCCGTATCCTTGTGTATCCACCATATCCACGATACGATACAATATACCTCTTAAAATCGCTTGACGAGCACTACCGATACACAAAACTTTAATCCTTGCTTTACACCTAAGTTTTGGCTTTATATTTCAGCCTACTACAATTAACAATACCAAAAAAGAAAGCCCAAAACAATCTATAACCAAACCTGTTTCTGAATCGGGTCTGCATAAATATTGCTTTCCTAACTTTTGATGATTCTATCTTATTTTACATATCCAACAACGACATGAAGTAAATAGCAAAACAGCATTTTCAGGTGCTCCACGGTGGCATCATGCTGGCAGATCCAATAGTCTGTGCAAAAGACAGTTTGCACAAGGCAGGCAAGAACTTTGTGAATGCAATTATTTTGGTTGTACAGTAGGAGGAACCAAGGGAAGCCATTTTGGACCTGGTAGTGGAAAATGGTAACTAGGATAGCTGCATCACATAAGTAACTTTTCAACTCAAATTGTCATTGACAGCAGAATGGGAGGGAGGTAGATGTTCTTCAAAGAGGTTTTAGAGTTCAATGCTTGAACATGAACAAAGTACTCCTTGGATATTAGATTCAACATGGTACTCAATGAATTTGGAGGTGAGTGTTGTAGCAAAATATGGCTTAAACAAGCATATAATCAATTAAAAAAGTCAGTTCTTTGTCATGGGTGCCAAGTAAATAAGAAATATCAGAGGTTCATGAATTTGTTTGCTCATGTGGGGTGATATGCTTATATTTACACCAAGTCACAGCATATTAGTAAGGGTAAAACATTCTATCCCAATTCTAATTTATTCAGCCTAACTGCCTAGTAGACATAGGAAAGATGCAGTTTGAATTGTGCAACATCAACAGGAAGTATCTCTTACTCTAGGGACGCATAATTAAATTAATTTCCACCTACAGTCACATGTTTCTAGAATCAATTACCTGATTTATCAAAGCATAATAGTATAATCCGATAACTCAGTTTTTAACTGCAAACCCCAATATCTAAAAGCAATGTATCTTCTTCCTCAAAATGATACAACAACCACAAAAGACTATAGAAACAATCAAGAAGACATAAGATATGAGACATTGGTCACTTGTGGTAACACAATTCTATACACTATATCTTCAGGGATGTAGAATGATCAATCAAATTCACCAATTTACAAACCTCTGATAGTTTTCCATCTTCTGAGGCAGAAATATGTATGTATTGAACGACGCATGCACTTTGACTAGTTATAGATTCGCTAAAAGATAATCGACTGATTTGCCCCACCAAAAGATCCTGCACCACTGAAGAAGAGGTATGTCCAAGGCAATTACCAAAAAGAACTGTTTGAGAATCTCCGGAAATGGATTGCCTAATGGATTTTATCTTATCAAGAAATCTGCCTTCAACAAAATCTTCCAATCCATCCACAACCTGACAAGAATCAAAACTGAATTATGAGCAAATAACAGGAATTATAGGTGGAAAGAACTTGAGCCATTTGTTTGTTTATATATTTGGTGGGGTGGGGTGGAGTGGAGTGGAGTGGAGTGGAGTGGAGTGGGGTGGGGGTGGGGAGGAATGGGCTACCAATTTGTAACAATAAGGAAAAAGCATATGAGCTCAAACATATGAAGCCATGATGCAAGGTTATCTGCTATATTTGTTACAGTAATTAGTTGTGCATTGCAGAAAGAATGTTTGATTCTATACTTACACAAGAAGTTAAGGTTATCAATAGAAAAATTTTCATCTAACCCCCAAAAACTATGTCAAATTCGATCTACTACCCAATGGTTTCTAGAAATTCTAACCGGCCCCATTTAACTGACAGACTTAACTGAACATGTGAGTAGACATTCCTACCCTTTCTATTTGAAACTTTAAAACATTAAAATGAGATAAAGTTACTAATTTACCCTTTCTTTAAAACATTAAAATGAAACTCAAAAAAAAAAAAAATCATAAAATTTCATCACTTGCAAGTTGTATCTCAGATCGGGAACTGAGAATCATTCATGATCGATAACGATTACCATGGCCGGACAGAGTTGCAGGTTTTATATCATCCTCATTAGCACTCCATTACCTAATCTTTAATGATCTCAAGCCCTTCCAACTCAAATCCAGATTCATTAAAAAGAGATATATTTCACTTCGATTGCTTGGTCATTTCGAAATCTAGGTCAAGAAGATCTAGTCCTTTTTGGATCTCGATTATCCTGCCTGATGTTCTGTAAATCTCGCTAAATGAAGCTTTATTTTATTTTTACTTGTCCCCGATTTTATAGAGATGATGTGGAGCTGTGAGGAATTTTTGTTCTGAAATCATGTGCCCCTCTTCTCGGACTCTCTCTCTTACTCTGCCCATCGACGGCCCCACTCCCTATCTTCTCTCCTTCTTACTTCTTCTCCTTCACTTTTCTCCCACAATCCCTCTTTTTTTTCCTAAAACTTCTTTACCTTCCCCTCTTCTCGGACTCTCTCTCTCACTCTGGCCACCGACGGCCCACTCCCTATCTTCTCTCCTTCCTACTTCTTCTCCTTCACTTTTCTCCCACAATCCCTATTTCTTCTCCCGTAATCTTCTCTCAATCTCTATATAGATCCCCTTTCGTTTCTTGCTTGGATTGGACCCATCCGTAAAACCTTTTAACTGAAAAAAAAAAAAAAAAAAAAAAAACAGAGCAACAAAAACCCTTTTAACTGAAGTATCTTTAGAGAAACGAAAAAAAAAATTGCAGACATTGAACTCCGACGTAGGAAACGATCAGAGGAGGATCCCCTTGTTTCTTGCTCTTCGTCTCCAAATTTCTAGGGTTTGGGAAGAAAGAAACTTGAAAAACAGATGGGAATAAGGGCATTATTGTCTTTTACTTTTGGAATAAGGGTATTATTGTCCTAATATTTGCAACTAACGGGACTCTACTAACGGGTGGAGTCTCTTTGATTAACGGTGAAAAAATTTTGGGTGGTAGATGAGACATTTGGAAGCCTTTTGGGTGCTAGATGAAACTTTTGAAACTTTTGGGGGTTAGATCGAATTTGACATAGTTTTTGGGGGTTAGATGAATTTTTTTCTTATTAATAATAAGTAACAAGATGGGTGGAAGTCAATTGAGATGGTTTGGTCTTAACAGTGAAGAAAGACAAAGACCACAGTACAAGTTGGAGGTCTTCAACAAGAAAGTGGAATGCAGAAAATGACTTTGGTTGAAATAATAATGCTTATGTTTTAACAGACAATATATACAAATTTGAGAAATTCTGGTGGATCAGCCTGTATTCAAGACTGATGATAATCATAACACTTTATTACTTCTATCAATAGATTTCGCAAAGATAGAGCCCTGTATAGAGTGCAATGGCAGAACAGGATTACTTTACTAAGTTCAAGTAGTTTGGGTAGGGCTTAGAGCCTTAGCCAAGGTCGATATGCTTTCAACCATAATAATACTATTTTTTTTTTCTTTTTTGGTGCTACCACTCTTATTACAAGGAAACCCCCCAACCCAACCCAACAAAATGAAGGTGAGACTCAATCCCATGACCTGGCAACCACAAGCCTGGGTCTTTACCAGATGCACTAGCTGGCATCTTCAATTATATTATAATAATGGAATTATGGAAGACTAATTTACTATCACCATTAAAAAAAGAACAAAGGTCCTAGAAATGAGAGCAATTTGTAGAAGCCACAATGCAAAAAGTTCAAAAATGGAAAACAGAGTACATACTTCCTCTTAGGTGGAATCCAAAGCATTAGTTATTTGGATCACAGCCATGCAATGTACCTCACTTAAATTTCATGAAAACTTCCACAGAAAAGTAGGGAGGTAACATCAGAACAGAACCTCAGTTTACAAATAAAATGTACTAGTCCTTAACAAACAGTGAGGAATGAAGAACGCTGCATGGCACTTAGAAGTTATGAATAAACAGTTAAGAAATATAATATCTTATCATTCTCTAGTGTAAAATGATTACATGTTTCTTTAGAATCAACGTTTATAAGTGCAATTTTTTGGGATCCAATGAAATATATTGCATGCATTGTTAGTACCCATTCCCACCTTCCCCGGAACAAATCAATATGGCAGCAAAGAAAGAACCTTACCAACAAAGAGACCCCAGATATGTCAATAGCCTTCAAAGAAATAAGCTCCAACAGCCTCTCAGGAGTGGAAATAAGAAACTCGGGCTCACAACTCCTTAACCTATAGAGAAAAAAACAGATGGAGAATAGATGAGAAAGAAGAGGAATAGAAGCGGATCTAGCATTAATCCTCTAACTTGGTAGGCATGTATATCTGCTCATGTACTTCTTACTGTTATCAACTTATCATTGAATTTTCTACCTAGATATTCAATGGAAGATATGTGCAAAGGCAATCTAGTCATTTAACTGTAGATTAGGTTATGCGATAATAACTTTGTTCCTACTTTATTTCCAGCCGTAGTCACTGGCAATACTTGTACTGTTGTATTTTAACTGACAGTGACTTCCACTCTTGCACGAGTGAGATCATTTGCAATATTTGGACTCTTGAAGAAGCCCAACAAAAGCTCAATACATCAATTCCCATATTTGGCAACCTGATTGTAAGGTGTGGGGTCTCACTTCAGGTGCTGCTTTGTTTTCCAGTCATTATACCTTGGTTTCAATTCTTTTCATGCTCTATTTCAGCGACTGTTACATAACAGAAACATTCAACTTCTCTTAATTTTGGGTCTGTCTCCTTATTCTGGAATCAAAATTCTTTTCTCTCCCATTCTGGTTTCTGTTGCAAGTCTAAACTCTTCTTAATATTCCTGTACCAGCCATTATCTTTGTTATTAAGAAATCTAACCAGAACATAATCTTGTTCAATCAGAATGTACTGAAAGCTGAAAAAACTGGTCAATCATAACTGCAAGGTTCAGGCTATCCTTTAATCCTTTTGAACTAATTCTCAGCCTCATTGGATGAAAATCCCTTCTGAGTTATTCAACATCTCTCTAAATTTTCTGAGTTCCTTCTATGTATTGTCCTCAAAATTCAGTTATTAGGGGCCATTAGCTGCAAGCTTAATTTGGTTCTATCAATCCATGCCTGCATCATTATTGGCTTAGCCACCGTTACCAAGGCATGAGCCATTCATGAAGACATTTTGATGGCTATGGACGGAGGGTATGTCAAGCCTCATAAATTTTACTCTTACAAATAGTTTTAACATAATTTAATTTTGGCTCCTTGGCATGTAAAACTTTAACCACAGATTATATATGCCTAATACTTTATTAAGTAGTTACCAGACACTGCATGTTGATGCCTTAACCTCCTTTGGTTTGTCCTCAATGAGATGATCTGTGTTTTGTAAAAGCTTTGTGGCCTTCTTAATGATATTTTGTACGCAGACTTGTACTGGTGAATTAGCTGATTTGGTAATCTCCTCATAATATTAATATGATCAATGAAAAAGAAAAAAGAATAGAAGGAGAATCTAGAAGTACATGAAAAACTGAGACCAAATAATACCCTATATTTTTCTCCATCTTTTCATCTTGGATTCAAATGACATACTTTTACCCTATAACAATGGGAGCTAAAAGGCTCTCAGCCTTATAAACCACCATTGAATACTCGACTACATGTACAACCCATGCTCATTAGTTAACAGCATGAAGCCATAGTGTTAGATTAGAACCAGTCACAATCTTCCAGTATTCATTACCTATTCATATAGGGAATGTTGAATGACATTTCTATAGGTACATTTGAAACATGACACCTTTTTCAAAATACCCCTTGTCTTATTCCCAAAAGTTCTTTAAGTCAGAGGAAAGGGGGGTTTTTTCTACAAATTTCTTGAAAGTGACTCACCATTATATCATTGTCAAGGGTTGTAATGGTCTTGTATGGTTTTCAAATATACATGTGAAATGATAAGATTTACCCTCACTACAAATAACATATGTAATACTAAGAGGGCAAAAAAATAAGGTCTCAAATCATTTGACACCTTGCGAGGTGTTAATAAGAAAAAAATATATATATACACAGACGCCACTCACCCATGAATCTGACGCTCTAATGAGGCACCAGGATGTACACTCACTGTGTGTATTCCAAGAGACTTGAGAGGTTTGCATACTGACCGTACCTAAGCACAATGTGAAGCGTATCATTAGCATACCAAATCAAGAACTTCAACCCGTAGAGGATAAATGCAGCAAATTAGATTAATGATATTAGCTGTAAAAAGATGTCATTAAGCAGGAGTAAGCAAACGTCATCTATTATTGTTATAAGAAAGCGGGGAAAAAGGAGAAATTAACAAAGCAAAACTGCAAACCTTAGTGGCTTTCTCTTGGGATGGCACAATGAATAAGAGGAATGGGTTCACGACGGATAGACCTTCTTTCTCCTTTCTTGCAATAGTATCAGCAGCATTGGAGGCCATCCACGCGATCTGCTCTGTCGTAGAACAAGCTCCAGTCGTCTCTAGTATATCCAATCCTAGAGAACTACATTTCCAGAACTCAAATCCCCACGTGTTAATCAACAAAGGCCTATCTTTATTGCTATTGAAGGTACCATCATGCAACAACGCATTTTGTATGGCATTCAAACACAAAATAAGAAATTTAGATGGACAATCTGAGGTTCCGTAGAGCCCTCTGTTTTTAGCATGAATCTCTGTACCCTGCCCAATGAGCTTGGAATTTACTTTCACGGGTTTGGAAGGACCTGGTTGAGGCTGGCCCTCAATACAAATTGATGAAACCGACTTGTTTTGCTCATTCTTTGGATTTTTAACCTTCTCCTTATTGGGTACTTTCTTTTCTAACTTGCCAGAATTCCTACCCCTGGAATTCTCCTCAGAGACAGCCCGTTCATCCTGTTTAGAAGAATGTACTGTCTTGGCTTTCTTTGTGCTGACATTCTTCTTCCCGTTTCTGTCATTGAAGGGATCCTCTGGAGTAGGAAGGCTAAAACACATGCCCTGAAACCCCGAAACGAATCCATAAAATATTAGGAGCAAAATCCATCACGAGTGACAAGTCAGTGACACAGTGACTAACAATGGCAAAGCGTCGCACCGAATTAAACCAGGAAAGAAAAAATTACAAAACGCTTACAGGTGAAGTTGCGTCATCGATTTTCCAACAGATTAGAATTTTGTAATAGGAAAAACATGCGAAAGATGAAAAAAATATAACTTTCATAGTTAAACGACGAAGGAATTCAACGGAAAGGTCGTCTTGGGATAAAATTATCTCAAGAAAATCGATTAACTCAAAACTATCAACGCAACTGAATTTATGAGCTCTTCAAAATACCTCGCACATTCGGCGTTTGCCGGATTTGCGGCGTTGTTTGGCGGCGATAATAGCAGCAACTCGGGCAGAAACTGACGAAGGGTCATTCTGCATCCTCTTACGGATGGCCTTGTTCTTCTTTTTGCGAATCGCGTCGTCACCCTTCCCCATTGGTATTGTTGCTCCTCTGAACTCTCAGTCACCAAGGGTTCTTCAGTCTTCAGCAGCAGAAAGACTAAGAGATATTAAATACTCGCCCGTTGGCAGTTTTTAAGAGAGTGGGGTTGGAATCTTGGAATCGTGGATGGTGCCGGTGGACGATATGATACAAGATCGTGTCTCGTGGAGTCGGACTCGTGGCTAAAAATCGTGAATATACAGATCCTAATCAAACGGGCCCTGAGTGTAGCCAAGGAAGGCTGTAGATACATCTTAAATTGCCACATGATCTGTTAAAAATTAGGTGAATCCGCCTTTTTTTCTTTTTTCAATAAAATTATTATCTAAAATTTTTTCCGTATTCATAATTACTTTTTCAAGTCAAAACTTGTTTTCAGATTTCTTAAAATGAAAAAAATTTCAATTCTCTTTCTCCCCCTATATTTTTCAAATTACTAAATTATCCCTATCTTCATTCACTACCCATCATGATCTCTAGTCTAAAAGTTAAGGGTGTCAAAACTGGGCCCGGCCCGGTAGCACGGACCGAGCCAGCCCGATATAACCCGAACCTAATCCGGACCGAACCTTAATGGACAGGTTTTGGTCTGAGCTTGTAAAACCCGACACTGTTTCAGCCCAAACCAAAACCACCAAATCGGACCGATCCGTTAAGAAGCCCGAATTAATCCAAACCGATAAAACCCAACCCGAACACCGGTAAGGTCCATTCAAGATTAATTTCTTAATTTTAATGGTTTTAAATTTTAATAGATTGTGTTACATTATTAGAGTTCACTTCATGATCTAGAAGATTATGTGATTTTATAGTTGAAAAGATTATGTAATTGTTATAGTTTATTAAATTGCATACATATGAAATGAATAATGCTAATTTTATAGATAGAAATAATAAAATAGGCTATATAGTTTACATATAAAAGGGGGCCGATAAGCCCGATCCGGACCGAACCAACCTGAAATCACCTCAATAAACCTAGCCCGATAACAAACCGACACCGGACCAGCCCGTTAGTTATTGTGTCCAGCGCAGCCCACCCCAGCCCGAATTCTTAATGGACATGTTTTGGGCTAGGCTTATAAAACCCGACACCGGTTTAGCCTGGACCGAAATCGGGCCAGACCGGCCCGTTGACACCCTTACTAAAAGTGTTAAATGATTTATTATCCGTTAATCGATTCAATACAAAAGTAAAATCAAAATCAAACCAATTGACTAACCGTATCGAAATTACTATAGGAATCGATTATTAGTCAAGTTCGATTAACAAATAATCTAATTGTTAATTGATTTTTCATTAAACGATTTTACTTACATGAGAGATATTGTTTGTGTGTTTTACCATTTTGGATTTTGGTTTAGGTTAAGATTAGATTTCTATAGCCAAAACCATTTGGTTCCATTAAATTTAATAGATGTGTATAAATCCCCCTTCTGATCACTTACGTGTATTCTCCATCGCTTTGTTTGACAGTAAAGAAAATAAAAAAGAAGTAAAGCGAAATTTTTAAATTTTAAATGAAAACTTTTATAATGATTACAATATATACTATCATATTATTATGTAAATAATTCCAAATTATTTTATATTTAATTATTAACTACACTTCACTTTGCATCAAAATCTATCCCATTTAAAAAGTATGATAAATTTTACAACTTATAAATGTTATTACTAAATAAAGTAAATTATAGTTACCTCCCTTGCAGTTTGCCCTTAAATCCGGTGCACCCTAAACCTTTCAAACAATTTCAACTATATCCTATTTTAGATGGTGTTAAACTTTACACCAAATGGACAAAAATACCCATGAACAATTCAAAGGTAAAATATCACTTTTAAAATGAAATTACTTTTCTAACCCTATATTACCTTCGTCATCTTTTACCAAAAAAAAAAAAAAAACCTTTGTCATCCAAAGACCGACGGGTGAGGCTGCAGAGTCTGTATGCCGGTACTCTATGCTGCACATCTTTTTGTGATGTCTCATCTCTCATGTGATGCCTATTTTCACTACTGTTGTTGCGATCTTAGCATTTTCTGCTTTTCAATGGATTCTTCATAACCAGAGATCGGATTCCTATGTACTGGATCTGGTTCCATTACATATTGTAGTAAAGTATCCGCATGAGGGGTTTTTGCAGAACATTCAATGATCTGACGAAGTGTTTTGTGAGGGGTGTTTAGATGTTCGATAACATGCACTACATGTGTGATGACGTGATTGGATATACTGAATCAGCAAGGTATCACAGAACTAAGTGAATAGAATGTGAGGACAAAGATTGAAATCTTGGAAGTCGCCACCTAGATTAAGGTCTAGGACCTTGGAAAATGTGAAATCTCACCCTAAGGTAAGTCTTCGATTGACTCATGACCCTTAGATTAGATTTCTGGTCCATCAGAGATTGGGTAAGCGTCAGATTACGGTTATGGGAAGGGGTTGGGCACCTAAACCGCCCGATCGAAATCGGTCTCCTATACCTTTCCTATGATAGACTCTATCTGTTAAACCGAACCAAACCAAGTGGTTTGATATCATATATTGAACTGAATCTGTATCCATCAGATTGCCTACGTATTATGGAATTATTCCAAAAATCAGGTTCACCATCGTAGTTTAGGTGTGATTAAAGTTTATGATTGTGATTTATGCTTGTGCATGATTAAGTTCTTTGTTCAAGTTGAAATTTATGAAAGGATGAGAAACCCTATGGGTTAAGATCTGGATAGTCCATGTGGACTGATAGATAGTCCTAGTGGATCTAAGAATAATCCGATTTGGGTCAAAATATGAATAACCCTATCTGGGTTGGAATATGGATAACCCTATCTGGGTCAAAATGTGGGTAAATTTCATAGTGGATCTATGGATAATCCAAGTGGACTAAGATGGATCCGAATTTAAGATTTTCCCAAATAGTCTATGTATCCTAGGATTTGCCCTAGGAATCAGAATCCGCTAGTTTCGACTGATAACCCATTCTGGGTCGAAATGGGGGTAAATATCTAAGTGGATCTATAGATAGTCCGAGTGGACTAAGGTGTGGATCCGAATTTAGGATTCTCCCAAATGGCTTACGTATCCTATGGTTTTCCCTAGGAATCAGAATCCGTGTAGTTTGGGCCTGGATAACCCTATTTGGATTAAAATATGGGTGAATATCCTAGTAGATCTATGGATAGTCTAAGTGGACTAAGGTGTGGATCCGAATTTGGGATTCTCCCAAATGATCTACGTATCCTAGGGTTTGCCCGAGGAATCAGAATCCGCGTAGTTCGGATCTAGGTTGAAATGGAAATGGATAAATCCTAGCGAATCTATGGGTAGTCCAAGTGGACTAAGATGTGGATCCGAATTTGAGTTTCTCTCAAATGGCCTATGTATCCTAGGGTTTGCCCTAGGAATCAGAATCCGCGTAGTTCGGGCAAATGATAACCTGTTCTAGGTTAGAATGATTGAGAACCTATTCTAGGTTTAGGGTTGAGAACCTGTTCTAGGTTTAGGATTTAGAACCTATTCTAGGCTTAGGGTTGAGAACCTATTCTAGGTTTAGGGTTTAGAACCTATTATAGGTTTAGGGTTTATCGAGGGGTAAAATCGTCCTGAATTACCCTTTTCAACCTAAGCTCTAATTTTAAAAAGTTTGGCAAAATATTCTCTTTCTTTATTAAGGTTTTTTTATTATTCCCATTATACCCTTCCCAAGAATGTGGGTGCCTAAATGCACATCCCCACACCTAATATGTTTGCTAGGTGTACAGATATGATAGTTCAACTAGGGTGCAGCATAAATTAAATTATTGTCAAAAAAATAATATTCTAAGCATGGCATGTATGATATTTATGGTAACTATCACAACATATAGTAAGATTATGAAAATCTCCCTAATATGGCATATATTACAAATAAGGCAAGAACCTAATATGGTAAGATCTAAGCATGACAAGATCTAATATGGCAAGATCTAAGCATGACAAGATCTAATATGTAAGATCTAATATGCATCTATATATCAATATGGTAAGTACCAATCATAGAATGCATATATGACATGAATTTTTCAAAAAAGGAAAGATCTTATATGCTATTTTCTAAGCATAGTAAGACTTAAAAATAGTAATTATTAAGATTTTACTAAAATATGATAAAAATTTATCTATTCTATCAAAAATAGCAACACATGGAATGTGGAAAACATGGTATGCACAATCCAAACAAAGCATATGAATGCTCCAAATATAGTCATTTATCCAAATATGACAGAATTCACTTAAACAATCATTGATATTATAATGAATGAGACATCAATGAAACCTTTTTCGAAAAGTATAAAATTATCAAAAAAAACATATATTCAATGTTTTTTTTAAAAATTGTAATTTTTATGAAGAAATTTGGGAAGATTAATGACTCAAAACTGTCAAAATTGTGATACAAGGTTTCAGATAATGGACAAAACTATGAACTGTATTCAAATTTATCACATTACACAAGAATGACCATAAGTAGGTCTTTCGAAACTCAAATCAAGCTCAACTTTTTTTCATAGAAATATGACTTAATATATTATATTTCATATGAAGGAGTTGAATCCAAACAGAAAGCAAAAATAGGTCAAAGATATGCCCTAAGACCGAACATATGCACTGGTTAAATCTGTTCCAGATTTTTGACTAGTTGCACCATAAATTCCAAATAAAATTCTATTCTTAATGAAAATTAAATACAGACATATGTCTATGTAGATAACTGTCTGTTCTAAAATTTCATCAAGAAAAACATGATAAAACAGTATATTTGCTTTGTGAAAAATGAATCTTTTCAATCATGCAAATCAATACATCATGACAGATTCAAAATCAGAGCACTATGCACTTAAAAATTGATATCAATTCAATAAAAAATTAAAAAATATGAAACCAGTGCTATTTTTTAAAAGACTTTCATGTCTAAAAAGTTCATATTAAGTGGATTTTTGGATTATGGCCATAAGACCTTTGTCTAGAGACTTTCTGATGGAGGATTGCATTACATCCGAGAAAAATAGCAATGTCAAAGATAAATTTTTTGATATATTTTCTCAATTCCAAATGGAACGAAATTTTTAGGGTAGTCTTCTAACATATCGGAGATATTTTCATAAAATTTTGGGCTTCAAAATCTTAAAAAAAAATACATGTGATGTATGTCCTAAGTTTGAATCCTAAATCTAGAAATTTCAGATTAGAAAACCACTTTATGAAATTTACAAAAAACATCAAACATCATTGTATATCATTCAAAACTTCATCATTGAATAGCTTAGACAAATTATCATTCATGAAAAATGTTAGACATAGGCATCCTAACATTAACAAGCATATAATAGAGCATTCATGATTGAGATTTCATAGAAATTAGTATTTTTCAAGCAAAATTGGCATTCGAACATTCTAACGGCCTCTAAATTTGTTTAGAGTACTAACCTTGTGCTCAAATCGAGTGAAACCATTGATGAAGGATGATTGGAGGTTGTATCAACCCCCTTTGAATGTGAATCCTCCTTCTCCTCTCTTCTGCTTCTCTCTATCTTCTCTCTCTCTTTTTTTCTTCTTTTCTTTCTTTTCTCTTTTCTTCTCTCTTTCTTTCTCTCTCTCTCTCTCTCTCACGTTTTCTCTCTCTCACTCACGTCCTCCTCTCTCTATCGCGTTCTCCTCTCTCTATGGTCTGGAAAAGGAGACCCTCCTTCTCTTCTCTTGCCTATTTATACTTTTTCTCTCCTCTTCTAGAAGTTCCTTTTTTCCTTTCTTCTTTTTCTTGAAAATCTTTTTTTCTTTCTTTTCTCTTCTTTCCTTTCTTCTCTTCCTTCCCTTTTCTCTTCTCCCTCTCTATTCCACACATTTTCTCTCTCTCCCTCTTCTAGAAAATCCTCTCCTCCTCTTTCCTTCTTTTTCCTTCTTTTTTTCTTTCCTTTCTTTCTTTCTTTCCCTTTTTTCTTCTTTCCTTTCTTTTCCCCCTTCCCACATTTTTTTTTTCTTTCTTTCTTTTTCTCCTTCTTCTTTAATCACTTCTCTTTTCTTTCTTCTTCTGAAAACATCTTCCTTTTTTCTTTTTCTTTCTTTTTTTCTTCTTTTTTTCTTTTTTTTTTCTTTCTCCTCTTTTTTCTTTTTTTCTTTCTTAGAAAACATTTCCTTTTCTTTTTTTTTTTTTTCTTTTTTTCTTTTTTTCTTTTTTTTTTTTTTTTTCTTTCCTTCCTCTTTTTTTTTTTTCTTTCCCTTTTTCTTTATGTTTTCTTTTTAGGGGATCTTTTTTTTTTTTTTTCTTCTCCCTTTCTTTTCTTTCTCTTCCTATGGCCTCTCTTTCCTCTCTCTTTCCTATAATATATATGTATACATATTATATAAATGTATTAATACATATAATATATCCATAAGATATATATATATATATATATATATATATATATATATATATATATATATATATATATATATATATATATATATACAATAATATATTATACATTATTTACATATAAAAGAAATGCATGCATATGGACTGACATAACTTGGTCTAGATTGGTCTGGACTGAGTCCGACTAAGTTAGACTAAGCTGAATTAAGCTGGTTTGGACTAAGGTTGATATTTCATAGTCTGTTTCTGTCACCCTTCCATATGAAATTTTTCGATAGCATCTATTATAAATTTTCTACATTCACTTTGTAGAACATTAAAAATGAGGAATATTGGAACTTGAATAATCTCATTTGGAAATAAAATGGCCAACTTATGAATTTCTAAAGTTCAAGCAGACCAATTATTGATAATTTGGCTGACCATTCTGCATGGGATCCTTCGGAGACTTCTATCCGAGATTTTTTTTTTACGTCCACTTTGTAGAATACTAAAAATGGAATATAATGAAGCTGAAATTACTTGATTTGGATATAGGGTGACTAAAATATGAATTTTTAAAGATTAAATGACCATTTCCATGTGTAATTTTGCATGGGACCCTTCGAAGACTTTTACCCGAGATTTTTTACGTCCACTTTGTAGAACATTACAAATGAAGAATAATGGCCTTGGAATCATCTGAATCCGATGTAGAACGACAAAGATATGAAGCTTTGAAGTTCTAACGATAATTTTGTATGAAAGCTTGCATGGGGCCCACTGGTGACTTCTACCTAGGATTTTTCACTTCTACTTTGAAGAGGACTGAAAATAAGGAATATTGGTTTTCGAATCGTCTGATTCCGATATCAGATGACCAAGATATGATATCTTGAAGTTTGAATGATAATGCATGCATCATACGATAATTACGTAAATACCCTTGTACTTTCAAACTGTGATATCTTCCATGTTCGATGTCAGAATTTGATGATTTCAGTCTCATTTCAAAGATAATTTCATGACCTATTCTATCAAGTAGGTAATATCCAATGACCCTACTGTGGGGTTCATTAGAGAATCACCAACCTTTGGATTAAAGGTCGAAAACCTGCCATATTGGTTTACTTATGCTGAGGGTGGCAAAAATGGGGTGCTTACAAAGAATTTCTTGTGGATAACCCTAGCTTGGGGTTTTCTCTTCAGAATTCTCTTTTACTTTTCGTTGTTGTTGGGAAGCAAGAATAAACAGAAGTACACCGGTGGCCAAAGGGAGTTCAACCAAAACTGATAATCGCCACAACCTTAGGCTCAAGCTCAAGCTCATGCTCAGGCTTAGGCTCAGGTAGGTTGAGTAAATTAATTGATACTTTTCCGCTTTCAAGTTGTTAAGGATACCTCCACTTCCATACAACTGAATGAACAGTCCCACATGAACTCCAATATCTCCACTTCCATGTAACTGAATGAACCATCTCACATCACATGTAATAATAGAATCCTGTAACTCAGTTATGATCAGTCACATGTGATAACCGAACACCTATAACTTCCACATTTGCTTTTAACTACAACTCTATAAAGTCTGTATATATTTCACTATTGTAATCTCAGAGAATTGAATGAATGAAACTGTTCAAAATTCAGAATTGTCTTTATTCACACTAATATGGTATCAGAGCCTTTGAGCAACCTCTTCTGATATTTTTTTTTTCATTACCTGCTTTGTTGACTCCTACTGACATTCCCACATCTCTCCCCAATCTCCATCTCATTTTATATCCACTAAACTTACCCAAGATAATTATCATCTTTGGAGACCTCAGTGTCTCCCAGTTCTCCGAACTTACGACCTTGGGGGATACATTAATGGCACTCTTGCTGCACCACTACAGTTCATTCATGAGACTGCTACTTTAGCCACTTTTGGCATCACCTTTATTGTGCCTTCTTCTACTTCATCAGGTGTTCTTTCTCTTAATCCTGGATTCACTACATGGTACAAGCAGGATCAACTCCTCCTTAGCTGGCTTTATTTCTTCGCTCACTGAACCCATTTTGGCCCATGTTGTTGGCCTTACCTCCTCTTATTAGGTTTAGAGTGCTCTTGAAACAATGTTTACCTCATAGTCTAAGGCTCGAGCACTTCATACTCGTCTCTAACTCACTGCTTTCCGATTGGGTAGTATGACAGTCACAGACTACCTGCAGAAAATCAAGACCTGTACTGACACCCTTGGAGCCGCAGGTCAGCCTCTAGGCATTGCCGAGCTTCTTGGTTATATTCTCAATGGTCTGAGTTCTAAATATGGTCCTCTAATCACGGCCATCACAACTCGACTGGATGTTATCTCGAATTACATGGTCATCTCATGCAATATGAATCCTGGCTAGATCAGATGGCTTCCTCTTCCACTCCTCAATTTCCATCGGCAAATGTAGCCAATCGCAACACCTGAGGGCATGGAACTTATAGGGCAACCAGATGTGATGGCTTACTACCTAACCCCACCACACATTCTAGTCGATGGCGGGGATCTCCTAGAGACTGTGGCCATTCAAATGACTCTTCCCATGACAATAGACATTTCCCGATTCGCCAAACATGTCGCCGGCCTGGGCACATTACTGATCAATGTTATTCAAGATATGATAGCAACCCTTCTGCCCCAATGGCATACAACAACACCACTGCATCTTCACCTTATCTTGACATGTCATGCTACCTTGATTCGGGTGCCATTGATCATTTGACGGTGCATCTGAGCAATCTTCAACTCAATTCTAACTATACTTGTCACACCCCAATTCTAGTCGAACCAGAAGTGCTAGTGAACCACTAACCAAACCAACGGTTCACACCAGGATCTCAATAGACCATGTTGACAGACAAACTAATGCATACTAACCACAATCAGAATATATAATAACAACAAAATACTTTAAATAAATGACTGAGTTTCTATTGATAGATAAATAAATTATCCAAATTATTCAATGTACCAGAACATAAAATTATAATCTATTACATTGTCTTATAATCAAACTGAAAGAAAGTAACTAATTCTAGAGATACATGCAGAAGTGACACTCGCATGACGCGTCATGCTCATTGCCTCCTGCTTGCACATCCAAAGTAGCCACACCACCGTACACTGGAGTGTCTACGTAATCCTCTATGGTATAACCTGCATCAACATTTAAAAAATATATATATACAAAGGGTGAGCTCATAACTTAGCTCAGTAAGGAAAACAAGATAATGCAGCAAACAGAGATGCATTAAGTAACATTCAACATTGGGTTTGATATAACTTGCAAAGTGCTATGGTAAGGATATGTTATAGCCACACCTCCATGCATGAGAGTGTGAGCACACCCAACAGTCAACCTACCATCCACACTACTGTTATTGCCCCACATCACTCACTCTGGGATAGAGATAGAGCTAGAGTCTAGCACTCAGGCAACAATCCACACTATCGTGTCCTCCCTCTAATACTCTATACCATACCAATATCTACACCCCTATTGGCAAGGGCTTGCAAGTGGGTTCCATCACTTACCAATCCTACATGTCATCGTAGTATCCAAGGCCTTACCCCAGCACAGCTCCCTATAGAATATAAATAGGGTTAGAGTATGACGATCAGACAACAATCTACACTACCGCGTCCTCCCCCTAATATCCTACTCGTACCAAGCATGCTAAAGTAGATGGCGATACGAAAAGGTGTTAGTGTGGGGAATGCTCCAGGGCTCCAATTCCCTTTTCATTCCACACACCAATGAAAACATACATATGTCTAACAATTACAGCCTACCATAATAATAATGCATGAATAGATAATAGCATAAATAAAGATGACATGTTATATGCACAACCATTACACAACAGAAATAGATAAAGAGGCTTACTGTTATTAATTATTTAGGTTTGGGTCTTGTTCCTTAACTGACGCTTGATAGCAAGTCTCTTTGAGTCACAGAGTCCAACCTTGTTGTCCACACGTCTTAGATAATATTAGGAATTAATTAGAATTAGGTTTGTAGGGTCCAAGTTGGTCAGAACCAAGATTGGATTGGAAACAGTTTGAAGATTAAACTGTCCAGTTGCACGTCTAGGTACAGACTGTCTGACTGGTATGTTCGACCAGATAATTTCTCCTAGTCTTCCTGAAAGGCACCGGTGGTCGAACTTAGGTGCCACTAGACACTCCAACTAGACAGGGCCTGTGTGTGCACTCTGATTCCCCTTTCGATCAATCCTTGACTTGGCTTCCACTAGGGTTTCTCCTAAGCCATTCTAGGATTAAACAACGTATTAGGATTAGTTTTCTTCCCCATTCAGAGCCTTATGTTCTTGTAACATAGATCTAGAATTCCCTACTTATAGATCTAGGGTTTTTCAGTGGAACTAGGGTTTAATATCAATACCTAGCCTTTTATGGTATTGATATCAACCCAACACCATGCTAAGAACAACTACAGGTATGAAGCACTTATTGTTGGTCCAAGGATGACGATGCTCTTCTTCCCAACGGAGTTTTCCCCTACAGACCCTCCTCGAGCTCTTTTCTCTTCTTCAGATCTCCCTTTTAGTCTCTAGGGTTTGTGAGAGTCAAAAGGAGATCTAACTAGGAGTAAGGATGAATATATAGAGAGGGATATCCTTTTTGGAGTCTCTCTCACGTATGGAAGGTCTCTAATAACCGAATTTAGAAGGTGGGATCCACTAGGATCAGTTTTCATTTCAAAACAGTTGATCGGTCGGACATACTGGTAGAACTTCATGAGACTGGTATGTTTAACCAGTCAGACTGGACAACTTTCCTCTTAGTTCGTTTCTACTCCTTTTCATACCTGGATTTGTGGTTGGTCATCTGCTTGTCTGGCCTGGTTATGACTGGAAGAACTGTCATGACATGAAAACGTAGGTTAGACCGGGTTCGTGGAGTGTGGGTCTTACAATGCTGGCAGTGATTAGGTCAACATTGGTGATGGTACAGGTCTGCATATCAACAAAATTGGTTCTTCTTTTATCTCTACTCCAGGGTGTCACTTCATTTTCGAAGATATTTTGCATGTGCCATCTATCACTAAAAATCTACTTTCTGTTTGTAAATTTACGAAAGATAATGACGTATATTTTGAATTTCACCTTGACTGGTTTTGTATTAAGCATCCCATCACATCGTAAACGCTCCTTCACGGACAAACTAATAATCGACTTTACCACCTGTAGCTACCTTCTCTTCCAACAACAAAGGTGCATTCCATGTTGTTCATGCTTCTGCTGATTACTGGCACCGTCGTCTTCATCACCCATTAGCTCATCTCACTTGCTTCATCATTCGTCATCATCATCTGCCTGTCACCACCCGTGCTCTTCAGACGGTGTGTGGTCCATGTCAACAAGACAAAAGTCACAGCTTACCTTCACCATCTACTTTCTCTGCAACTGCTTTCCCTTTGGAATTAGTTCACTTGGATTTATGGGGACCAACAACGGTGTCATCTTCTTGTGGCCATAAATATTACATGTTCTTTGTGGACGATTATAGTAAATTTTCATGGCTGTTTTTACTTAAATCTAAAGATGAAGCATTTAAGACCTTTGTTAATTTCAAAGCTCATGTTGAATGGATGTTGGACAGAAAAATCAAAGCGCTACAGTCTGATTAGGGTGGCGAATTTCATCCCATTTCTACTGAATTGGCAAAATGTGGCATTATGCATCGACTCTCTTGTCCTCATGTACATGCGCAAAATGATATCGTTGAACGAAAACATTAACATATTGTTTCCATGGGTCTCTCTATCATGGCTCACAGTTCTCTACCTATGCAGTTTTGGGGCACAATATTTCAATCTGCATGTTTTTTAATTAACAGGTTACCATCTACCTCTATTGGATTTATTACTCCTTTTTAATGGCTTTTTCGACAAGTTCTGGACTATAGCATACTACAAAAAAAAATTTTGCCAAACCCTCCCTTTTAAAGGCCATATCATTCATCAAAACTTGAGTCGGATCCACCCAATGTATTTTTGTTGGATGCTCCCTATCACGGGGGGTATCGATTTTTTTAATTTCCTCTTTGACTCTCTTTTTTCGAGATGTGGTGTTTGATGAATTGGTTTTTCCTTATCCTGATAAAAATATACAACGGTCCATGCAATACCCTTTCTCAGGGTACCTTGTACCACCACCTATTCTACCATTACTGTCAAACTAACCGGTCTTACCACCTTGAACAGGTTTACCCATCATGGTGAAGGGACAGCGGGGGGCGAATCCCGGCCAAAACACTTTTTTGGGGGTGTGGGTCGGACCCCAAGATGTCGACCCATTTGAAGGGGGTCGGCAGCTGGTACGCCCCCACATCTGTTTACATATAAATTTAAAATCCCCTTTTTACCATCCACAATCAAAAGGAGAAAAATCCCCATGGGACTTGGTTAGTATGGTTGGTGTAGGATTCGGGAACCAAACCACCCCCTTACCCAAACGCCGGGGGCGCCTGCCCCCGGGGGGGGGGCTCTCACCTACCCTACACACATTAGGATGTGCCGGTTACCCTTACTTAAGGCCATATCATTCATCAAAACTTGAGTACAGATCCACTCAATGTATTTTTGTTAGGTACAGTCCCTATCACAGGGGGTATCGATGTTACAATAGGCATACTGGACGCACTTATATTGCACGAGATGTGGTGTTTGATGAATTGGTTTTTCCTTATACTGATAAAAATATACAACAGATCCATGCAATACCCTTTCTCACGGGTACCCTTGTACCACCACCTATTCTACCATCTGTACACACTATCCCTACCCAGCCACTAAATAATACCCAACCACTCAATCATACCCAGCCACTAAATAATACCCAACCACTAAACAATACCCAACCACTCAACAATACCCAGCCAATAAATACCACACACTTAAATACCACACACTTACTACACTCAAACGACAATCCCATTGTACACTCCCTAACACCCCTTGCCAGGATCCACATCGTCTCCTCCCTGAGATTCAGGACGAGGGGTGGAGGCCTCGATGGATCGCAGACACCTGGCTCTCAGGTGAATCCGAGCCATCCATCCGAGTCGACACCCCTGTCTGCTTAGCTTGTCGGCTCGGGTGTCGGCTCGGATGGACGGCTCAGATTCACCCGAGAGCCAGGTGTCGGCCATCCATCCAGGCCGCCATCCCTCCTCCCAATCTCAGGGAGGAGACGATTTGAATCCCCCTTGCCATCCCACATGTCACTCGAGCCCAGCGAGGAATTCACAGACCCAAGCGACGCATGGATGGCACTGTCGATTGGGCCTCCACTCGCATAAACCCACATGCACTGGTTGCCATCTGAGTTCGATAGAACCCACCTGTTACACCGATGCTGTCCGTTGCTCAGAATGGCGCAACGCCATGAATGACTTCCTTGCACTGCTAACAAATGGAACTTGGACACTTGTTCCCCCTAAACCAGACATAAATCTAGTGGGTTACAGATGGGTTTTCCGTATCAAACAACATGCCAATGGGTCTATTGAGCGTTACAAGGCTCGCCTTGTAGCGAAAGGGTATTACCAACAGTCAGGTATTGACTATGAGGACACTTTTAGTCCAGTTGTCAAACAAAGCATAGTGCACACCATTCTTTCTCTTGCAACTATGCATGGTTGGCCCATTTGCCAAATTGATATAAAAAATGCATTCCTACATGATTTCTTGACTGAATGGCACAACCTCCGAGTTTCATCCATCCCCAATTTCCTAATCATGTTTGTAAGCTAAATAAGGCTCTCTATGGTCTAAAACAAGTACAAGGGGGGTGGTACTCTCTCCTTAGCAATTGACTTTTTGACATTGATTTTGTACAATTACGGGCATACACCTCCTTGTTTATCCACAATGCCAATGGTAATATTATCCTGCTTCTGATCTATGTGGATGACATAGTTATTGTCTCTAACAAGATGCCTCTTATATACACCATCATTAAGGAGCTTCAATCAAAGTTTCCTGTATAGGATCTTGGATGCTTCAATTATTTCTTGGTTTGGAGGCTACATACAAACCAGCTGGCATGGTTATTAGTCAATGCAAATATATCATGGATTTGTTACGGCGCACAAAGCTGCTCGACACAAAGCTTGTAACGATGCCAATGGCTACAAGCCCAACATTGTCCAAGACTATTTGGGACCCACTATCTGATGTTACAGAATATCGAAGCATTGTCGAAGCTCTACAGTACCTCACTTTTACGAGGCTTGACATTTATTTTACTGTAAACAAGGTTTGTCAATGTCACAGCCCATTCTGGGGAATCAGGCATGATATCTGGGTTAATCCTTGTTACACCCCAATTCTGACTGAACCAGAAGTGTGAGTGAACCGTCTCCAAACCACGGCTCACACCAGGATCTCAATAGACTATGTCAACAAACCATTCTAAGCAAACTAACCATAATCAGAGAATAATAAATAGCAGCGGATTTAAATAAATAAATGAACTGAGTTTTCTATTTGTAATTAAATAATTATCCAGTTATGCCATCATCCATAATCATAAATAATAATTTATTACATTGTCTTTATCCAACTGAAAGAATAAATAAAAAATCCCTAAAGGAACACACAGAAAGAGCACTCGCATGAGGCGTCATGCTCATCCTTTACTGCCTATGTGTCAATAACCGCCACTGTCCTATACGCTGGGGCAGCCAAAAAGTCCTCAACAGTGTAACCTGCATTAACATTTGAAAAATATGGTGTATACATGAGGTGAGCTCACAACTTAGCTCAGTAAAGTACAAGACCAATATAACATACAAAATGCATGAGATAACATTACAACTGGATCAGGTATAACTTGCAAAATGCTATGATAAGGTTTGACAGTCATCGCATCTCCATGCACGAGAGTGTGAGCACACCCAACAGTCAGGCTTCGATCCACACTACTGTTGTTGCCCTACATCACTCACTTCGATACAGAGATAAAACTAGAGTCTGGCAGGCAGGCTGAGCCACCATCCCACATCCTCCCCCTGATATCCTACACCACACTAACACCTAAACCCCTGTTGGCAAGGGCTTGCAAGTGGATTTCGTTTCTAACCAGTCCTATATGTCATCATAGTATCTATGGCCCTACCCCAACATATCTCTCTACAACATAGAGATAGGGCTCGAGTCTAATGGGCAAGCGGAGCCATAATCTCACGTCCTTCCCCTGATACCCTATTTGTACCAAGCTTGCTAAGGTAGATGGCGATACAAAAAGGTGTTAGTGTGAGGATATATCCAAGGCTCCACTCCACTTCACGTTTCACACACCAATGAAAACATTCACATGCCTAAACAAACATCATCTTAGCATACGAATAAGCATGAACAGATAATAAAATTTAAATAACTAGATGACAGGTGAAATGCACAGACAACAAGCAAACGGATTTCAGAAACAGACACAGAAACAATGATTTACTGTTATTTAGTTAATTAGGGTTTGGGGTCTTGTCTCTTACCTGACGTGTGATAGTAAGTCCGCTCTGCATCACAGAGTCCACTTACGCCGTCTACAAGTCCTACATGATCATATTTTTAGATTAAAATTAAATTATTAGGGTTATAGTTGGTCAGAACCAAGTCTGGCCAACAACCAGGCTTCGGTAAGCATACCGATCGCAGTACCAGTCTAACTACTCACTATAATGAGACCGATATGTGCCTATGGTCTTAGTACCGATCTCAGTACCAGTCTCAGTATACTGCAGTTGGTATGTGCCTGTGGTATATACCGCAGGACCATACCGCAGGACTTATTGTCCAGTCGATATGCCCGGCGGTATGGGTCCGAGAGCCCAATCTCGGACCTCCCTCTTCCATTGATTATCCGTTTGGTTTTTAGGATTCTTCCTAAACCCTTCTAAGGTCCAAATACTTGTTTGGTCATCTAGGTTTAGACTATTTCATCGCATCCTTCTCAGATTGGATCTCAATGAGAACTAGGGTTTTGGGGTTTTGGATCATTACGTCGTTTCATGGCTTTGATCCTTAATCCCAACATTAATACAGAGGTCGAGCACTTACCGGTGTTTGTTGAATGGCAAAGCTCTCCTCCAACGAAAAAAAATCCCTTCTTGCATAGTTTCCTTCCTCCTTGCTCCTTCTCAGATCTCTTCCAGATGGTCTAGGGTTTGAGAGTGTTTGGAAAGGATCTAAAGAGAAGGAATGATGCATATATATATAGTGGGAGATCATTCTTGGAAGGTCTCCAACATCTAACCAGTGTCCTAAACTTGGATTCAGAGTGTGGGACCCGTTAGAGTCCATCTCTACTCTCGAATACATACTGGTTGCACATGAGTGAGACCGCTATGTAAAAATTTGGTTTTTAAAAATTATTTCTCATACCTAGATGTCGTGGTTCATCACACAGCCTCGTCTTTCGGTCCAATTATGATTGGGAGACCTGTCATGACATAAACCATAAGTTAAATCGGATTTTTAGAGTACGGTTCTTACAACTCTACCTCCCTTAAAAAAATTTCATCCTCAAAATTTGCATGTCGGTCTTACAATTCCCCTACCCTTAAAGGAAATTTCGTCCTCGAAATTGTACTTACCTTCAGAGTCGAAAAGATGAGGGTATTCCTGTCACATGGCATCCTCCTTTTCCCAGGTGATTTCTTCTACATCCTGGCTCTTCCAAATTACCTTGATGTATTGTATAGCATGCCTTCAAAGCTGTTATATCTTTCGACTGATCAGCTTGATTGGTACTACCTCGAAGGTCAAGTCTTTTGTCAAATCTTGAGGTTATGCTACAAGAATATGTCAGGTGGTATCTCACGTACTTCTTCAATAGGGACACGTGGAAGACATTGTGGACACTGGACATCACTGGTGGCAATGTCAGTTGATAGGCCATGTTACCACATCGGGATAGAATCTCATATGGTCCCACATATCTAGGACACAATCTTCCTTTCTTCTCGAACTGCTTCAGGCCTCTTACTAGTGATACCTTTAAAAACACCTTATTACCAACAGTGAATTCAAGGTGGCAGCGCCTATTATCAGCATAGTGCTTCTGACGCACTTGAGCTATCTTTACTCTTCCCTTGATCTGGTCCACTGCTTTATAGATTTCCTCAACAAATTTTGGTCATACGATCTTTCTTTCTCCAACCTCATTCCATAACAATGGTGTCCGATATTTCTTACCATATAAGGCCTCATATGGAGCCATATGGATTGTAGCCTAGTAGCTATTGTTGTAGGCAAACTCAATGAGTGAAAGCTTCTCATCCCAAGCTCCCTTGAAGTCAATAGCACATGCTTGAAGCATGTCTTCTAGGATCTGGATGGTCCTCTTTGACTGACCATCTATTTGAGGGTGAAAGGCTATACTGAACTTCAGTTTTGTCCCCATGGCCTTTTGTAGTCCATCTCAGAACTTAGATGTGAAGCGTAGATCTCTGTCAGATACTATACTCTTTGGGACGCCGTGGAGTCTGACTATGTTGTTCACATATAATTTTGCCAACCTGTCCATGGTATATTGTGGTCTAACAGGAATGAAGCGTGCTGTCTTGGTGAGGTGATCTACAACTACCCAAACTGCATTCACTGACCTTGGAGCTATAGGTAGGCCAGTAACGAAGTCCATGGTAATACAATCCCATTTCCATGTCAGCTCAGGTAATGGCTGCAATAAACCTACGGGTCTCTGTCTCTCCGCCTTAACTTGCTAGTAGTTTAGACATTGGAAGACATATCTTGCCACATCTGCTTTCATATCCCTCCACCAGTATAACCTCTTTAGGTCATGGTACATCTTAGTGCTTCCTGGATGTACTGAGTATGGAGTGGAGTATGTCACACCCTAATTCCATACTATTCAGAATGGTGTGATGAACCGTCAATAAACCAACGGTTCAACCAGGATCTAAATAGGCTGTGTCCGTTTGCTTAAACCATATACATCCACAACCATAATCAGAGTAAATAAACAATAACGGAAGTCTTATATATTAAGTGAACTGAGAGTCTAACTGTGATAGAGTAAATAAATTATCCAATTATCTCCACAAGGACTAAGACATAAATTAAAATAATTAAATCAATTACATTGTTTGTATAATTTAAACCAAATCTAATCGAAAACACAAGAGTTGCACTCGCATGACGAATCATGTGACTCCATCATAACTTCAGCGTCCATCGCCTCCGCATGTCCATACATCGAAGCATTTATATAATCTTCTACTGTGGTACCTGCATCATCAACTAAAAATATTCGACGTCAAAAGGGTGAGCACACATCACGGCTCAGTGAGCAAACAAAACAATGCAACAAACATATGCATGCATTCAATTCATATCTTTGGTTTGGTTCATAAGTTTGTAATGTGCAATAGAAAGGATTGGTGCCCGCCACACCTCTATACACAGGGTGTGTAAGCCCACCCAACGGATCAAACACCATTGTCGTCTACATCCACCCCACCATGGAATAGAGATAGAGCTAAAGTGCTTAGGACCGCACCGCATCACACTTTCCCTGATGCTCTACCCATACCAACACGTAAACCCTTGTTGGCGATGGCTTGCAAACTGGGCTCGCAACTAACCAAACTTAATATCAAATAGTGTATCCAAGGCCTCACCCCAGCATCCCTCAATACGTCCATAGAGATAGAGCTAAGACCCCCCGTTAGAGTCAGAGACTACATGGTCTGAGACCACCTCCCCTGATGCCCTACGGCGTAATAGTTCTACTAAGGTAATGGCGATACGATGATGTTAGTGGACAAGACTTGAGTAGAGATAGAGCTAAAGTGCTTATGATTGCATCGCATCATACTTCCCCTGATGCCCTACTCGCATCAAGTACACTAACCACACATAAACATTCACATGCCTATTCCTAGCATCATCATCATCATCATCATGTTATAATAAACGAGATTAAATATGCATGAACAATAATAACAGGAATAGTAAATGACATGTGATATGCACATTACAATCATACAATCATAGAATCATACATGGTATTAGACTCAATAAACGAAAACAGTTTATTATTAGCTAATTAGTTTAGGTCTTGTTTCCTCACATTTGATTGAGCGTAGATCCTCGTTCAAGCTTTATGAATCACTTTTAAATCACTAGAAAGACCTAACAAGTCGATAGAATTTAATTAGAATTTATTCTAATATATTTTAAACTAACTGAAATCGTAGGGTCGCAGGTAGGGTAGCACCTAGGGTAGCAGTTTTCTGTGACCCTAGGGTGTAGGGTCGGACGTGGGGTCGGATACCATTCGACCCTACGTGCGACTACACCCTCCCTGGAACCTCCCGAGGGCATGTGGTCGATCCTGTGGTCTTGTAGGGTCGAATATCATTCGACCCTACGTGCGACCACACGTATTCTGAGTCGACCTTTCATTCTAAAGTTCATTCTTTCATGTTTTGATCCTTTGGCTTACTTTCATGGTCCATTCTATGATTGTTCTATGACTCAAAACTACAAGTTTTACACTATTCACTGTCCATAATCTCTTCCTCCATGGAATCTCTTGAAACTCGTCCATGGATGGATGATTTGGGTTTCTCCTAATCCTATGTTCTTCATAACTATTCTATGATCTCTTATTCAGGTAAGGAATTAGGTTTATACCTTTATTCAGAGGTTTCTCTGAACTTTCTCCTCTTCCTTAGTCTTTTCTTCAAGTTCCTTCTCTACTTCTCTTCCTTCTCTTTCTCTTTCTCTCACTTTCAATTAGGGTTGTAAAGGAGTGAAAGAGGCTAAGGGACATCCTATTTATAGAGGAAAATCCTCCATAATAAGTCCCAATGAGTTTAGAAAAGATCCCCTTAGAATTAGAAAAGTTTTCTAATTTTTGGTTTTTGTCTGTCATCGTAGGGTCGGACGTAGGGTCGCAGGATCCGTCGACCCTACACCTTCTTAGTCATCCGACCCTATGACTAAAAAGTCATTGGTTGGACTTCTGTTGAGGTGGGGTCGACCCTACCTGTTTAGGCATGCGACCCTACCCTCACAATTACTATTTTTTGGTTAGACTCATACCTGGTCTTGTGATTTCTTCACGCACTTGGTCCACTTGGCTCGACCATGATAGGTAAACCTAGTACAAGGTGGTAAGACCGGTTAGTTCGATACGGGTCTTACAGAGTGAGCTTCCAATATAATTTGATTTTTGATTTCTGAATCTTCATTCTCAGGTATACACAACCGTCCACGATACCTGAGTACCTTGTCTGCATCCAAGGTGAAATCAGGATTGGCTCGGCCCTTTTCTAAATCTTCTTACACTGTCCTGAGGTATGGGTCTTGTAGGATTGCTGCTTTTACCTGGATGGTACTGAATGTCACAGTCGTAGTCTTTGAATAATTCTAACCACCTCATCTGCCTCATGTTCAGGTCCTTCTGTGTGAAAAGGTATGTTAGGCTTTTGTGGTCAGACTTAATCTGAAATTTCTCACCATATAGGTAGTGCCTCCAAGTCTTGATAGCGTGAATGACTGCTGCCAACTCTAGGTCATGTGTAGGATAGTTCTTCTCATGTTCCTTCAGTTGTCTTAAGGCGTAGGCGATCACCTGTTCTCCTTGCATCAGCATACATCCTAGTCTCAAACCTGAAACATTTGTATACCATGTGAATGGAAGGCCTGGAACAGGAATAGTCAATATAGGTGCTGAAACCAGTATTGACTTTAGTGTCTGGAAGCATTTCTCACATTCTTCCGTCCATATGAACTTCTCCCCCTTCTTGGTCAACCTGGTGAGTGGAACGACAGTCTTGGAATATCTTTCACAAATCTTCTATAATATCCTGCTAGTCCCAGGAAGCTATGAACTTTAGCAACTGTCTTCGACGCTACTCATCCTACTATGGCTGTGATCTTACTTGGATCCACCTTGATTCCTATAACAGATACCACGTGACCCAAGAAGGCCACTTCGTCTAGCCAAAATTCATACTTCTTGAACTTTGCATAGAGCTTCTCTCTTCTTAGTCTCTATAATGCCGCTCTCAAGTGCATTGAATGCTTCTCCTTGTCCTTAGAGTAGACCAAAATATCATTTACAAATGCTGTGAAACCTACATGCAAATTTCAGGAAGAAATTTCTTTTAAGGGTGGGGGAGTTGTAAGACCCGCACTCCATGAACCTGATCTAAACCTTTCATTCATGTCATAACAGGTCTTCCAATCATCACCGGGCCAGACAGGACGAGCGGATGACAACCAGGTATGAAATCGTACCAATCGGACCAATTCAAGTATGAAAAATTGGATACCGGTCGATGGTACCAGTCTTGGTACCGGTCGATGGTCGATCGGTATGGCCTGCGCAGACTTGGATCCAGAAAAGGATATCTGCGGGTCCCACTTTCCAAATTTCGAAATGAAGGACTTTCCTAATGTTAGAAGGTTTCCTAAACCTAACCCTAGCCTATATAAGGACCCTTAAACCTCCTAAAACCTCTCTCTTTAATCCTCACAAACCCTAGAGAAGAGAAAGAGGTTGAAGAAAGAGAAGAAGCTAAGAAGGAGAGGGTAGAGCCGCCATTGCTGTTCGACGAAGAACACATTACCACGAGTCAACGGTAAGTGCTTAAACCTTCCTCTACATTTAGTATTCTAGGATGGTTAGTTATGATTGGATCAATACCATGCAAAGCAGGTATTGATCTAAACCATGTTTGTCGTCAAACCCTAATATAGTCGGTAAACCCTAGATTCAAGTTCTAGGTCGAAGATCATCGAGGCTAGGACTTGAATGGAGTTGGAAACAACTCTAACTCAGTGCTCAGACCTAGAATGTGTAGGAGAAACCCTAGGATCAATAGGGGGTGACTGACGGAAGGCGAGAATCGGATGTATGGTCTTTCGGACATACCGATCGACCATACCGGTTGCACCATATGCGACCAGTACTGTGACCGGTACCTCTCGGAGATTGGTCTGTGGGGACCGGTTAACCATACCGGTCGCACCTTTTCCCCACAGTGCTGCAATCAGTACCTGTGACTGGTATGCTCCGTGGGAGTGTTTTTGACCCAGTTGGTTTTCCGACCAATGTAAACCCAAAGAAAACTATTCTAATACAACCCTAATATTGTGTAGGACCTTGTGATAGTAAGTTTGGATTTTGCGACACTGAGCAAGCTAGCAAACAAGCGTCAAGTAAGGGAATCGGACCTAAACCCTAATGATTTATTAAATAGTAAATCGTTGTAAATAACCATGATTCTATGGTATGATGTTTATGCTTACTCGCATGTCATCCTTTATTTTCAGTTATTATTATTGTTCATGCATACTCGCTATGCTAGGATGTGACTGTTAGGCATGTGATTGTTTTCGTTGGTGTGTGGAATGGGAAGGACTGGAGGTCTGGGATCATTGCTTACACTAGCACCTTTCGTATCGTTCTGTCTTAGCATGCTTGGTGCGGGTAGAGTATTAGGGGGAGGAAGTGGCACTGTGGTCTCCAACCTGGCCACTAGACTCTAGCTTTATCTCTATGCTGTAGGGAGCTATACTGGGATAGGACCTACTGTGATGACATATAGGATTGGTTAGTTGCGAGTCCAGTTTGCAAGCCCTCGCTAATAGGGGCTTACGTGTTGGTATGGGTAGAGTATCAGGGGAGGTATTGGTGGTGTTTGATCCGGACGCCTTAGCTCTATCTCTATTCCATGGTAGGTGCATGTGGGACGACAGTGGTGTTTGATCCATTGGGCGGCTTCACACACTCGTGTATAAAGGTGCGGTGGCCGCCATTCCTTTCTATAGCACATTGCAAACTTAAAACCAGACCATGATGTGAATGTTACTCATGCATATGTTTGTTGCATTGTCTGATTATCTTACTGAGCTAAGTTGTAAGGTCACCCTTGTATATATACATGTTTTTTAGATGTTGATGCAGGTTATATGGTGGAGGATTACGTGGATGCTCCAGTGTATGGAGGTGTGGCTGCTTTGGACGTGCAAGCAGGAGAGGACGAGCATGACGCTTCATGCGAGTACCCTTTCTACGTGTACCTCTAGAATTTGATTTAGTACATTTTATTTATTTTCAGTTGGAGATACAGTTGGTGTAAGAATATTTATTTATGTTTTGGTGTGAAGAATATCTGGATATTTATTTAAATTTATCAATAGATTACTCAGTTCATTTTATTTAAAGACTTTTGCTGTATTTTATTATATTCTAATTATAGTTATGTGCAATGGTTTGTATGAGTGGACACGGTCTTATTGAGATCCTGGTGTGAACTGTTGGTTCAGTGACGGTTCACTCACACTTCTGGTTCTGTCGGAATTGGGGTGTGACAAATACGATAATCGATGTATCCAACATGTCATGGAATACCCGGTTCATCAGTTCCATAAATGATGCAAGTGTATTGGTCAACCCAAAGGACATCAAAAGGGACTCGTAGTGCCCATACCCTGTCCTGAAAGCTGTCTTGGGAATGTCTGCCTCCTTGATCTTGAGTTGATGATACCCTGACCTCAGATCAATCTTTGAGAACACACTTACACCTTGCAATTGATCAAACAAGTCATCTATTCTAGGTAGTGGGTACATGTTCTTGATGGTGAGCTTGTTTAGTTCTCGGTAGTCCATACAAAGACGTACACTACCATCTTTCTTCTTGACAAATAGCACAGGTGCTTCCCAAGGTGATATACTCGGCCTTATGAATCTCTTGTCTAATAATTCTTGCAAATGGATATTAAACTCCTTCAACTCTGTAGGAGCCATCCTATAGGGTGCTCTAGACACCGACACTACCCCTGGTAGGAGATCTATCACAGACTCAGTCGCCCTGTCTGGTGGTAATCCAGGTAGGTCTTCCGGGAACACATCTGGAAACTCCTGTACTACCTCGATGTTTTCCATCTTTGGTAAGTCAGCGGTCACATCCACAACTGATACGAAGTATCCTACTCCTCCCTTCTCTAGGCACCTTTTTGCTTTTAGGGTAGAGAGTATAAGCTTCTCCTTCTTAGGCCACGTAGTCCCTTTAAAGTTAAACTCCCTTCCTTTGTTGTCCTTGAAGGCTAGTTTCTTCTTAGCACACAATAGGCTTGTTGAGTGCTAAGATAACCAGTCCATTCCCAAAATGACATCGAAATCCGACATCTCAAGCTGGACTAGATTGGCTTCCGAATTTCGTCCTTCAATAGCTATTGAGCAAGGTCTATAATATTCTTCTAATACCACTTCCATTCCCATGGGGGATCGAACTAACAAACTTGGTTCCAAGGTCTTGATGTGTTGATCTAGTCATTTTTCAAATGATACTGACACAAAGGAATGGGTAGTCCCTGAGTCAAATAGGACTCTAGTTGTAAGACCCGCACTCCATTAACCCAGTCTAAACCTGGATTTCATGTCGTAGCAGGTCTTCCAATCATCACCGGGCCAGACGAGACGAGCGGATGACAATCAGGTACGAAATCAGATCAAAGACAGTCAAATAAGTGTCATTTTATGTTGACCGATCGATGGTACCGGTCTTGGTACCGGTCGACCGGTCAACTCTGCACAGTTGACTACGGAGATCCGGAATTAGATCTCTGTGGGTCCCACTTTCCCAATTCTGAATCCTAAGACCTTCCTAATCCTAATAGGGTTACTAAAACCTAATCCTAGCCTATATAAACATCTCTAAACCTCCTCAAATCCTTTCCATTATTCCTCACAAACCCTAGAACGGAGAAGGAGGATGGAGAAGGAGAAGAAGCTAGGAAGAAGAAGGAAGTGTCGTCATTGTCGTTCGACGACGCTCACCTTACGCCAGTCGTTGGTTAGTGTTTTAATCATTCTTCTTACTCTATGACTCTAGGATAGTTGTATGGGTGGATCAATACCATGCAAAGTAGGTATTGATCTAAAACCCTAATTGGACTTTAAACCCTAATTTGCCATCAAACCCTAGATTCGAGTTCTAGGATGATTATCGTCAAAACTAGACTTGAATGAGTTGGAGATAACTCTAACTCAAAGCTCAGACTTAGAATGGATAGGAGAAACCCTGGAATCAATAGAGAATAATCGACGGCAGTCAAAAAACCAAGTGTATGGTATTCCCGAGACATATCGGTCGACCATACCGGTTGCTAGTTTTCTCACAGAGCTGCAACCGGTATGTTGCGACCGATCAGCTCTGAAAGGCTGGTTTTGGACTTTGTTGGTTTCCGACCAACGTTAAACCCTAAGAAGACTATTCTAATGAAACCCCAATATTATGTAGGACTTTGTGATCGCACGTTTGGATCTTGCGACGTGGAGCAAGCTATCAAACGAGCGTCAGGTAAGGGAATCTGACCTTAATAATTAATGGACAGTAAATCGTTGTTAATAACCCTGAATATATATGATGTAATGTTTTTGCATATTCACATGCCATCCTTTACTTTCAGTTATTATTATTGTTCATGCATAATAGGATGTGATTGTTAGGCATGTGATTGTTTTCGTTGGTGTGTGGAGTGGAGCATGGGGCCTGGGATCATTCCTCACACTGACACTTTTGTAGTATTCTATTTTAACATGCTTGGTATGGGTGGAGTATCAGGGGAAGATCGTGGTACGGTGGTCTCCGATGTTAATGTTGGCCTGACCATGGTGATGTGGCACTGTGGTCTCCGATGCCGACACTGGCTTGTCCACGATGCTTTAGCTCTATCTCTATGCCGTAGGGAGTTATGTTGGGATAGGGTCTACCTGCTTATTGTTCTATCCTAGTGTGCTTGTTGCGGATAGGGTATCCGGGGGAAGTGAGGTATTGTGGTCTCCAGCCCGGCCTGCACGCTCTAGCTCTATCTCTATGCCGTAGACGGCTGTGTTGGGATAGAGCCTACATTGATGACATATAGGATTGGTTAGTTGCGAGCCCAGTTTACAAGCCCTGGCCAGTAGGGGCTTATGTACTAGTATGGGTGGAGTATCAGGGGAGGTGTGGGTATACCTTAGCTCTATCTCTATTCCATGATGGGTGCATGTGGGTCGGTGGTGGTGTGATCTACTGTGCGGTGCCACAGACTCGTGTATAGAGGTGCGGGGGCCACCAAACCTTTCTATAGCACATTACAAACTTAAACCAGACCACAGCATAAAATGATTATTACTCATGCATAATATTGTGAAACTGTCTGATTGTCTTACTGCGCTAAGTTGTGAGCTCACCCTTTGTATATACATTGTTTTTAGATGTTGATGCAGGTTACACAGTGGTTGATTATATGAACGCTCCGACGTATGGTGGTGTTGCTGCTTTGGACGTACAGGCAGGAGAGGATGAGCATGACGCTTCATGCGAGTGCCCTTTCTACGTGTACCTTTGATTGACTATTATTTATTTTCAGTTATTTTCAGTTGATATTAAAAGATGTAAGGATATTTAGTTATGCTTGGGATTTGAATAATTGGATACTTTATTTAAATTTATCAATAGATACTCAGTTCATTTTATTTAAAGACTTCCGTTGTATCTATTTATATTATGATTGTGGTTATGTGAAATGGTTTGTATGAGTGGACACGGTCTATTCGAGATCCTGGTGTGAACCGTTGGTTTAGTGACGGTTCACTCACACCATTCTGGTTGGTTCAGAATTGGGGTGTGACACTAGTAGGTACCCCTGCTATGTTTACTGTACCTGAGGTTTTTAATTAGCCTTTAGTCCTACTTGATCATACAAATAATGCGGTAACTAAAGGAGTGAGTACAGAATCATACCAGTAACAGGTCCACCTGTTAACAGTTGAAGCACTTCACGATGTTGTTCTGTCCCATTGCCTGATGTGTCACTGCAGGAATAGATCTAGGTGGCACAATGCTAGCTGGTGGTCTGAATGGACGATAAGGTCTATTGTTTCCTCCGCTTTGAGCCTCAGGGTTAGGCCTCTTCAGCCCCCTGTTTTGCACAAAGTAACTGTCTCTCTGGCTTACTTTAATGACTCGCGCCACCTGTACAGCTTCATTATAGACCCTCAGCACACGCCCCAATACATGCTCTCGTATGACGCCTCCAAGACCCATTGTAAAGTGTCGGGTAGTTTCTTCCTCCTGCATGCTGGTTGGAGCAAAGAAAAATAATTCTTCATACTTTTGTTGGTATGCCTCCACAGTCATCTGAGACTACTATAGAGTGAGGAACTCCTTCTCCATTTGGTCACGAAAGCTCCTTGGAAAGTACTTTTCAAAGAAGGCCTCTTTGAATATCGCCCAAGTGATGATACCATGCTTCGTCTCCAAGTATACCCTGGTCGAGTTCCACCATCCATTGGCTTCTTCCTTCAGCATATGAGTGGCATACAATACCTTTTCTTCATTAGAACACTCCAGCAACCTAAAGTTCTTTTCCATTTCCGCTACCACTGTGCTGGCCATAGTGGTTTTCCTGACCTCCCTATAAAAGTTGGTGGCTTCAGCTTCAGAAATCCATCCACCGCTCTAGAAAGGCTACTCTGCCCATATGGTGCATGTCCATACAGTGCCTGTCCATACCATGGTGGCTGGTATGCATATCCACCCTGATATCCACCTTGATATCCACCCTGATAAACTCCCTGGTTTTGGTTGGGGGTGGGTGTCCCTGTAACCTGCTGAGGGAATGTGTTGTACTGATCTGGTTGTTGTGGTTGGCCCTCAGTAGCTGTACTACCACCCACTGGTATTGTATTTACATTTTTTTTGTGGTTGTGGGTGGCATATTTGCAGGTGCAGGCCCAGGTGGCCTAAAAATCTTCAACATTTCATCGAAAAATTTCTTTTACTGTGCCTCCATCTGGGTGACCAGATTTGCCACTATGGTCTCAGAGTTTGTGTGTGTTTGGCCCGGTAATGGCGCTTCTTCATTGCTTCCCACTTGATTTCCACTCCCATTGAGAGGGTTGTGTTCTTCCTTATTTTCTCTCTCTTTATTTTCTTCAAAGTTTTCTATTCCTGGATCCCTTTCCATAGGAGCTACTTTTGAGTGACGGTGTCTGCGAGGAATTCTGCGATCATTTCCTCTCACCATTGTAGACTACTGTAATTTAACGATATTTGAATGCATTGAACACACATGAGACGAATGAAATAATTAACCAAAACAATGTTATTTAGTCTCATATATGCACAATAAAAAAAGTATTCATCACTAGAAAAGAATGGAACAAAAATTAAATTTTTAGAATTTTCTAGGCAAATTTGCCTATTCCGGCTGCACCATACTGGTCGGGGGACCTGTAGGAATGGCTCGGCCGGTATGGGAAGCGGTATAAAATTTCTAACTTTTCGAGAGGTACTGGTCGTGGTACCGGTCTCACTCAAAGTGAAACCGGTATGCTATGTGGTATATACCGATCTCGGTACTGCAGGGGATACCAGTCTGACTCCCTAGACCATGAGTGAGACCGGTATGACCAAAAAGGCTTAAAAATCATGATTTTGGCTTATTTTTCACTTTTTTCTTTTGGTTTTCACTTCGGTGGCGATTCTTCTCCAAGTTGCTGAGTCTCTACAGTCCAACCGGTGTTCCTAGGAGCAGTTCCTCTCGATCAAACATACCAAACTCAATTCCAAGGTGAGTTTCTTCTCTTCTTCATCCCTTTTGGGAGAAATCTCATCGTCTTTCATATCCAAAACTTGATTTTTCTTGATTGAAGAAATCCCAATCGTAGAAAACTTCTTTCTGTGTTTGGGAAGGGTTCTTGGGGTCTCAATGAGTAAAACCCCTCAACCTATTTGAAGTTCCATCGGTTGGTTTGGGAGAAATCCCAAAATTTTGACTTTTCAACATAGGTTTTCTAGTTTTTTGAAATTTTTAAAAATTTGTTGATATGCATCGATTTTCCTTGCCTTATGTAAAATTGTTTGATCATGTAATGGCATTGTGTCACTACGTAAGTCTTCCTACCCATATTTGGGTGAGTTTGAGGCTTTTGCTCCATTTTATGCCGTTATGCTATCGAAATTTTAAAAAAATTTCGCTAACTTTTCTCTTATTTTGCTTTCCTTCGCAGTTTACAGCATGTTTGGGCGTTGTGGTGTGGGTAAACAATCTTATGCACCAGGTATGCATAGGCAACACCCTCCTCCCCGCCTCTATGATGAGAGGTTTTTTTTGTCAGAGGCTGCAAAGGCACACTTTCCATGGTTCCAAGGCAAAAGCATTGAGTCCGATTGCTTTGTAAACTTGAAGCACTTACACCGATTTGATGTTGAGGCCGCTTTTAGGGCAATGGGATGGTTGTCCATTATACAATATGAAGAAACCACATGCCCCAATTTGGTAAAACAGTTCTTTGCAAATCTAGAGGTAGAGGGGAATTTGAATGATTGGGAACACGCTAGGGATCTCTGGATTACCAGCTTTGTGAAAGGGGTGAGGATTTCTTTCAACACAGCTGAGTTGGTAGCCATTTTCGAGATCCCAGATGACGGTGAGCTCGTCTACTGTCCGCCCAGAGCAAAAGGGTATCTGACTGAGAAGATGAGGGTAGCAACCGCTAACCAGATTTTGTTACCAGGTAAGATCATGTTGGCAACAAACCTTCGCCCAATACCTCGCTTATACTGCCACATCATACAACATGATATCATCCCCCAGAGTGGTCATTATGGGGAGGTGTCCCAATTGACCCAGTACATTACTTACTGTGTTACTACCAGGCACCGAGTCTGCCTGCCTTACCTGATTATCCGCACAATAATCCATGCTGCAAGACCCAATGTATCAGGTAATATTCCCTATGGTAGGCTGCTTACAGAGTTGCTGCGCCGCTTAGGGGTGGACATGCGGTGCGAGACCGCTTATGAGGTCACCATGACCTCTGATATAGATGTAGAGGCTATCTATAAGATGCAGATGGATGGTCTGGAGCTTAGCGACGAGGAGCTACAGGCTCGTCCTCTTCTACCTAGGAATCAGGCGGCAGCCGCAGCAGCAGTAGCAGAGGTAGGGGGTGGTGAGGATGCACACTTAAAGGACATCCCTGCACCTGCACCCCAGCCCATGCCAGTAGTAGGACCATTTCAGCCTCCTTCAGATACAGTGATGGGAATGTTCATGGAGATTCGAGATGCCCAGCAAGAGATGAGTCAGGACCTGGGACGTCTAGCTCATAGCTTACGGGTCATACAAGAGGCTTATGAGTGTGATTATGATATCACTGATCAGATTCCATCCAAACCCCCGACTCCACCATAGTCAGATCTTGTCTCATTAACTTACATATATGCGATTTATTTTGATAACAGGGTAACTGTTCGGCTTCTGGACTGTATTCTGTTGTACACTTTATATTTTCCTTTCTGTTTATGTTATTACATGTTTATTTGATTTTCTCCCTAGACATCAATGCTTATAAATTCCTCTTTTCTTAAATAGTATGTTGTACATCTTTTCTTAAGTCTTAGACATCAAACAAGCTTATGATGTGTTTTTATTAAAAATTTTAATTTTCTATCTCAGTTCACTGGACTCAATTAAATGCTGAATGATTAACTGGATAGAGTAGAGGGGTTCTGATACCAAATTGTCACACCTCAATTTCGACTGAACCAGAAGTGTGAGTGAACCGTCTCCAAACCACGGCTCACACCAGGATCTCAATAGACCATGTCAACAAACCATTCCAAGCAAACTAACCATAATCAGAGAGTAATCAATAGCAGTGGATTTAAATAAATAAATGAACTGAGTTTTCTATTTGTAATTAAATAATTATCCAGTTATGCCTTCATCCACAATCATAAATAATAATTTATTACATTGTCTTTACCCAATTGAAAGAATAAATAAAAAAATCCCTAAAGGAACATACATAAAGAGCACTTGCATGAAGCATCATGCTCGTCCTCTACTGCTTGTGTGTCAATAGCAGCTACTGTCCCGTACGCTGGGGCAACCATAAAGTCCTCAACAGTGTAACTGCATAAACATCTAAAAAATATGGTGTATACACGGGGTGAGTTCACAACTTAGCTCAGTAAAGCACAAGACCAATGCAACATATAAAATGCATGAGATAACATTTCAATTGGGTCAGGTATAACTTGTAAAATGCTATGATAAGGTTTGATGGATACCGCACCTCCATGCACGAGAGTGTGAGCACACCCAACAATCAAGCTTCGATCCACACTACTGTTGTTGCCCCACATCACTCACTCTGGTATAGAGATAGAACTAGAGTCTGACAGGCATGTTGAGCCACCATCCCACGTCCTCCCCCTGATACCCTACATCGCACCAACACCTAAACCCCTGTTGGCAAGGGCTTGCAAGTGGGTTCCGTTTCTAACCAGTACTATATGTCATCACAGTATCTATGACCCTACCCTAGCACAGCTCCCTACGACATGGAGATAGGGCTCGAGTCTAATGGGCAGGCGGAGCCACAATCCCACATCCTTCTCCACTCGCGAATACATACTGATTGCACATACTAGTCTCACTCTGAGTGAGACCGGTATGTAAAAATTTGATTTTTAAGAATCGTTTTTCATACCTAGATGTCGTGGTTCATCACCCAGCCTCGTCTTCCGATCCGATTATGATTGGGAGACCTGTCATGACATAAACCATAAGTTAAATCGGGTTTTCAGAGTACGGTTTTTACAATCCTCGTAGCAACCCGAATCTTCTAGCTATCGACAACCAAAATGAACTACCAAAAAACTCTACAGTTTACACAAACAATATCCATAATAATCAATAATAATTTATAATCATTGCAGCGGAATAATGAGAGTTGTAGTAGAATCATAATAGAGAAGAGATGCTTCTAATGTTATCAATACATAATATGTCTGTTATGTCTTACAAACTGTTTCACACATACCATTCATATTACATAATTCTCTATACTAAGTAACTAGAGTAAATCTGAAATAACAAACTGTAGATAGATTAAACCGTATCTATCTTCATATATCAAAATGGAGGTGAGGTGCTGACTCAGGTCTCGTAAATACAGTCTTTACAGGTATAGCCCTCAACATGATCTCTCAAAGGCCCTCTGCCTAGAGAAGTTCCCTCTACATCAATAGGATCCATATCAGTCGTCCCAGAAGAGGTACCTGCAACCAAAGCTAAAAAGATTTCGATATCGAGAGGTGAGCTCACATCCCAGCTCAACGAGAAGTCAAGTATCCAATGCAATCCTATGCAATAATTTATTAATGCAGTACAGAAGCAAATAAACAAGCAATTGTGATTGGCAATCAAATGTATATACAATCATGGTCGGCCTGTACCCTAGCTCAACCGACTGTCATTGATCTAGAGACTAACCCAGACAATCAATGGCACCGCTGACCCGAGCGACCCTCGATGATCAATGGCTCGTCACTGGAAGAACATTCATTGACCCCGAGCACCCCTCGTAATGATCAATGGCACCACTGATCCGAGCACCCCTCGATGATTAGTGGCTCGTCCACCCTTCATTTAAGCACAAGTCATTTGACCAAGTTGACGCAGGATGCATGAGAATATGATAAATAGAGCTACACCCAGCAGAGATCCCTATTCCACTCCAATGAACTGACCCTGTTCCCACTAAGGTGTTACTAGGCATATGGCCTTGTATCATGCTCCCACACATTACTTGATCATATACCCCATACACAATCATATCCATTCCAATAATTACTCAACATGGCATGTACATGTAGTAAGTAAAACTATACTCCAGTAGGAATCTCCGTTCCACTCCAATGGACTAACCGTGTAAAACTATACTCCAGCAGAAATCTTCGTTCCACTATAATGGACTAATCGTATCCCCACTAGAGTATAGCATGCTAACATGGCCCGTGTATTGTACTCTACATGCTACAAGCCCATCATACATGGTCTCAACAAAGACTGCACCCAGCAGAGGTCCTCGACTCCTCACTCCCATGGTTCATCGTGCCCCTACTAAGGTACAGCTAATCCCAACGCGATTTCATGAAGTCACTCGTTACATGAACTACCATACATGGATGGCATCTCAACAGAGAATCCTAGATCTTCACTCCCATGGATCACCGTGTCTCTATTAGGGTATCGGCACATCAACATGGTACGAATGCCCGTGCTTCCACATATCACACGCACCATTATACATGGTCATGCACATATAATGATATGAAAGACTACACCCCATAGGGAACCCTGGATTCCCACTCTCATGGTTTACTGTGTCCCTACTAGGGTGCCAACAATCAACAACATGGCCCGTGTATTGTGCTCCTATACGCCACACATCCATCGTACGACAACAAGCATACATAGTTATTGTTATAATGCAAATGCATAAATATATATATATATATATATATATATATATATATATATATATATATATATAAAATTCATTGGATGACATGTTATGGTAAAGAAATGTACACACAACAAACACATGCTCAAACTCTATGTGACCCAACCCCCCACTTGTAGACACCAAAGGTGCTGCTGAACCTTGAAGCTAACAGAAGGCTTCGTTCACTACCCGTGGTGTTTTACCTAATTAGTTAAATAAACTTCATTAGGTTGGTAAACATCTTTTAAACCAGTATAGACAAGTCCTAGTGTCTATGCACGGGTCCCAAGGTAAGCCAAAAACCGAACTGTTGGTCTTCTTAATCATTACTAAGCTTATAAATCAAAATAGACTAAATCGGAGGAAGTAACTGGTTGGTCGTTTCTCTGATACATCAGGCCGGTTAACACTTAGTCAATTCTTAAGTATACTGGACCGGATGATGAATTGGATGGTCAAGCATCCGGTAGACCATCCGGTTCATATCCACTATTATAATAAGATGGTTCCAATAGGTTTTTCAGAGGCTTTATCAGGTGGTGTATCATCTGGCACTGTCTCTGGTTCCTACCTCCGGTTCATGCCGTTGGTTCAGCAAAACACATGTCCCTATGGCACTGATTATGCCTTCGATTTGTTGCTGCCGGTTCGGTATTAAGCCTACACGAAGGCTTGGTCAAACGGAGACATGTACTTTACCGGAGGAACTCACCCGAAGAGTCATACTCCCGGTTAGGTGGCTCCAGTTGGGTGACTCTGGTTATTACTTGGTCTGTTAGGCCAAGGCAATTGCCCTGTCGGAGGACTGATTTTGAGTCAACCGGAGTTAGGGCCACTGCCAGTCCTCCAGTTAATGTCTCTGGTTCAGACCCAGAAGCCAAGCATGAATGAAGCTTGATCTCCAAGCTTGGGAACTTGATTCCCCACTTCATGGTATTCATTTTAGTTGGTGGGAATCATCTTCCCCTATCAATGTGACTTAAGGAAGTCATTTAAGGTCCCATTTAACTCCATTCATGGAGTGGGTGAATCAAAACCTAACATTCTAGGTTTCCATTGGTCTCCATTGATAGAGACCATAAATGGTGACAATCACCAATGGGTTCTACACACCAACACCAAAGGAAAAGGAAAGAGGAGGCCATTAGACTTACCTCCAAGGAGTTAGGGCTTAAGCTTGGTCTCTTGAGTTCTTCTTCCTCTTCTCTTACTTTCCCATGGTTCTAAGAAGAAAAAAAAGGAGGAATGATGCCTCCTTTTATAGAAATCTAGGAGAGAGAAAGGCCCAATGTAGTGTTCAACCGGTTGTTGTCAACCGGGTGATCGTTTATGCCTCCGGTTGAGCTTAAAATAGACTTAGGCTTAGTTTTGTGGGCCCAATTCGGTGGGGATACTTCCTAGGCTTCATGTATCTTCTCTTACATGTTCTACCATCACTAAGTGATCCAAGAAGTGGACCCCACATCATATGGATGGTCAAAAGTCAGGGTGCCAAGTGTTGACACAGTAAGACCCGATACAAAGGGATCCAAACTGGTGAAGATTTCGGGTGTAAGTCTTACAGCCAATTCCTTTAGAAACCAACCACCATTCACTAGACCGTTGTTAAACAGATCCTTCGCTATCTTAAAGGTAGTATTGATCTTGGCTTGCACTACCAACACTCAACAAGTGCAACTATCATGGCCTTTTTAGATGCCGATTGGGTGGGATGCCCTGATGATCGTTGTTCTACTAGTAGGTACTCGATCTTTTTGGGCTGTAATCTTGTCTCTTAGAGCTCTCGCAAACAACAAACTGTAGTCTGTTCAAGCACGGAGGCTGAATACAAGGCCTTAGCTATACTACAGTTGAAGTGACTTGGCTTTGCTATCTCCTAGATGATATTGGTTACAAGTTACCAAAATCTCTAATTCTTTGGTGTGATAACATTGGCGCTACCTATCTATCATCCAATCCAGTCCTACACGCTTCTACCAAACACGTGGAGATTGACTACATTTTGTTCGAGATCTAGTTCGGTGACAATTACTGCAAGTTCGTTTTATTTCCAATCGTGATCCACTTGCTGATTGTCTAACCAAACCTTTAAGCACTGCTCGATTTCAGTAGCTTCGACAAAAATCAAATGTTCTCCCGAGACCGTTGGATTTGAAGGGGGATATTAAGGATACCTCCACTTCCATACAACCGTCCCACATGAACTCCAATATCTCGACTTCCATGCAACTGAATGAACCGTCCCACATTACATGTAATAACAGAACACCTGTAACTCAGTAATGACCAGTCACACGTGATAACCAAACACCTGTAACTTCCACATTTGCTTGTAACTACAACTCTATAAAGTCTGTATCTATTTCACTGTTGTAATCTCAGAGAATTGAATGAATGAAACTGTTCAAAATTCAGAATTATCTTTATTCACATTAATACAAGTTGGAAGTGTTTTTGGTATTTTTGAAGTTTCTCTTTGGACTCCTGTTATGAATGGATAAAGAGGAAGGAAGGGCAGCGTTAGGCAGGTTAATTTCTTTTAGGGATTTGGATTATCAGTAGGGATGTAAGATACTTTCAGGTTGAAAGTGTTTTTGGTATTTTTGAAGTTTCTCTTTGGATTCCTGTTACGGATGAATAAAGAGGAAGGAAGGGCAGCGTTAGGCAGGTTAGTTTCTTTTAGGGATTTGGATTATCAGTGGGGATGTAAGATATTGCAGAATGAAATTCTAAATCATCTCCAAGGAACGGCGAAAGAGGTTCCTTCTTCAATGGCACCTCAACAGGGGGCGGAAACAAGAAGAAAAATAGGTACGCCATATTTCAACAGTATTTAGATAATATTTAGGGGTAGAATAAAATGATCATTTAACTTAAAGAAAAGGTATTTTAGGTATTAAAATTTTACCTTTTAGCTTTTATCATTAGTTAACGAAAATTCTCTGACAGAATGAGATTTTTTAATTTATTTTGATTTAAGGGAATGTCTTTGAAATTGTTTGAAAGGTTTGAAATATACCTGATTCAGAGGCAAACTATAAATGAGATACCAATAATTTTTTCTATTAAATATATTAAAAAATTATATAATTTATACAACCAATGTTATATGTTACAACTATTAAAATTTCCCTCTTAAAAATTTCACTTCCATCCCACTCCCTTTGATTCCCCTTGCAATCAAATGAACGGTGATTGGTGAACTATTCTTCCTGTATTTTTTCCACTCTACTCTCAACGACCCCTTATTGGGATTATTCCCACATTATTAATGAGATTGGAATCTTCAACTCTTTTATATGAAGAGTCTCTCCACTATTAGGTTAAATTTTTGAGTTCGAAACTGGACATGATACCAAAGCTCTATGTCCCCTCTTATGGTAACCCTTAAAAAAAAAAGGCACAAATGTCATTGAGAGAGTGATACCAAATGCACACAAAAAAAAAAAAAAAAAACTACAGTTTTAAGGACAGTTTAAACTAGCCACTTAAAAAGTAGAACCAAAGGACAGATTTAACTAATCATCTAAAAAGTAGAAGTAATCATTTGAAAAGTGCTATACTATCACATATTCAACACCCAAGGGTGGAATTACATGTGAAAGAGAGTATTGAGATGAGATTTGAAATCCTAAAGTCTCACATGGAGATTAGTTGGAAGTTTGACACCACGACCCCTCCCTTCCCCTTTCTTATCACTTCCTAGCCCTTTTTTTTTTGTGAAACTTCCCAACCATGAAACGTATTAGATGGCTTGAAAACCCATTTTAACGAGTAAAACCATCAAGTAACACCAACGATAATCTTATTTTAAGTTAAATTTCATTTTTCGAAGAAATAATTTACATAAGATTCTAATATAACTACAATTAGATATATCAATGGTCTGATAGTTCCAACCTACAACAAAGATCTGTAAGTCGGGTGGCCCACATGTCATCTGGCCCCACCTAAGTTGGATGATTAACATTAGGAACCTGTGACATGTGGCACCCAGATCATCATCGATCTTTAATGGGAGGGGATGATTGATCTATAAATAATCCAAGGGTGGGTCTTGTGCACACTTATATAATCTGAGAATTTTCATTACGTTGTCTTTGTCTGAAAATAAGGAGTGCACAGAAACCCTATCCCCTTCTTCTCTATCTTCTTCATTTGCTTACACAGGAGAGGACGCAAAGAGCTTGTGCGCCGATTGGATCAGAGACGGTGGTGAACGATCAAGTCATTGAGGTATTTATGATTTTCCGCATTATAGTTTTACCTCTATTAATGATGGGATTTCTTCATTATGGTATCAGAGCTGGTATTCCTGCCCTCTATCCACCTTAAAGAATATGCCAGTTTCCCCTTTTAATATTTCCGGCAGAGCCATGCCTTTTGTTAAAGGAAAGCATATATATTTTTTTTTTTAAATATTAAAGAATGCCGATGCCAACAAAAAACTGCAAGTGTGCATCCGCATGGTTGCCGGCCCACAGGCCAACAGGTACAAACCCGCAGGCAGCCAGCGAACCAGCAACCCGCAGGCAACCGGCCAGCCGCAGCCACAGGCAGACCCACAAGCGCATCCAACGACAACTAGTAGCATCTGCCGCCGACTGCGCTAGCTGCAGCAGGCCAGCCCGCAAGGGCCAACCTTCTGCAGCCTTGCGCGGCAAGCAGCAGATGATGCAGGTTGTTTTGCACTCTGAGAAGTTGTCGCATGTTATTTTGACATTGAGTTTTTCCGGTTGGTGGTGGTGCCGGCGTTTTATGAACGTTTCGGCGGCGCCGGATTCTTCTCCCGATTCCATGGGACGTGCCAGGTTGTATCGACACGTTTAGGAGCCGTTGCAGCCTTGACATATTCACTATTCAGTTAGAAAACGTTGAATCAGTAAAGGTTTGGTTAAAGGAATATGCGATGGCATTCTTTAATGAAAATAGGATATTCTAATGATGGCATTTTGGGGATCCAAATTGTCTCATCCCTGAGATTCGGGAGGCGTGGCGGCAACCCCACTCGATGGTCGCCATGTGGAGGTCGGATGAATCCGACCCCTCCATTCGAGCCGGCAAGCCGAGCCGACAAGAGAGTGTTGGCTCGAACGGAGGGGTCGGATTTATCCGACCCCCACATGGCGACCATCTAGTGGGGTCGTCGCCACGCCTCCCGAATCTCAGGGATGAGACGATTTGAATCCGCATTTTGGTCCTTTGAAGCCCATTTAAAGAATAAAAGTTACAGTTGTTTTTCTTTTAAAAACATGCGGTCATGGGTTTTGTATTTTGTTTTATTTAAAGCCCATTGATTTTTTTATTAAGTTACGGGCTTTCATAACAGGCCCAATTGATTTTTGTTAAGTTATGGGCCACATGACTGGCCCATTAATTGTCTTAAAAGAAATAAAATTACTTTTTATTTAATTCTGGGTTTTCCCGAGACCCGCTAAAATGGATTCTCGGGTTGACCAGAAACTGCCCCATAATCGGTTTTGGGTTGGCCCGAGACCCGTCCCAGATGCTTGGATGGGTTGACCAGGTAGCGCGGTTTGCATTTTCTATGAACCAGGAATCTCTACTGAACCGAACCGGTTCAGTTCGATTGATCCATTTTGGTTTGGTTCAATTCGGTCTGATCCAGAACTTGTTATGAACCGGGACTGATATGATTAATGGTGATATTTAGTGTTTTTAAATTGTTTTAATTATATGTCACCTTAATATAGTTACGAACCGAACGTCACTGAAACAGTGACTGCAGCTTTATGACAGTTAGTTCTGAGCGTCGCTAAAAGGTAAAGAATAGGACTGTAGTTTTTGTGACAGTGTGTTCTGAGCGTCGCTAAATGTTCAGTTTTTCTTTTAGTGACATTTAAAGAGAGAAAGACATTGAACCTATGTACACAACAGAATGTATTAAGCACTGCTTAGTGACATTTACAAACAGAACGCCACTGTATGTATAACAGTATCATTATTATGTCATTGTAATTAGTGACATAAACAAACGCCATTAAGAGTCAGTGTTAAATAAAAGTAAAGGAATAAGTCATTAGGATTTTTTTAATGTTATTAGGCTTATATTAATACTAATGAATGTTTGTTTTAAAGGATGCCATAAATGACAAAAATGCCCTTATAGTAAAGTGTGTTAAAAATCAAGAAAACCATTAGGTTTATTTTAAACAATTATAAATGTATTTTTTGGATGTCATAAAAGACAAAATACCCTTATAAAGGTAGGCATGACAAAAATTGCATCTTTTACATTGGAATTGAATATTATCCCTAGGGAAATGCTCTTTTCTTTTGTCAAAAGATGGAATAAGAAAGGGTGTGAAATTGCATGACAGAAGGAACCTTCTTCTGTTTACAGGTGTGGAACAACCTTCTGAATTGTAGTGTAGCATTCTAGTCTTATTAATAAAGACTTTGACATATGTATACTATAATCTTAGCCCACAGGTAGTTTTATAGGGTACATCAGTCTGTCACTTAAGTTTGATATCAATCAACTTAGTGTAAAGTTTCACATACCAAAATTGATTATAAGTTTAGCCCACAGGTAGATTATAATTAACTTTAATGTGTTACTGATTATTGACGTGAGTTGATATCAGTGTATAGTAGTATGCCATAAATCTAAAATTCTTTTTTGCTATTATGTTTGCAGCATTAAATAATAACCAAATTAGTCTCCCAATGCTTACTAGGGAAAATTATTCAGATTGGAAACATAAGATTTATTTGACCTTAGAGTGCATGGATTTGGACTTGGCGCTCCATGTGGAAGAACCCGCTGTTCTCACGGATTCCAGTACGTCAATCTAAATTGCTCACTAAGATAAGTGGGAGCGGTCTAACCACTTGAGCCTAAATTTTGTCATGAACAATATCGACAAGAGCATTAAAGGATCAATTTCTGAATGTAAAAAGGTTACTGACTACATGAATGCAATTGATGCTCATTTTGTGAGTTCAAACAAAATATTGGTTAGCACTCTAATGGAAGAATTAGACTTATTTAGAAACAATGGTAGGATAGATGTGTGATCACATCATGCACAAGAGGGATGTCTCAGCTCAGAGAACTTTGGTTTGTTATGAATCAAATTTAATTGATTCTCATTCCAATAACTGGTGGATTAATTCTGGATCGACAATCCATGTGGCCAATACCTTGCAAGGCTTTCTGCAGACAAGGCTTTTGAAGGAAAATGAGAGACACATCTATTAAGAAAATCGAATGCAATCTCAAGTGGAAGCTATAAGAGTCTACAGATTAGTTTTGCAGTCTGGTTTTGTGTTGAATTTGAAAGACACTTTTTATGTACCTTCTTTTGCTAAGAACCTGGTTTCTGTTTCCAGATTAACACTTATGGATAATGTGTTTGAGTTTTCTGGTTCAGTCATAAAGTTAATAAAGGACGATGTAATAATCAGTTCAGGTTCTTTGATTAATGGTTTGTTTCTTTTAAATTTAGATCCAACATATAAAAGTAATTTACTTTCTATTAATAATATTGGCATAAAGAGAATATGTGAATGAGAAGTCTTCTAAATTATGGCATCTTAGATTATGTCAAATATCTAGTGACATAATCAAAAGGTTAGTGAATGATGGAGTACTTGAGACTCTAGATTTCTTTGACTTGGGGGTTTTGTATGGACTACATCAAGGGGAAGCAGACCAACAAAACAAAGAAAGGTGCCAGAAGATCAACTGAGATTTTGGAAATCATACATACGGATATCTGTGGACCTTTTCCCACTCCCTGTTTGAATGGTCAGAGATACTTTATCTCCTTCATAGACGACCACTCACGATTCATGTATCTCTATCTTCTAGTTCATAAAGATGAGGCACTAGATGCTTTTAAGAACTTCAAGACAGAAGTAGGAAAACAAATTGGAAAGGTGATCAAGATCGTGAGATCAAATAGAGGTAGTGAATACTATGGTAGAACCACAGAGCAAGGTCAAAGACCTAGTCTGTTTGCATGATATCTTCAAGAGCAAGGTATTATAGCCCAATATATCATGCCTGGATCTTCGGATCAAAATGGCGTTGCTGAAAGAAGGAATCGTACATTATTGGACATGGTCAGAAGTATGATAAGCAATTCATGTTTGCCTCTGAAGTTATGGTGTGAAGCTCTAAAGATTGCAGTATATATCTTGAACAGAATACCATCCAAGTCGGTTCCTAAAACTCCTTTTGAGTTGTGGAATGGATGAAAACCCAGTTTAAAGCATACTCGCATATGGGGTTGTAAAGCTGAAATAAGAGTCTATAATCCACACCTTCAGAAGCTAGACCCTAGAATAGTCAGTGGATATTTCATTGACTATTCCTGAAAGATCTAAGGGTTACAAGTTTTACTGTCCCTCATATACCCTTACCATTGTAGAGTTGAAAGTTGCTAAATTTCTAGAGGATGGCGACAACAGTGGGAGTATAAAAGGTCGAAACATTGAATTCCACAAACAAGATGTCTCGATAATGCCTTCCACATCTAGTGGTCAGGGTTTTATCCCTTTACTAGTGGTACCTGTGGTTAATGAGCAACCACAAACTCATGATGAATTACCACATCAAGATGTGTCACATCAAGATACACCACATTAAGAGCCAGTTGTCGCAGAACCTATTGCTCCTGAGCCACAATTTTTAGGAGGTCCTCTAGAGAAAGAAAGTCGGTAATTTCTTCAGATTATCAGGTATATCTCCAAGACTGTGGAAATGATATTAGAATAAATGAAGATCCAACATCATTTTATGGTATGATGTCATGAAGGAAGAAATGGAATCCATGTCAAAGAATCAAGTATGGGAACTTGTAGAATTACCTAAGGGCACCTCCCCTGTGGGGTGTAAGTAGACCAAAATCGACTCACACGGTAATATCGAAAGATACAAGGCCCTACTGGTGGCAAAAGGTTTTAATCAAAAGGTTGAAATTGATTATAAAGAAACCTTTTCTCTGGTATCTAGGAAAGATTCTTTGAGAATCATCATGGCACTAGTGGCTCACTATGATCTTGAGCTGCACCAGATGGATGTCAAGATGACATTTCTGAATGGTGATTTAGAAGAGGAGGTATACATGAGTCAACCTGAAGGTTTTATTTCGGATAAAGGAGGTCATTTAGTATGCAAGCTTAAGAGGTCCATATATGGATTGAAACAAGCTTCCCGATAGTGGTATTTGAAGTTTGATAACACGATCATTTCCTACGGCTTTATGGAGAATCGAATTGATCAATGCGTTTACATAAAGATCAAGGGAACTAGTTTCACCATACTAGTGTTGTATGTGGATGACATTCTCTTAGCTAGCAATGATCTAGGGATGCTACATGGGGCGAAGCATTTCTTGGCCCAAAACTTTGACATGAAGGATATGGGTGAAGCCTCTTATGTTTTAGGCATAGAGATTCACAGGGACAGGTCTCTTAAGACCTTAGGACTGTCCCAAAAAGGTTACAATGACAAAGTTTTGGAAAGGTTCAAGATGAAGCAATGCTCATCAAGTGTAGCACCTATAATTAAAGGCGACAGACTCAGTCTGGAGCAATGTCCGAAGACCATTCTGGAACAGCAGGCTATGCAAAATATTCCCTATGCATCAGTAGTAGACAGTTTAATGTATGCTCAAGTCTGTACTAGACTTGACATCGCATTTGCAGTGGGAGTTTTAGGAAGGCTCCAAAAGAACCCTGGTGGTTTACGACATTGGACAACACCGAAGAAAGTACTGAAGTACCTATAGAGCACCAAAGATCACTTGCTTACATATAGGCATGTTGGTGATTTGGAGCTAATCGACTACTTAGGTTCGGATTATGCTGGATGTGGAGATATAAGAAAGTCTACTTCGAGCTTCATTTTTGTTAGTTGGAGGAGCAGTGTCTTGGCGCAACGTAATGCAACCTAAGACAACCTCTTCTACTATGGAAGCTGAAGTGGTGGCATGCTATGAAACAGTTTCTCAGACATCTTTGTTGAGACAATTTGTCATAAATTTGAAAGTCATAAGTTCAATTGAAAGACCTATAAAAATCTACTGTGGCAATACTACAATAGTACATTTTTCTAACAACACATGCTCAGTGAGTCGCTGTCGACACATTGAGATAAAGGACTTTGTTGTTAAAGAAAAAAATTCGAAATCATCATGTTTAAATAAAACATATTTGCACTGATGATATGATAATAGATCTTTTCACCAAAGGCCTTTTGCCCAAGGTGTATGTAGTTCACGTGGATCGTATGAGACTATGTAGATCATTAAATGACTAAATGTTTTATTGTGAAATTACAATGTAAAGTTTGATGATTTCGAAATAAAGTTATTTTATTTTTTTTCTGTCATTTATTTGATTGTATACATAAAGTTTTATAATGACAGATGTCTATAAAATTTTCTAGGCAATAAAATTTGACCCTTGAATCGATTGTTGAATTAATTCTATAAAACAAGGTAGTCACAATTAAGGTTCATTGTAAAATAAACAATCTATTATAATACATAGAAAGAATATTTTCATTATACTCTAATACTAGAATATGCACCGCCATGATTTATAGATTGAGAATTTTATTATGAACATAAAGAACAAATCCATAAAGAAGAATCCAAAAATTATTGTATAGTCATCCATCATGTTAATAACCATAAAATGACTTATCATGTAATAATATAAACCAAATGGAAGAATATAAATTGGATGACCTACATGCCACCTAACCCACCTAAGTTGAATGATTAACATTAAAATCTTTTAACATATGACACCTAAATCACCATCAATCATTAATAAGAGAAAATAATTGATTTATAAATAATCCAAAAATGGAATCCTATGCACACTTATATAATCTGAGAATTTTCATTAAACACTTATATAATCTGAGAATTTTCATTACATTCTTTTGTGTGAAATAAAGAATACCCAAAAATCCTATCCTCTTCTTATTTATCTTTTACATTTATTTACACAGAAAAAGACCCAAAATTGGATAAGAAATGACAGTGAACGGTCAAATCATGTGAGGTATTTATGATTTTTCCCATGGTAATTTTACCCTATTAATGATGATTTCTTTCAAGATCAGCCAAGATCGTCAGCACGAGATGACCAAAGGATGTGAGACAATCTGCTCATAGTTCTGAGCTTCCAAATAAATTGAAATCTGCAGATCTACTGATCTGCAAATAATCGACCAAATTAAGATGCACCGCCCCTCTCTCAGATACTAAAAGACGTGTAGACGACCTTACTGTTGAGTCAGTAAAAATGACAAGCAGAAAATTAAGACAAAGAGCTCTGATCGACCTCTGCTAAAACCAATTTACATTCATGTTTTTCTATTTCGTTAAGAGTTAAGACAGAAGACAGAAGACAATCTAACACACACACACACACACAAACACACAGAAGAAACGAGAAAGAAAGATCGAAGTTGTCAATCCTCGGGATGAGGCAGACGAACTTCAATTCTGGCGACACCGATACCCTCTTTATCCTCGACAGCCTTAGCCACCTCCACCTCTCCGACCACCAACCCCGCCACCTCCTCTTCTTCACCCTTCACGATCTTCTCCTCTTTCTCTTCATCCACGTAGTTGGGATCTTTCTCGTCAATCACCGGTTCCGCCTCCAGTTCATTCTCCGTTACATCATCAGGTCCCTCCCATGTGTACTTACCTCCATGACCGGACTTCGGCGGACCATGAACCAGAGGACGCCCATCCGAAGGATGACGCTCCATGCGCTGCACCCCCTGCTTACACAGCTTCCTCTCGATGCGCTTGATCGTCTCAGGATTGTGTGTCTTCACCTCCGCCTTCTCCACGCACTTCCGCCCTTCCTCGTTCTTGTGTCTCAACCGCAAAATCACCGGCTCCGACTCCTCCTTCGATTTGTTGTTCCTCCTCGCCTTCGCTTCGCTAGCTGTCTCCATTTCTTCACTCGCTTGATGACAAAATCCCAAGGAGGTTTGAGACGTTTTTATGGAGGGTTTTGGAAGTCGCTGGATGGAGACGAAGCTGAGTTAACCCAGAAGGTTCGTTAATCCATAGGACGATGTCTGATGCTCTGCCAACTCTGTTGAACACGTGTACGGTTTGATCCTTCTGCTCTAGAGTCCACCATTCTTCTGATTTCTGCTTTTTCTTTTATTTTATCTTTATATATTAAGTAAGGTTCCATGATAATTCTCTTTAGTACATACTCATTGGATTGTTCTAATTTTAAATTTAATTTAAATAAAAAAAATCCTATTTTATTATCTAAATTATTCTTTACTCGACGTTTCCAGATAATTCTAAATCATCCATGAATTTGTTCTATTTATTCTTCATTATTGATTTTCTTAAAATAAAAAAAAATAAAAAAATAAAAAAATGTTTTGATTCTTGAAGTGAAATCGATCAGAGAAGAATTCTTCTTACCACGAAACTTGGATTTAAAGGATTAGAGATTGAATCTGATTCGATGGAAAAGAAGATAATTGAAATGGCGTGATACCAATTGAAATTCTTTCATCTGCAATGAAAACTTTTATTTTAGACGGGTGGGCTATCTTATGCCAGGCCCATCTAATCCGGCTGGACATACACCTATTCTAAGTCCATTCCGTTGTTTCAGTCATGATTCATCCCGATTTGATACTTGAATTAGTATCGGTTACATGTCAGCACACCGTTGGAATTGTATCTGATTTAAATCGGTTTCGGCAGAGACACTACATTCCCAACCAGACTAATAACTAGTAAGTTGTGTTGCAGGCAGGCCTTGTTTGGATTCGGCCTGCAATATCCATATGAATAATAAAAACACGGAAACAGATTCTCTGCAGCCGTGCCGTTGGAATCAGACTCCATGAACGGTAGCCTCACTCGGGTTATTATCGTCTCCAATTGCTGGATCCTCCAATCGAGGATCCGAGGATCCAGCGGTCTCTCTTAACCAGGCGCACCTACCGATGTATTGGTAGGTGCACCAAGTTAAAGAGAGACCGCTGGATCCTCTAATCGAGGATCAGCAATTGGAGAGGATAATGACTCACCTCATGAAGGCAATTAACTTGATCACTACGAAGGCTGACCTAACCCATTGGATTGACATGTCACCAATCTGAGTAGAACTAAGATAACTCAGCATGGTTTGAGGATTCAGTTTTGAATCGGGTGAATTGTCCAATTCAAATCGGAATTAGCGCACCCAAATCCCGATTCCTGTCGATTTCTTTAATCCTATGTTAAATAACCTAGTTTCATTTTTTTTTTTTTTTGCAATCGTTTCTTCTTTTAAAATTACTAAAACCAACATTTAGTAGTAAAGAATCATAGATTTTGGAAAAATCTTGGCTTCTTTTCAATTCCAATTTATATGGTTTCAACTGATTCCAACTTGTTGGGATGACTTGAATTCTAATGCATTTGCAGTTGTGAAGTTTATTGCCCCGGCCTTGTGTATCACCAAGCCACAAATTTTTTAGTGCCTTTTTCACTGGGGTATTCTGGTAATTCCATCTGTGTACGGAGTAATATATAAACTCCTTATATCCTAGGGTTTTGGGTATTCAATTTTTCGTAGAATTCTCTCTGTAATCGGTTCTTCTCTAAGATAGTGAAACTTTTCGATCTGTTATAACCGTGGACATAACCCTCACACATTGTGTTGGTGAAACACGTTAAATCTCTATATTCTCTATGTGTGATTTTCGTTTTCTCTTTCTTGATTTCGTAACACAACTCATTCTGACTGATTCTAATTAATCAGCATCAACGGGAACCAGTCCCCGATTCTGTTTTCCTGAACCTTGGAATTTAGAGTGGCAAATTAGGATATGTATCATATGAAATTCCCATCAAAATTTTCTAACTTTCAGGTTTTAATTTCTATTAATTCTAAAATTTCCACCTATATATAACCTGTAGGCTCCATTTGTTTCCCTGTAAAATAACAAAAAAAACTACTTTTTTTTTTTTTAATGTAAAACAGGATTTTAAACTATTTTTTTAGCATAAAATACAAAGAAAGAAATTGAAAAAATAGGAAAACTTTACGTGAAAGAAAATTTTAATGTAAAATATCATTTGCATGAAAATTTTTATAACGAGACAAACAGGACTTTAAAATCAATGAGGAGCTCATGGGTGAAACCCACATGTGATAACCCTTCCACAGGTAAAAACAAAAGAGGTACAACAACAACAAAATCCAATGCAAATTTCTCTGAGTCAATCTTCAGTTTACAATATTGCAGCAATGACAAAGCAGTCAAAGTTAGCCTAATCCACTCATCATTCCAGCCTAAGCATCTATTCTAACTCATAACAGAAAAGGAATCATTAGTTTTTAGTACAAGAATGCAAGACAAATAGAAGAAAAAGTAAATGAAAGAGAGGTAGAAAGAAAATTAGACATGCACCTTCTATGATTCACCAGTCACAGAGGCATTAATGTCAGGAGATTCTTTTTGTTCCTGTGTGGAGTCTGAACCATGCCAATTGGCAATTTGAAAAGCAGAATTTGGGTTTGGATTACTACTTCCACTGTTCTCTGCTTCACCATGGCCCTTTCCTGGTAATGCAGATGTTGGGGAGATACAAGTGTCATTATCTGGTGTGGCTTGAGATATGGGTCTTGCTGCAGTCACTGTATCTTGAGAACCTGAGACACCTGAGATTACTGAAGCCATTGGAAGTCCATAATTGTTCTTCCTTTTGTGAGACTTGTACTTTGACATGAAACTTCCAACCACAACCTGGAAAACCAAGTAGAATACCATTACCATTATTCTACAGACTGTTCCACTAGTTAGTGTTGAGAGTACATTTGCATACTGCAATGTCTATCTCATTACAATCTGAAGACTAGAAATGCTAAAGCAAACACCAAGAAACATGAAGAAAAAAAAATGATTCAAGCAAAAATGACAGAGGTTTACATGGTTCACACCCCAATATGATGCACGGGTGAAGATGAAGATGATTTACCATGGTAATACAATTGAGATCTCTCAAGAGCACCCAAAAGTGCAACAACAAACTCTGTCTCAAAATCCTAACTTGATAAACCCACCAAGCGAGATCAGTGATGGACAAGCTGAAGCCAGGCCAAACCATGACTACAACTCGATTAGAAGCCAGGACCTCAAACCATTTACAAACTTCATTAAAATTTAACAGTAAATCGATTGATCAGCCATTATCTACTCACTGTTCTTTACATTCTAACATTTTCGAATGGTAATTATGTTATGTGCTTCTGTTGATAGCTTTTTTCTTATTTTTTCATATGTATACTATGGTTGCAATTTGTGCTTTGTTCTTGGTATGGCTTTTGTACATTCAGGTACTGTACTTCATAATGGACAGTATTCTTGTTCAGTATATAATCTCCATGAATATCTGAACCCACTTCCTCAGTGGAGAAAATGAATAGAAAAAAACACCTTCAACATTACTAAAGTATCAAATAAAGGGATGGTTTTATGATACAGATTTGGTGGTCTAACATGTATGCATGATGTTAAAAAGCTAAATTCAATAAATAATATCTCATATGATATGTATAAAATTTTTAAGCTCTCACTGAGATTAACAGTTATTTAGTCATCCCATTCATAAAGGAGTAATAAAGCAAAGCTTACTTGGATTGGGCTAGCAGCCATTAATAGACCTGCCACCCCACCACCAATCACGCGACCATCAGGGCCAGCCAATGAAACACTTAGCCCACCTGTTCTACTGCGTACTCCACCAGCTTCAGTGATTGCAAAGGACCCAGATAAAGAGAGTATCTCAAAACGTCCCTGTGTAGACCAAATATAACAGGAATAAGATAATAAACAGATCATTATCTCTGATGAATATCAATCAACTAAGAATAATAGATTCACTTTGGAATAAATAACAAAGTGAAGAAACCACAGTTTCATTTAAAAAATAATAACAATAAAATTTTTGGAAGGAAACCATGTATTTTTGCTGGATTCAAAGAGTAATTATGAAGCATAGGCCTGCATTGATCTGAGATTTTTAAGATACTGAAAGGAAGTATAGAAACTAACTGGCAGAAAAAGATCAGTGTTGCAAACCTTGCTTGGTATAAGTTAATGAAGAGAATGATATATCTTACATGATTGATTTGAATTTACTAAGTAAATCAAAATAGCCATTACTAATGTTATCTGATTGGAGCTTTCTTAACCAGAAATCAATAAACTAACTGTTTCTCCACATTTTGAGCTACCATATTTCGAGGGCATTATCGAATTCCTTCCATCTATCACCATCATTCAATTATGATCGACAACTATTTTAACAAGCTCAAAACGAAGCTCTCCTATAGTAGAGGGCCACAAATAATCTAAAGAAAGTGGTCATTTAAAGTTGCAGATGATACACTGTTGAAGATCCAGAAATCAACACTGTGTTTCCTTGAGGCTTAATACCTGAGGAAGAAATAAAAAAAATCAAATTTAATCCTTGTTCACATTGTTACCTATATCAGAAGATTTGTCTTAGCCACAAATTAGATATGAACCAAGAAACTTGTTCTACCTACTGTGTTTCTTAGTATAGAGGAGAAAGGCTCCTCACTTCACAATAATAGGGCACTTCATAACATATAAGAGATACTACTGAAGTTTACAAGGTGATGGCTCAAAAAGGGGTTTGGGTGGAGGAGAGAATTTCAGGCATTTTAGCATTTAAAATAATATGACTTTGAAGAAGGTAAAGGACTAGTGCAGCTAAGCAAACAATCTATATCAGGACAGTGAACAGGAACCATTTAAAAGTTTACAAAGAAGAACATTGCCGGACATTCAGAAGAGTATAAGTGAATCTTGAGACAGTTAAGTAGACTTTCATCCAGCTTTATTTGGGGTTTGATACGTTTGAACAGAACCTTTAATAAATCATAATTTTTGCACTTTCAAAACAACCTCACTGGTTTTGTCTACTAACATTCCTCTCTCTCTCTCTCTCTCTCTCTCTCTCTCTCTCTCTCTCTCTCTCTCTCTCTCTCTCATATATATATATATATATATATATATATCACATCACATCATCAAGCAATTGATTACTCCATTACATCTTTAAGTTCTAAGATCCTAGGCACTCACAAAATCATGATTTGTTTCAGATCATGGTATTTCAACACCTAAGCATATAAACTCTGAGCTTGAATCTCGTTTCTGTAGTTTGTAAAGGAGAAAAATAAGACAATCCATTGACATATTTGCAATTCAGACAATTAAATTTGTCAACAATCTTAAAATAAGAAAAAAGAAAAAGGGAGAAGAAAAGTTTGAGATCATGCCTCATATGTCAAAATACCACCAGAAGAGCCAGGCTGACGGATTGTAACATTAGAAATAGCTCCATTGGCTGAGAGAATGCAAATAGCTCGAGGACCCTTCTGAACAAATGAAAATATCTTTGCTGCAACATCCTACAAGTACCAAATATACCATTGTCATGAAAACCCTAACTAGAAATCCTAGGTCAAATAAATCAATCTCCCTTGGGCAGTTTATTGAGTTGACCAGTAAAGAATGGTAGATTCCTAATTCAAGAGAATAATAAATTCCAAAATCAAGAATCCACTTAAGCCAAGCTTCCAAAATCAATCTATTACCTCTCCTGTATGTATAGTAACAACATGCGGCGTGAAGTTTCCACCTGCTGAGTTCACAACCAACTCACCTTAAAATAACAGATCAAAGTATCAGTGGTGAGATTGAACCAACTCAACTGTTCAAGACATCTCCATCTGGTTTAAATACAGCTCCTCTTTTTTAGATTTGAAGCATATCTTAATATCAACTAGATTCTCATTCAAGTAAGGTTTGAAACTTCCCCAGCCAGACCATAAATGTTCATTAAGGTCATTCCATGTTTTGCTTTTGGGTTAACTAAAAAAATATTAATACATAACATTAAAACTAACAAATTAAAATCTCTAAATTTTCCCTTTTACATCTTCAAAGAGTATACTAATTCAGTACGGGAAGATTGACTCAACCAAAACATAATAATAATAATAATAATCAGAATGAAAACAATCTAGTTCTAAGATTCTAAGAGTCCATGGAAGAGGAGATTTGTTTAAAAGCACAATTAAAGTGATGAGAGAGAGAGAGAGAGACACTTTTATTCCAAGCTCAACTGCAAACAAGTGCAATCCATTGTTGCAAACATAGACATTTCCAACACTCCATAGGGCATGTAAGACCCTTTCTCCATACAAATTCAAACCGCAAAAGCCTCTCCTTTATCAGGGAAAAATATGTAAAAATTTCAAATCAATTAATACCTATCAAGACAAAAGAAAAACCCAAAACCAGGAATAGCTGGTTTGGTGTCATAATTTAAGATTCAAAGCTAAATTCCCAAAGCAACTGTACAAAGCATTTCTCTATACACACTAACTTTAATTTTCTTATTATTAGAACTTAATCAACCACAAAAATTAGACACCATCTCTAGAGTTATGAGGAGAATTCTCATATGAAAAAAAAAAAAAAAAAAAAAAAGATCAGATATATCTCTAACTTAATTCAAGTAGCAACTCAAAATTTGTATTCTCGTTCAAATTTCACTCATAACTCACTTAAAGATACAATCAGTTGCCGATTGCAGGAATCCGGTGGCTGCACTCTACCTGGCTTCGGAGAGAAGTCAGAAGGAGATGAAGAATAGCCTTGGGAGAAAGCCAATGTCATATTCCCGTCTGGACCATATTTTCTGGGTCTCCCTCTCTTCTTCCTGCCCATCATCATATCTATACCACTTACTCCTCCTTCTCCACTAACACTTCTTTCCAGGCTCATATTTACAGCCATATTCATCACCTGAGGAACCACTCCCCCACTAACCGGAGAATCACTCTCCGTATTAGCCGTAGAACCAGAGACAGTGCTCTCACGGCCGTCCATACATAAACTTGCTAATAACACAAGCTTCAAGAGAAAAATAGAAGGTTGGAGTTTCAGTTTCTTTGGAGTAAGAACTCAGAAATCAGAAGAAATGGAAGCAGCAGCAGCACTTTTTTGAAATCTGGACGTTTTTTCTGCAACCCCGCCACAGCTAAAACGACTTATCTGTGGTTGCCCACTTGCCCATAAAAAAATTGCAATTTGTTAATAATTGAAAGAAAAATAAAAAAATGGAAAGAATAGTGAGAGAAAAGCCAAATTCTCTCTACCTGTTCATCTCCGGTCATTGACCAAAGTTCAAATTTATGAAATGAAAATAATATTTTAATAATCACTATTATACATTGTATAAGACAAATCAAAATTGGTTGGAAATTATGTAAGGATTCCTGGTAGAGTTTTGTTCTATTTGTCAATGTTCTAAGAAAACAAATTTATCGATAAATATGTAATTGATTATTAATAAAAGACATATCTATATTTTACAAAAAAAGAGTCTGACTTAAATCTTGGTTATAATAGTAGTTAATTTTTTTTCCTTAAATAAATAATTAAAAGGAAATCATATATAATACCATTATTTTTATTAATTTTGAATTATAATTAATTTAATATAAATTAATATAATTTATGGTGACAGTGGTGATGGTAATAAGTTGTCACATTCCATTCCAAATTAATTTCAAAAAAATGTCTTTTTATTTTTCCAAACAAGGAAATGTTATTATAGGTTATAATATTACACCTATTTTTTAAAAATTAGCCCAATCCATGACTCAATTTTTTTTTATTCAAAACCAAATATATGCAATTTTTTAAATTTATTTTGAAATAATTATTACTCCTTTTAAGCATATTTTCCTTTTTTTTTTTTTCTTACTAATAAACTGACAAAGATTTGCTTCATTTACATATTTAATGTCCAACCATTGAGCTCTATGACCTCTTATGATTCACATGATACTTGATTGTTTCATATAACCAAATGCCTTTCAATTTAAACTTCATCCATTGAAATAAATCCTTAATTATGTTAATGTTAAATTTTTATTTATTATTATTATTATTATTTGGAGGGAGAAGGGGACTATGGTTCAAATAATCAGTATCGGATTGATTAGATCAATAGGTACGTATTGATTTTGGACCTGATTGATTTTTGGTTTGATTCTGTTTTAATATTATTATTATATCGAATACATGACGACTTCCCATTTGATCTGTTTACCAATCGGATCAATATCATATTTGACACCTAGATTTAGAACCTTGAAACTCCGTTGAGAGTAAACTCTAATGTAAAAGGCATAACTGAAAAACCACCAAGAATGAGTTAGGTAGGAGGCTTTAGAAACCTACAAACCACAGTTTAGAATTTGGAAATACTTAATCCAGTCAACAACTGTAGTTATATAAAAGCCAAAACCCTACATAAAATATTGATTACAATATTAACTAAAAGTTCAATTCCCGAACCCTACATTTCTGAAGTGAAAGAAATCCGGGATTTTCTTTTTTTTTTTCTTTTTTTAATTTTGATAGGTTAAAAAAGGAAAAGGAAGTAGCAGCATGCCAACATTTCTGTCTCTTTCTCTTTGTTGAAATCTCGATGATTGGACTTTTTTTTCTCTCTTTTTTTCTTTCTTTTTTTTTCAAATGATCGATTCTCAAGTTTTCTTGTACTTCGAGAGTGCATCTAGACCATTGAGAGTGCATTGGTTACGTGTCCCGATGCACTCCCAATAGCTAGGATCAAATCCACTACACCAAAGTGTTATAGACGATCCTAGTCCGTAATCCTTAATGTATAAGATTTTAATATGCTCAATATAATAAGATTTTAATATACCCATTAATTTATAGATTCTCTTTTAAAATAAATATAATATTAAAAAAAATAAAATAAAGGTAAACCGTTTCTGTCTGCCAAAGCAAACAGTAGTTTAAAAACTGTCGGGAAGACCGTCGACGGCCTGGACCTAACTTTCCTTTCCCAGTTATTCAATCAGAAACCAGACATAAAGCTACGGATTGGTTATATGTTTATAGGCACGTGGCTGATTCATATATCACATATTCATGCACCCACTGTCAAAACGGTTGGATTGGAATTTGTCGGTTGATCGGACTGTTTTTGTACGTCGCTTCCCTTTTTTGGGTAGTTTGTACTTGACAGGAGAAATATGGCAGTAAGTTGGTGGGCCCTGCCTGCAGTTTGATCGGAATATTTTTTTTGGGTACAACAGTCGTTCAACATAAACTTTGAATAACTGCCTGTTTAATAGTTGTTGGCCTGATAACAAAGGGCCCACCAAATCATTCCTGCTGGCGTGTCTTCTTTGGCAGACCGCAAATTCAAATGGACAAATTTTACCAGCAAACATCCTCTTGGTCGGATGATTGATCCATTGCTTGTTGAGGCAGGGACGGGAAGGTTGTGCCTGCACGCTAGGCATGATATAAGAAAAACGACATGCTTGTCGCATTCTCTTAAGATGAAAAATCTCACCACTGTTAGATGTCTCATGTATGGTCTCTGACCCTGTATGGGTGCAAGGGCCGTATTAAGGGGGTCAGATTTGGGTTCTTTAGTTAGTGAAAAAATGAATTGAGTGAATCTGACTCTACGATACAATAATCCATGCCAAGTTACCCCAAGCAAAGTTTAGCTGACCTAAAGCACCCAACTTATTACTTGCCACATCAGCTACCAATTACCAATAACAAATTGCCACATCAAGCTTTGTATAATGCCAATTCCATGTCAACCCCAAACAACTAATACATAAAATGTATGTAAACTATGAGGCTCATTTCACCACATCAGCCAACCCAATATGCATGTGCCACTGCCTCATGGACTACTGACAATTATATGTACAAGAGGTGGATCGTACTTCGGCACATAACATAAGAAAGAGGGTTCATATTAATCCTAAATAGGATAAAGATCCTCTGTAATGAGGCCACTATGTAATGAGGATCCGACCTACTCAAAGTGAATGGACACGTATCTCAATCCACTCAAAGTACATCGACACGTATGTCAATCCACTCAAAATGCATTGAGATACACACAGATCTACTTTAAGTGAATGGAATCCTCACTGCAGGGGTGGTCTCACTACAAAGGATCCCAATCCCCCTATATAATAGTATAAAAGGTCTGCCACATCAGCCCTGGTGTCCCACATAAGGCCCTAATAGGGCACAGTTAAAAGAGGTAAGGCCCATTTTGTGCTGGCAAGTTGAAGGCTTTAAGAATCAACATGGGTCCTATAAGGCTATAACAGCTACATCTCTTATTCTTCCAATGTTTATAAATGGGGTACATAAATTTAGGGTGAGGGATCTACACGATAGCTGAGTATATTAGAATCTTAATGGGAATACAGAAAGTCACTTGGAGGAGAGAGAGAGAGTTCGGATTTCAAGAAAAGAGATAGTACTTCCATTTCCCATAAAATTATAAGGCTAGCCCTTTGTTCTGGTAATAAATGTAGTACATAAAATAATTAGGGTAGCCCATCCCAAGGCTAAAAGATAAAAAGAAGGGTTTCAAAAAAGGGTGATTCCCTAGTGATGACCATGTGAAATTTAGGGAGTTTTCAACAGAAGATGTAATAAAAAAAGACAATTGAGATTTCCAATACATGCCTTGATGGGAGGGTAACCAAAAAAAAAAAAAAAAAAAAAACTCAAGAATAAATATAACCAATCCGTAGAAGTATTATTTTGAGTAGAAAATGGCAAACATGCCAACTTTAGTTTTGTTTATTTTTCATCCCTCTATTGAATTTAATTTCAATTCTTTGAAGTTAGTACAAAAGAACAAAGAAAAATAGAAAACACAAAAAGAAACAAGAAATAAAGCTGCAAAGTGATAATTAAAGTGATGGATACAGAATCGAAACACTTTTCTGGATCCATGTGGGTGATTTTTGTTGCCAGACTTTTCCTCAACATTAAGCATTTGAAATTTCATGTGATAATTTAATCCATCAATCACGTTAATTCGAGCTATATCTAAATAAATAAATGAATGAAATTAACCTGGAATTTTTTCGGCAGTTACTGTCCCTATGTTGTATAACCATGGGATGCACACTGCCTCAGTTGAAGTATATCTAGGGAAGCTGAAACCATTTAACCACCATCATCTGCATCTCCAAAGAAACGGGGAAGCTCCAATTATCACTCTGGGTCATTTACATGGCCAAACAGCTCATTCCAATGAGCTGACGCTTCTTCAGGCGTCCGTAAAGTCCAAATGTGAGGTTTAGTTTTCTCACGAGCTTCCAAAATTTCCTACCCAGAAAAGCAAGAAGTTGTGCTCTCAAGACAGAATTATGCATCAATTTTAAATAAATGAGGAACAATATAAAACTGCAGATATGGAATCATAGCAATGAAACACAAGGGTCGGAAGAATACAATTAAAGGCAATGTGATGAAGCAGAGTATAAGAGTCTCCTTGCCAAAGTTTCCTTTTTCTCCCTCGTTTAACATTTTTTTTTTTTTTTTTTTTTTTTTATGGATAAAAGATTCTCTCTTTTCGCCATCATATCTTCTACTCAAGCCATCTCCGACCCAATTTATTCCATTATGTTGGTTCTATCCAAAGATAGGTTGAACCCAAGAAATTGCAGTTTATAGAGGGCACAAACCTGCTAGTCCTGTGTGATTAGAGTAGTTTAACAATATGAATATGCAAGCAGGTTATATTTTATGCAAGAGGGTTTGATGAGAGACTGTTGTTCAGAGTTTGCTCCGTGTCACCTGCGCCACATAAAGAAAACTCACCAAGATCCAACTAGTTGGTTTTGTTTTCCAAGAGCACTGGCCACAGTTTTATGAATGCTGGCTGCCACCGTCATGCAAGCAATGATTTAACAAGGGGGTACTTGCAAAGACCTCACCCTCATCAAACCACCAAAAGAATGTGCAGAAGCATATAATGTATGCGAGGAAGACTTTAAAAGAAGCGAGGAAACGAATAAGCACCACTTGCTGTTCTTCTGTTCCAATAATCAACTAGAGTTGAGGAAGTACTATTCATTAAAGCATAAAATTTCAATGGTAATCTGTGTTTAACTGTTTATGGCTCTGTTTGTATGCATGTAAGTGTTTGGCCAAACTTCACCGGTGACACAGTTCAATACACCCAATCCCGTTTGTTATATGATAAAGGTGAAAAAGATCATCCTGACACCAGAGTGGGGATCCCTTCCTACATTCTCTCATAATGAGCCATGGGGTCCACTACTGACACAATCTCTCCTCTTGACCCCTGCTGAATGATCCCTACTCCTGCCCTCTCATTCATCCAGTCTCCCTCTCTGGCGTTGTGGGAAACCCTTGCCTAAGATAAAGATAAGTAGACATTGCGAAGACAAACACAAACAAAATCTTGAATTGCATATAGAGACAAAACGAACCACTTCTATTGTCAGAGCTGAGGTATATGAAGATGGCTTATAAGGTATCAGCAGCTATCACTAACAGTTGATTTCCACACATAAAAAAAAGTTTACTGCAGAAGACCCTTCTATACTTTACTAACCTTGCTATCAATTCAGTGTTTCAAATACTGTAATCTTAGCAATACTTTATTAAGTTATAAAGAAATTAAAATAGATACTCCGTTGACTTAAGTATACAATACCATGGATACTACTGCTACACAACCCCCCCCCCTTCAAAAAAAAAAAAAAAAAAAAAAAAAAAAACGAATTATATCAAAATTATATAACTAGCCTCAATTACTTAAAACTCACTGTAGACTGAGCCATCATAAACATATTACTGAAGACCAATCCACCATGATCATATTACTGAAATTTATAACCAAAGCAAAAACATATAGAACACAATGCCTATAATATCCCTTGCTCTAAGCAGCCTCATAGAACACAATGCCTATAATATCCCTTGCTCTTAGCAGCCTTCATAGAACACAATGCCTATAATATCCCTTGCACTTAGCAGTCTTCAATTACATATATATCGTAATCCTCTTTGCCAAACGTATGATCCTCTGTTTTCCGTCTTTTTTAATATATGTGTCAAATAATTTAACAAGAAAAATCTGCATCTTACCAGGGTCGGATCAAAATGGCCCTTTTTTGTTGGGGAAGGTTAAATGCCAAGTCATATAATTTAAATTCAAAGGCAAGACTCTTAAACTGATGTGTCATGACCATGCATAATGGGCTTACCGAGTGGCAAAACTACACATTTCCATATCATGCCTACTCAATAAGTTGGTTCAATTCCTTCATGGTTATTACCATAAACCTGGGTCTGCATTTTATCGACTAACCTACCAGACCAAAAATACTCTCCTAATAAAGAAAAGACACTTGGCCCCGACATCTGAATATGGAGAGGTGTTTGCCACGGAAGAATTCAGCAAATGAACTCCCCTGGTTATATAGAACTCAAATTTAATAGTTGCAGCAGGTGGCCTGCATACTCTGCCCTGCTCCCATTACCAGCCTATCCGAAGGTATAAATCTTTCATTTCCCTTCTGGGATTTCCTCTTTTGAATTCCCTTGGGCGCAATACCAGCAGTCAAAATAGCATATTTTCACTCTCTTGCCCACATCACCAACATTTCACAAACAATTAGTTATCCTTTAATTATATTTGGATCCCTGCAATGAGACTAAGGTTCTGCTTGTTTTGTAGCTTTCCTTTAGAAGAAAAATTTTCTGGGATTACCATTACTACTACTAACACCATCATCTTGCCGACATTGACAATATGATAAAAATCATATTTGGGCATATGATTGAGGAAAAGAATCCAACCATATGACGGGGTGGTGTCCTCCATGGGTGGCAATTGTATCATGGACCAAGATGCCACCGCTATTTTTGGAAGGCCTAAACTTAGTGTCACAAAGCCTCGTAACCTGACTCATGTAACAAGGACAACATACACACTCACACTCAGAATATCCTCATCCTCATTCCTTGCCCACAATTCTCTTCTTCAATTTGGCAACCCCATCTCCTCAACTATGGTGGGACAAACTCTAGGCAGCAAGCAAGTCTCTGGTATCAGTAAGCATAGTTAAAAAACTAAGAGAGATTTCACCAAAATCTTAGGTGATTTCAATTGAGCCAAGACGAAATACCAAGAGAATTAGATTTTACAAGATTTTGATCAAAATTTTGGTGTTTATGTCGAAATTTTGACCTTGTTTCAGTTCGGTTCAGCAAGACAGTTCACCCAAGGTCTATAAATATCCTGTTTTGAATCTTTCATTCAAAATTTCGCCTTGAACTCGGTAGTTTCACCAGTTGCGATTCTGGGAGAAGAGAGAAACACTGGTTTTGGCTTGATTTTTGTCACATAATTCTCCAAACTGCTGGAATAAGTTGCTGGGAGTTGCCACATCACTCCCACACAATCATTTGCTACATTTGGGTGAAAATTTGAACACATTCAACACTTGAAGGTATGGACTTTTTCCACAAAAAAAAATGATGAATACATGACATGCAATGACGAATTTTTTATATAACCTCAGTGTCAGATTTTTTTTTTTTTCGTGTATAATAAATTTTTTCCAGGTTGCAAAAAATGAATTTCTTACAACAAAAAATTGAAAAAATACGATTACTATAAACTGGATGGGGCTTAATTTTATATACGTTATATACTGTTAACCGGATGAATCCCGACTTACTAATTAGCTACCTGAACGAATAGAAAGAAGGAAAGATTCAATGAATCCCCCAAAACTACTACTACTAGGTGCTCGTCCGTCGGTCGGTCGCTTAGCCGTTGTCACCAAGGGCCGGAGGGGAGGGGAGCTCGCCAAAGCGAAGCCACTGTTCTACTTTCTTGATCAACAGCTTCACGGAGTTGGAATGTATTTTCTGCTAATAATTTTTTTAATTTCTGAAATTAAGAAAATAATTGAAAAGTTTAAAAAAAAAAAAAAAGAAGGGGAAAATATTCTATTTTTGTTTGAAAATAAAGAAAATTATGAAAGTAATTTCAGCATGCTTGAAACGCATAGGAGGCTTATTATGTTGTACCAAATTTGTTTTTTATTGGATTAGGCCAATATTGTTTCAAAAAAAATTAAAAGTTAGTTTTAAGAGAAAATTATAAAGGTTGGGGAAAAATAATAATCAGTTGTTTTGTTGTTTAAGTGGTCCCAGATTCGTAGCTGATGTGCCTCAGTTAACAGTGGCTTGTTTTCTTCATGCAATGGTACAATGGTGAGATAATGGCTGCCTTGGGAGGAAATAACAGAAGTGGATACGTAGCATATGACTGCATGGAGTGGCAATTGGAGGTGACAAGAAGAAAACACAATTACTATGTAAAGAAATCATAGGAGGTGGGGCCACAAGACTGAAACAACATTTGGCTGGGAACAATAAAGATGTGGCCAAGTGTCATATGATTCCTATAGAGATTTCTAGGGCCATAGATAAATCCATGAAGGGAGGCCAACAGAGCAGGGTAGAAAAGGAGAAGACGAGACAGCAATTTGAGAGACAATTCTAGCAACCCAACCAAGATAGGGGCACTATGATGATAGTGATAATGACATACATGCTGATGTGGTGAGTCAGTGACAGAGGCACAAGCTAGAGAACTACGGCGGGCACGAGCAGCTAGCAGACCCAACTTTTTTTAGCATAGGATAGAGCAAGGGAGTGTGGTGTGTGGGGGGGGAATTAGTTCGTCTAGAGCAAGTGGCAGTGGATCTGCATAGACATAACCGCAAATGAGGGATATGTTGAGATCCTACCATGGTTTGAGGTGTGGTCTCAACCGGCACATCTTGGTGCGGTACTAAAATGTACCAGGTTTCAATCGTGGTTTCGACCACTTTTGGTTCACGCCTTTCTATAAAATGCAATGTTTCAACGAAAGCATACTTAAGATATTATTCATAAATAAGCAAACACCTCCATTTGAATCTAATAAAAATAATTTATAATTCAAATTCCAAAAGCATAAAAAGTCAACCCTCCAATTAAGAACAAAAAACCCATTTTTCGATTACAGAGGCAATTTTCAGCTTTCAATAATTTAAAATTTTCATAAACCTTATTATAATACAACATCACTAAAAACCAAAAGAGCACCAAAATAATCTTTTGTTTTGAAGCCCAAAAAAATTATTTTCATTCAGAAAACTTTAAAAAGCATTCGTGTATTCCAAATAATGTTTGACCGGAGTGTAACTCCTTCATTATAACTCAGATTCAAGCAATCTCGGATTTGTTAGAAAGTTGATTATACTAGCTTTACAAAAAAATCGAGATTGCTTGAATCCAAATTATATTGGAGGAGTTACGCTTGGTTAAACCTTGACTAGAGTACATGAATGCTGTTTAAAATCACTCTGGATGAAAATAATTTTTTGGGCATCAAAATAAGAGATTATTTTGGCATACTCTTGGTTTTTAATGATGCTTTACTATAATAAGATTTATAAACATTTATATTTGGGAAAAACATGGCATTTAGAAGTTGAAAATCGTCCCCGCACCCAAAAATACGGTTTTTGTTCTTAAATTGGAAAGTTGACTTTTTATCAAAAAGTAATTGAATTTTAGACTATTTTTATTGGATTAAAATAGGGGAGGGGGTTGTTTGCTTATTTATGAATAATATCTTAAGTAAATGAAGTGTTGCCTACTTAACTCTGGACACAATCCCAGGTCTTAGCATACACTAACAAACTTGGGTCCACCCCACATAATATCATTTTGGATTTTTTTTTTAAACTAATGAGTGAAATAGGTGTAAAAATGTTAAAATATGATACACATAAAAAATCAGATCTAAAAAACTTATGGGCCATGAAACCGAGGTTTCGAGTTGACCAGGGAAAAATCCCAAGTTTTGATTGGAACCTGGTCAAAACCAGCACCTCGAATCTTGGATTCTACGTCAAGATCCCGGCATTTTAAAACAAGGCAACAAGCAGAAAAGATTGAAGCATATGTGGGATAATATAAAGGAGAAGTTTGAGATGTTATCTCTAAGTGGATGTTATTCCATAGCATCCAAGCAAATGCCACGACATGGCCCTATTATCAAACTATACTAGATACAATGGTTAAGGCTAACCCAGGGGTCAAGGGGCTCATTACCTATGAGTTGTTTACATGCCCAAGCATAAAAAGAAGATACAAGAATATGTATATATATATATATATATATATATATATATATATATATATATATATATATATATATATATATATATATTGCATGAAGGGGACATAACAAAACTATGGGGTGGCGATTATGTGTGATTGTAGGACTGGGCCCACGAGAAAGTTAATCATCAATTTCATGATTGACTATGACAAGAGGACCATATTCCTTAAATTTGTAGATGCATCTAAGGAGACAAAGGATGCAAAGTACACTAATAGGCTGCTGAAAGATGTAGGAGTAGAGAATGTTGTCTTGGTTGTAACGGATAAAGGAGGCAACTCTAAGAAAGCTGGGGAGAAGCTGATGGACAACAGTGTGTACTGGCACTTCTAGACCCTGAGTTCAGCCCATTCCATTGACCTCATGCTGAAAAAACATGAGAAAGATTAAAATAGTGGACTGTTCAACCGTTCGACCCCCTACTGGCAAATGGATGCTGATGTGGATGATATCATGTTCGACCATCAAATGGATGTTAACGTGGACAATTTCATGTCTATAGAGGGTCACATACACTCATTGTCACCCCGACCGTTCAATCCCCTACTGGTAGGGATGACGAGGAGGATCCTGACTGGTCTCATTCTAGAGGGCATACTCCCAGACCGTTACCATTTGATCATGGAGGTGGAGATGATGGCAATGGCGATGATGATGGTGGATCTAGTGGTGTGATGATGATGGTGGACTTAGTGGTGTGACGATGATGGTGGTGGTGATAAAAGCGTCCAAGAGTGGTATCAAGTAGCAAAGGAACAAGAGCTAGACCCAGAGCCGATTTGATTCATTGGCCATAACTGATTTGATTCATTGGGGAAACCGAGTTTGATCACGCCACATAGGATCATGACCATAGTGCATGTCCATCTTCTCGCATGCAGGCTACACGAGAGGGCTTCATTGTCATTTTCAAGTAGATGAGCAGACTAATTATAGTAGTATGGACATCGTCATGGATAGCTTGTGTCAGTGTTAGAGGATTAAGTATAAAAGATAGCACGGTGGCAAACCCCATCGTTTCTCGTAGATAACACTGGGTTAGAGTACAATGTGTATGGTGGTGGCTAGTCTATATTACCAATGTACATGGTGGCAGCTATGACACTTATTTACAAAGTGGATCGTCCCTTGTAGATAACCTCTTCACCTTCCCAACCAGCCATTGTACAAGCTACCATCGGAGAATCAGCTAGTCCCAGAGGCTTGGTGACTGGTTGATGCAGTCATGATGCCATGATGACACCATTTGATATTTAAGGAGCTTCCCAACTTCCAAGGAACTCTCCAACAGCTACATCCCAATGACCATATTCCCACGGCTATCTTGTAACGGCCATTTTATTCTCAACTATATATTTATATTTTGGTTTAGATTGAGAATAAAGATTAATGACATTTTTGGAATTGTGGGTGTCCCAATATGACCCTCTAGGTTAATTGGTCCCATTTGACCTTTGTTATCCTATAGTGTTTCCTCGTTTTGGAATAAAAAAATTTTGTTTTTCTTTTTTTATTTTGGATTTCTAGGGCATTGGCCTACATCAACTTGGTATTAGATCAAGTTCTGATTCCTGTACCGAACAATTTCTAGTTCAATAAAAGAACAAGCTCAACTCAAAAGATACTTGGATTAGCATACACAAATTAAGATGATACTTCGGCATTGAGGATAATTGATTCAAACTCGAGGACAAGTTCTTTTAAAGTGGAGAGCATCACATCATGACATCATTTGGTATTCAAGGAGCTTCCCAACTTCGAAGGCACTCTCCAACGACTATATTCTAATGGATACATCCCAACAGTCGTATTCCAATGGCTATATTTTGATGACTATATTTTAACTGTTATCTTCCAACGACTATAATGTAATGACTTTGTTTACCCTCCCTTCTATATATATATATATATATATATATATTTGTACTTTGGTTTAGATGGAGAATAGAGATTGATATTTTTGGAATTGTAGGTGATGCAGCCCAAGTCTACTTTAGAAGGGGCCGAAAGAAGAACCTTCCAAAATTGGGCCAGGCCCAATTGGCTGACCAACCCACACTGTTCACGTGAACAGTGTTCACGGTACTGTTCACGTGAACAGTGTTCACGGTACTGTTCACGTGAACAGTACCAACAGCAGAAATTTTCCTTCTTGTTATTTCTTTCCTAAATTTTCTTGATTTTGTTTCCTAAAGTTGTTATGGATTGATTTTTGTAAGTTGTTTTTTGGAAACTTTCCTAAATCTATAAAGGCAAGTTTCCCTTTTAATTTATCTTAGGATATTTTTTTTAGATTGGAAACTTTCCTAAATCTATAAAGGCAAGTTTCCCTTTTATTTATCTTAGGATTTTTTTTTAAGATGACTAAATCCTTCCTTTTTTGTAATCTTTCTTAAGTCTATAAATAAGATAAAGAAAAGAGAGACAAAGATTTAGACCAGAAAAAGAAGAGAGTTTAGCTCCTGATTTTCTGGTTGAGTCTCATAGGTTGTGAGACTCAACCGAAATATTCTGTTTTATGGTTTTTCTTGTCCTTCTTAATTCCTTCAAGTTCTTATTATTGCATACCGAATTGCGATACCATTAAGTGCTGATTTGATCAACGAAAGTTCGTGGGATTAAAGATTAAAATCATTCGACCAGCTCTAACAAAACCAGTCCCGTTTTCGATGATGGTAGTTTTCAAAAAATCACATCTCTCTCATCTGTGATCGGATCATCTCCAACTTTGGATATGTCTTCAAGTACAACCTAAAGAGTATTTCCCATCAAGTTTCAAGTGATTTCAAGGGTTAGATTTCAAGATAAGTGGTTTTCTTCATTACTTTTCTCTACAGATTTTGTATTGGACTGAATTAAGATCTTGTAGCAAAGAGGCCTTGCTAATTTGACTTGCTTTGAATCCCCTTTGCCATCAGTAGGTGTACCAATGTGACCCCCCTTGGTGAGTTGAGATTGCCTAATGATGAGTGAATGCCCAAGAGACCCCAGAGTTAAGTGGTCCTCACTGACCCTTGGGTTAAGTGGTCCTCTAGATCCTTTCTATCCTTAATTGTTCTCTTATTTGTAATTGTATATTTTCTCCCTTATTTTACATTTGGTTTTGACCAGCATCATTGGTTCTAGCATCGTTGGTTCTTCACAGTACAATGACCTTCCCTAGGTTAGGTTACTTTCAGTATGTATATGACAGCATTTATAGGCAGCTATGGTGGACTTTGACTATTTCTTCAGACACTCTATGACGTGGCCAACATTTGTCAGAGTTAAAGGAAAATTGGCGTCAGCAAGTTCAGTCCATGAATGGGCTCGATCTTCCACGTCACTCTATATGGCATTAGCCATTAGGATGGCATGAGGGGCTTTATTAGTATTCATGTGGAGATACAGAGTGTTGTATTGTTGGGAGTTGGGACTTGGGTTTATCCAAACTACTACTTTGTGTGATTTTTTTTTGCAATATGAAGGTTTACATATGTTTATATAAGCTAAAATAAGGTTTTCCTTAATTATCGGATCTTAGTATGGACATTTGGCCCTTGAAATGGCCAACCGAAACCATCCACAAAAAAATACACAGTTTCAGCAAGATTTTACAGGTTTCGATCAAAATCTCGAATTTCGGTCGAACCAAAACAAGACCGAAAATCAAGATTTTTAACTATGCCGGCAAGCAGTGACTTGTCTAAAGCTCCGATGCCAGAAATCATCCATTTTTACCGCAGTACACAATATCTTCAGCAATTTTTGGTCCACTATTCATGTGTGTATAGAAGATAAATGTTTCGTCCAATCTTTCCCTTTGGTTTCAGCCAACAGAATTCTGCTCACCACATGAATTCCGTAAGCTTCTTCTTTCTTCTCCTCATCACAATCAAACTCACGCTCTATGTTTAGAGGATAGGCATCATACTCTTCAGTTGTATGTTCTTCAGTTGTAATGACGGTTGCATTGAACTTCCTCTTTATTGGAGAAAATCTGGCAATGTGCCCCACCTTGTGACAGTAGTATTCAGTGTTGTCGCTACTGCCAATAGGTGCTTTTCCCCTTGACTCTGATATTAAATAATGTAAACTAATTCTCAGCCGAAAAAAGTTCAGCAACAAACTAGTACTGATGGGATCATGATTCAAACCACTACAACTGAGAGAAAACTATGGAGGGAGAGAGAGGCATCGATTTCTATTGCAGGGGGCAGAATAAAATTGAATGAGCCTCTCCTCCTAGTAGCTAGTATTTATAGATAAAGGAAAGGGTAGAGCGATAGGTCTCGGACTCCTAATGACCCTTCATAAGGAGTCCTAGTTACAAAGTGGATAAGTGTTCCACATATCAACATGACAAGGAATCCATAACTAGAAAGGATAAAATGGAAGCAGTCCTATTCTAATAAGGAGAAGGGAACTCCACAAGATAAGGTGGAGTCACAGTTACATTATGAAACATAGAAGAGGATAGCATTAAAGAGATAGGACTCAACCATAGGAGGGTGAGTCAGCATCAGCAGACCAGCTGGATGGCACTAATCCCGAGATGGGATTAGCGCCATCTGGCTTTTGTGAATGGGATAATGGACCCGGTGATCAGGTCCATATTGTTAACAAAGTTTATATCTCAAAACTGAGAAGTAACAGTCCAACAATTTGGTCGACTGGTCAATTCTAATAGAAGAATAGGCATACAGAATTTAACAAAATAGGGATCTACAGAGAATTCCTAGTGCTACTAGGTTTACTAAATAGCAGGATAGTAATCAAGGTTTCAGCAACTCAAACTCAACAGAGTATATCAGAATTTCTGGGAACAGATGATCAAGAACTAGAATACAGATTTTAAAGCAAAACAGAGTGGTATTCTAGTTGATATATTAGAACAAACTAACAGAAAATACATAGCACAACAGGGGTGCCGCAGGTAGCATGGAACAAGCAGAAAAATGACCTTTTATCTTTAAACAGAAAGATGAATAGACAGAAGAGATAACAAGGCTAGGAATCCATGTAAGCCCCACTTGAATCTATCAAGTACACCACTAAATCCACAACAGCCGAAGAGTCAGAAAACTGAAAGTTATATTTCATAAATTCCTGTCTGAAGCCATAGGTCACTACATCTATACATAGAATTCATAAACTGATTCTCTTAACAGTCCTAAACTTACTTGGTATTCAAACAACTACTTGGAATAGTCAAAACATACTAGTTATTTGACACTCCTACTTAATCTAGGACTTTAAAACAGAAAATATATTTAGAATAAAATCTGAACTCAAATTCCAACAAAATCTAGGATTTGATCAAGGTGTTCCTTATTGATGCGTATCAGTATTGGTGGACACCGAAACAATACTCAAAAAAATTTGCATCAGGTTAAATCGATCGATACACTAGATGCGGGTCGATACAACCCAATACATTCGATACGTATCGACTTAACCCTCCCGACCACCCCGTGAACTCCATTCAGCTACTATGACACAGTAAGAAGTAGCGGAGATGGTCTTGAGTGGGAAGAGAAGCACTACCTCACACCGATCTTACCACAAAAAGTAGCAGTGGCCGCCACTGCCACCGACAGAAACAGAAGCAGCTACCACCACCACTGGCAGACGAGGAGAGAAGCATACTGATGAGGACCCGGGTCGAGAAAAAACCCAGTCGGGTCTGCTATGGGCCCACCCAAGCTAATATAAGCTTTAATTGAAGAATCAATGGCAGATCTCGTAATAAATCAGAATTTAATAACTTTGGAAACAAACAGAGCCTTGGGACCAAATAGGGATTAAATATAATGGGATAGCCAAACAGAACTTAGGGCAGAATAGGGATTAAATTTAAAGAGGTGAGGGTGGCGTGGGTATTAGGTATAAATAAGGATAACCTATGAATAAAAGGTTACAGGAGGGGTAGTGTTGGAAAACTAAGAATAAAAACAATTAGAAGAATAAAACGTGGCTTGAGGTTGTCTTAAACCAGAGAACTTTCAAGTGATATATCTCACCCATATGAAGGTCTTTCAAGAGGAGATTGGGGAAGGACGATCGCAACTACCTGACTTTGGATTCCAACAACTTCTTGTCCCAATAACCAAGCCCTAAGGTGGAGGTAAACTATGGGAATCAGTCCTGGCGTTAGAACATGGAATCAGATTCAGTTGCAGGTTTGCAACTCACTGTAGAGGTAAGGTTTGGGGCTAAGAACAAAGGATTTCAAAGGGTATCTTTGGGACTGTGATTACCACTAGAACAGGGTAAAAGGAATCAGAAGAAGAATAGGGGTTAGAAAGAGAAAGAGGATCCAAGAGAAAGAAGGGAAACCAGAGGATAAGAGAAAGAAAACCTACCCACATATTGGTAGGGGAAGGATGGCTTCCACAACAATGGGAAAGGGAACCGGCCGTGAGAGAGACGACCCAACCAAGAGAGAGGAAAAGAAGGAGAGCAGAAAGTGCTCTCCCTATAGGACACTTAAAACCAAATTTTCTCAAATCTCCATCATACGTTTTCATTGATAAAAAGGTCTATAAATAGACTTTACAATCTAATTAATTACTAAATAAAAATACTAAATAAAAACATGATAATTAAAAGACTCTTAACTAAGGAAGACTCCTAACTAGCCTACAACTCTTAGCTAAAGGAAAACTCCATCCCTTTTTTTTATGGAAAGACATAAAACTAAATCAAATTACAATAATTTCCTTAATTAAAATGAACCCTGAAAAATATTCCCAACCAACGGATCCAGCCTGCATCACATACCTTTTTGTATTCGTCGGGACCTTAGAAGGTGCTCAATCAATTGCAAAGGCAATACAAAGACCGCTGCTTGGTTGATTGGCAAATGCAAGAGAGAGAGAGAGAGAGAGAGAGAGAATAATTTGTTTAATGGAATTTTCTTATTGACATCCCTTAAGATGTCAAATAAGTTGTAACCTTGTTTTTTTGCCCCCTTAGTATAACACTATTTCTTTCTGTGAGTAAAATCTTGTTTGAGTAAATGCAAGTTTCACAGGAAATTGTAGTGAAGGAAAAGATACTACAGTAAATTCGTACAAGATGAGTAAGCGATAGCTCACACAAACGCTACTGAAAGTGAAGTTCAGTAGGCTGAGTATTTTCTTCAAATCTTTTATAGTCCTAACTTAAAGAACTTCTGGGAATTAGATAAGAAGCAATCAAAAGAATGTTACACATTCTAAATACACATATAGTCTAGGCATTACAGAATGTATGTTTTCAAGTGGCAAAGTAAAACATAGGAAAAATGCATGCACTCAGAACCTCTTCCCCAGAGAGATGCAGAACTCCTTTTTTTTTTAATTAAAAAGGTGAAAAGAAAGGGCCGTGTACATTCTGGAATATTGACATCGCACCGACACCACTGTATTTGTGTGAAGGTCGAGAAGTCAACAAATGCAAGTTGCTTTTCAGTCCGATGACTCCTATGATACTATATATGACGGTGTAAAACAAAAACGACATACCTTCACTACAAATTATATACTAGAATCATTTTGAGGGTATTTGATGAAATATATATCTATTCTATAGGGATGCCTTAACACATAAAATGACACCTAGGCACCCTCATGGCCTAGATTGGTTACAAGTCAATTTTCATTACCCATGTATTGACATTGGTCCCTTATGTTTTTAGCCATCCGTTCTGGATTTCAACAAGTAATGAATCCTCAAGAGTTCTATACGGCCACATGGGTAACTCTGATTGGGTTCAAAATTGATAGGTAATCAGGGTATCAATGAGCATACTTGAACACAAATTTTGGCCATTAACCACTCTACCATGTGATGGATATTGGGCCCAGCCACCTAATATAAAAAAACTATAAACTAATCCTACTTGACTAATCTCATTGTCCAAGCTTCTGCCCATATTACATGTCCATTAAAGTGAAACATTAAAATGAAACCCATATGACCAAATGATGCAGAATCAGCCCAGCCAATAGTGTGGGCCATTGGAGTGGGGTCAGCCAGCTTGCAGCCCATTGCAGCCTCTCGACACTGTTCACGTGAACAGTACGGTACTGTTCCTGTGACAACAGCTTGTTTAAGATCTTCGAGATTCTTCTAGAAGATCCATTGAGCGTGCACCAAGGAATTCCGTTATTATTTTGGTTCTTTCCTATCTTAGAAGTAAATGATTTTAGTGAGTTTCTATTTTCAGTTTTAGAAGTTTTTTGAATAAGCAAGTTTCTATTTTCTTAGTTTAGTAAGTCTTGTTGGCTATTAGGCAAAGGAAGCTTAGGAGTTTGTATTTTGTGTTGATGACCAATAGGGAGTTTATTTACTTTCTATTTTCACATTATAGCCTTAGTAAGTTTCCTATTTCATGTAATAGCAATCAAAAGTGAAGTTACTGTTCACAAGTACTGTTCACGTGAACAGTACCCAAGTCCTAGTAGTCTATATATTAGCTTGTAATGGAGCTCTGCTCCAGTGATTTGATTAATGAAACAAAGCTTGCCACTGCAATGTCGAGTGGGCTTCCTAGGCTATGGGACTCAATCAAACCTTAAGTGGACTCCTATGGCTCTATTCTTCCTTCCTTTCATCCATTCTTTTCCCTTTCTTCATTATATGATAAATTCCAAAAAGAGAGAAACACTGTTCATGGTTACTGTTTAGAGGCTATTTTTGCTGAGTTCTTCAATCTCAAGAATCTTCAGATCTGGCCATCAGACGCAGGCCATATTTTGACATTCCATCAGACGCCGGCCATATTTTGACATCGTCCAACCATTCCATAGGCCTTCATTTATCATCAGTTTGAGGATCATCCGACGGTTGGTTGAGGCGGTGAGTAAAACCTCCTAATTTGAAGCTGTTGTTCTTTGTGCTCTTTATATTGTTCAAGAAGTGATCCTACTGCGGGGCTGGTTCCTATTTTGTTGAGTTGGGGACTCATCCTACATTACCAAAGGCCCAACATGTATAGAATCCAACCCAAGACTTACTTCCACTCAAATTAGCCCACTTTTCTGATTTGTCTGCATCAACAGACATCACCGGTGAATTAGTTCAGTTGCTTTATTTACAACGACACATACCATTAAAAATTACTAAAACCATCCAATGCTTGAAATTTTTGAACAAAATTTGTCAAAATCAGTAAAATTATTTCTCTTTCACCGAGGTTGCAATCTGGTAAATTTTGGGGGGACTTGCCAAAATTTTGAGTGAAATCTATTGAAATTGGCAAAATATTTCTGTTTCTCCAGGGTTTGAAATCACTTCACGAGTCGAAGTTTCAAACATTCATCTACAATGTTCTTTGCTTTCATGGACTACCAGATTTGCTGAATGACATTATTACAATTTGTAAACAATTTCTCTGTCCTTTCTACTTCTATTACTTGTCAATGTTTTGCTTCTTTATCACCTATTTTTTGAAATTCTAGAAGTAGCATTCTTCTCAGATTCAGCAACAACTAGGATCAAGGATTTTGAATTTCTGATTTTAGCCACATCCGCTTTTTGCCAGGGAATAGGAAGAGCATGGTTTCAAGGTTTGTGAAATAGATGGTCTAAATTGAGAAACCTAAAAAACTGCTGTGCAAATCTACAGTCTACTTGCAACATAAGGCATGTCACAAACTGTTGTTACCCCGATCATGACCCTTTCTGGAAAACAACATCCAAAAGAATAAACTGGAAGGTGTTTTCCAAAATTTTGTATTAATAAAATAATTTCTTATTTCTTTAGGCCTATATAATTTCCTTTTGCTTTTAAGACAATTCTTGTACAATATTTTCATTGAATCAACTGCAGCATAAAGCATGTTAGGTTAGGAGGATTTCCATTGGAATGACCAACAAAATAGAAAATATTTTGATGTTAGTCACGGAAAGAAGGATCAAAGGAAGTACTCCAACATACCATGTGGTCACTATATGGAGGAAAAGAAATTAAACGTGTTGCATGAACCTCAATAAAATCAGTTATTACTCACCTGCATCTCAGAAGATCGTTTTGTTTTCAGACTCAAACAGTCAAATAGAGCATTCCACTTATCAGAACAGTTATCAAGTACTCCAACCCGGTAATATTGCTGCATCTGGTGAACTGGAGCTGCCAAGACATGAAATTCTTTCAGTTCAACAAACAGCCTAATACTAAAATACAAAGTACAAACAAATATGAAAAAGATAGTCAGGGAACCAACATCAGCTAAAAATTTATTCAACTCAACGTTGTTTAGGAGCCCAAAAATATCAGAAAGAAATTAATTCAGCACAACTTTGCTCAAAGAGTCCATAAGGATGGTGTAACAAAATAAGGTGAATAGCTACCCAAGTAAGAAAACAGTGAGAGAGAGAGAGAGAGAGAGAGAGAGAGAGAAGAGGAGAGTGTGTGTGTGCGTGTGTGTGTCTGTGTGTGTGTCAATAATTCCTCCTCCTACTACTGTATATATAGAATTAGAAATGGAGCAAAAACAGGACCTAGGACTCTATCCTAGTTACAATCCAACTAAGTAGAAAGACCAAGTCAACAAGAACAATTTTGATCCGGGATCCGGGATCCGGGTTGAGAAAACCCTAATTAGATCCGCTATGGACCCAACCAAATAATATAAAAGCTTGATTCAATAAACAGTGACAGAATTGTAAATAAACTCCAACCTCAACCAGTAGTGACAATTTGGTAAATAATCAAAAGTATGTAATAACTGTAGAGAACCAAACAAAGCCTTATGATATACTTTAATAAAAGCTAAATGGATGAGGGCAAAACTAGAAAAAGGTAATAAAATATTAAACCAAATTAAAAGGTCATCTTCTTCTTTAAACTCCACGACAGAAACTGAAAATGGCTACCAAAATTAGGGAAAATCTAGGCCCTGTTTGATAACACTCCAACTCCCACAGAGCTACTTCTGATCCGGAGTCGTTTTCCACTTCTTCTCCAGAGTCAGGATTTTTGGAGTAGAATGGTATTTGATAACGCTGCTCCAAAGTCAAAAGACTATGCTTCCAAAATGCTGTTTGGTGGTGGTGGTGTTGGTGGAAGTTGGGGGAGGGGGGTGGTGGTGCTGGTGGGTGGTGGCGGCGACGGTGCTGGTGGGTGGGGGTGGTGGTGGTGGTGGTAGAGACGGGGGTGGTGGCTGTGGGGATGGGTGGTGGCTGTGGGTGGCAGTGGCGGTGGGTGGTGGCAGTGGTGGTGGCGGTGGTGGTAGTAGGTGGTGGGTGGTGGTGGTGGCCGCGGTAGTGGTAGGTGGTGGGTGGTGGTGGCGGCGTCGGTGGTAAGTGGTGGGTGGTGGTGGTGGTGGTGGAGGCAGTGGTGGTGGGTGAAGGGTGGTGGTAGTGGTGGTAGGTGGAGGGTGGAGGGTGGTGGTGGTGGTGGTGGCGGCGGCTGTGGGTGGTGGTGGGGATGGTGGCGGTGGAAGGGTGGTGGTGGTGATGGCAGTGTCAGTGGTGGTGGTGATGGCAGTCGATAGTGGTAATAGCTCCGGAGCAAGAGAAGTAAGCTTTTTTAGCTCTAGTTTTTTAGCTCCCATAGACATTTTTGGAGCGGTTCACTCCATGGGAGTCAAAACTTGAACCGCATTTATCAATCGCCATTCTACTCCGGATTAGCTCCGGAGCTAAGAAGTAAGGAGGTGGAGTGTTACAAACGGGGCCCTAGAGAACTCTCTCAATAGGTCACAGATTGGCTCGAAACTTCAAGGGGAGATCAATAACAGATTGGTCTACCGATTCCAATCATTAAGCAATCAAAACAGAAGGCCAAAAGTAATCTAAAGACTTCTGCAACTCACCGGTGATGGAAAAGAGGGTTAAGACATCTCAAATTAACAAGCCCTCTTTGCTATAAGATCCTACTCAGTCCAATACAAAATCTGCAGAGAAAATTAATAGAAAAATTTACTTATCTTGAAATCTGTCCATCAAAAATTGATGAAACTTGGGTTGAATGGAATGGTGTTTATAACAATTATGAACAACCCTCCAAAGTTGAAGAAGATCGGAACAAAACTGAGGAAGTTATGGGGCCCACAAGTAAGCTGGACCTGGTAGCGCCTGGCTCTGGACCATGGATTAAAATCTCGGCGAGATCTCGCCTTTTTCGCTAGTTTCGACACTAGCCGAGACGAAAACAGAGGCGATAACCATTTTCGTCTCGGCATTTACCTGTTCTCGCCGAGATCTCGCAAGATCTCGCTATTTTTCGCTATTTCTCGCGAGATCTAGATTTTGCTTTTTGCTTCTTTTTTTTTCCTTTATAAACAGACAGAGGGTCTGTTCTCGGTCGAGAACAGACCCCTCTGTTTTTTTCTTTAAATTTTCAAAGTTTCTTCATTTCTTCCCCATTTTTATTTTGTTTGGACTTCTAAATTGCTACGAGTGGTGCTTCCGGACTGCGGGGGATTGTTGTAAGAGCTTCATATCAACTATTGAAGGTAAGTTTCTTCTAGAAAAATGAAATTTTTACATGAGACTACAAAGGGGAGAAATTTTTTTTTTTAATGTGATGAAATTTTTATATGTTAATTACGTGAGCCCGATCTACAAGCTCACGGTTTCAGTTTACGATTTTGATTGTTGTAAGTATTTTTTTCAATTATTTGCATTTAAAAATGAATTTTCAACAATTAAAATTTAAACTAATAATTATTATTACTCATTTGATGATGATGACCTATTTATATGTTAATCACGTTGGCCGATTCTTGTCCTACGATTTCGATTTCAATTTCGATTGTTGTATGTTTTTTTTTTGAATTATTTATATTAAAAAATTAATTTTCAGCAATTAAAAATTAATTTAAAATTGATTAAAAATGCTATAAAATCGGGAAAAATAAGGAAAAATGTTCTGATCGCATTTAAAATATGATAAAATTTTGAAATGTAATTTACGCGTGTTAAGTTTGTAAGGTTATTGAAGTTTGTGTTTTCTATGAAACGTGGCTTGGAAATTATGTCGGGACCAAGTTCGGGGCGGGGCGATGGGGCGACCGGTACGGGTTCCCGACCGACCCGCATGGCGTATGCGAGCCCTTCGGGTGATGGGAAGAAGACCCAGTGTAATTTTTTGTGGGAAGAAGCTTCAGCAGGCGGCATCACAAGGCCAAGCAACACTTGAGTGGATTGGGCAAAGATGTTTCCAAATGCCCGCGGTGTCCCGTGGAGATATCCGGGGCCATAGGTGAGCAATTGAGGGGGGAAGCAGGAGGGCAACAATGGAAAGAGAAAACAACAATTTGAAGAGGCAATTGAAGCACCGTACGGAATCCGGTGAGGAACATGAGGTTGAGGATGGGATGTAAAGATATGACGAGGCAAGGCAAGACAGATGCGTCGTGCGGAATGGCTAGTAGGAAAACCCTTGATCGGATGCGAGAGAGGAGCGGACGGGAGGCGGTACATCCGGAGCGGGTGGCGTGCCAGGTGGATTTGTTGAGCCTTGAGCCACGAACGGAGCAAAGGGATTGGTTCTTGGTTTTCTAGATCACGAAGTAGAAGGGAAGAACACGTGCCACGGGGACCGGGATGATTATGTTCAAGTTCTAGAGCAAGATCCCTAGCCTTTACGGGCAAGGTAGTAAGCAAAAAAAAATAAAGGCAATGTTTGGGGAAAGAATAGAGGTCGGTAGGGTATTCTTACTCTAAGTGGTCGTTTTTATCATGGCATCCCAAAGAACGCCACCACAGGCCCTTTCTTTCGAGCATGCTGGATGCGGTTCTGAGGCGATACGGGGTTTAGAGGGCCAAATCAATATGAGTTAATGACTCATTATTTGCCTCAACATAAGGAATTACAAGACTGGATTCTAAGCCGGAAGAGGAATTGAGAAGATTTCTTGAGTAATATTATGTGTGATGGTTGGACCGGTCCTACCCGGAAAGTCCATCATCAACTTCATGGTTTCTCGTGATGGGAGGACGGTGTTCCTTAGGTCGTTGATGCATCAACCCGAAGTAAAAGATGCGGATTATATTTATGGGCTGTTGCAAGAGGTGGTGGTTGAGGTGGGAGCTCGGAATGTTGTCCAGTTGTGACGGACACCGGCAAGCAATTTTAAGAAGGCGGGGGAGATGTTAATGAACAATCCCGACTACAATCTCTTCCGGACTCCATGTGCTGTCCATTGTATTGATTTGATGTTGAGGGACATGGGCAAGATAAGTAAAGTCAAGAGAGTGGTTGAGCAAGCAAGACAAGTAACCACTTTCATCTAACCATGGTTATTCCTTGAACATGCTCGGGAGAGATGTGGGGGGGATTTGGTCGGACCGGGCATCACGATTCGCTCACGAACCATAGCATTAAGAGCTTTGAAGCGAAGATGGCCGGACTCGGATCGATGTTTGCATCCGAGGATTGATTTTCGTGGAGACATAACTACACCCCAAGGAGTGGAAGCCAGTACCATCGCTGGACCAATTTTGGCAAAATGTGAAGGTGGTAGTCGGGTGTTGCATCCCTGTAGTACGGTGTTGGGATTGGTAGATGCTTGGGCGAAAACCAACCATGCCACTTCTTTATGCTGTCGTGGACGCATTGAAAGTACGTGTTAAAGCTTTGATACCACGTGGCTACAAGAATTATATAAAGATCATCAATGACCGATGGGAGAGCCAACTCATGCATCCATTGCATAAGTCCGGTGAGTAAATTTGATGATGTATTTACTTTAGTGTTACTTATGTACCAATATAATTTTTATTTGCTTTAACCATGTGTCCACCTGTCAAATATTTCAGCATACTATTTGAACCCCAAGTAACAGATACGCATGTACTTGGGACGAACGCAGAACTCATTGAGGCGAGGAGCTAGTAGTTACAAAGTTAGGGAGCGATCCCCGCGCACGGGCATTGGCAAACCTAAGAGGTGAGTTGTGTGCTTCGTTCATTGGAAATATGTGCTTGAACTATATATTGTAATTGCAAATATTTATAAGTTTTCGATTGTGTGTAGATTAAAACCTTGAGGGGAAGCCCGTGGGAGTTTTGGGTTCCCGCTGCGGTGGCCGGACGTGACAAAAGTGATCCGTGTATGTATTACGTTTAATTGACATACGAAATTAAATTATCTTATGTTTTATGTATTACATTTAAATGACATATGAAATTAAAATATGTTATTGTTCTTATGCAAATTGAATGATGGGTGTTGTATGGTAAAGATGCACCTGCTCTAAGAAGATAGCAAGTAGAGTGTTAGCTCGGACATGCTCTGCATCTGGTTGTGGCGAACCCGGAGTACTTTCAACCTCATTCATTCAAAGAGGCGGATTCGACTTAGCTCCCAACGGCTAAATGACTTGGTCTTTGTGCATTACAACATGAGGCCGGGGTGCAAAACATGTTTTTTGATAAGGAGGATGATACCCCGCTCGAGCTCGCAACATCTTCCAACTTGACTCGAAGAGGAAGATCCATTAGTAGAGTGGGTGCGGGACGGGGAGTACCTGTGATGGACGAGCCCGAGGGGATGCCTTGACTCCCATTTGGCCAGCCATTTTGGATACCGGGATGTCGACGAGTTTTTAGCCTCCGAAGAGGGTCGAGTCCATCTGGTCACCTGTGCCATTTGACCCTCCTGCTGGCACTGATACAGAAGATCCTGAGTGGAGTTGGAGTGGTAGTGGAGCTAATGGTAGTGATCATGGGCATAGTTTTCAAGGCGACAAGGCGACCCTAGGCGATGGAGGTCGACCTGGGCGCCTAGGCGCCTGGCGCCCCCTTCCCAGCGTTGCCTGGGCGACCAAGCGTTCCTGATGTTTTTTTTTTTTGCCTAAAATATCAATTCTATATTTATGTTTTATACTTTTATTACTTTATATATTAAATGCAACAATGGAATATGCTACATAAAGAGCTAACATTTAACTATTTAAGACATAACATAATATGAGAAAAATAAACAAAGGATGATTAAACTATAAAATGTAAGAACTAAAAAAACACAAAGCAATAAACTAAAAACATAATACTATATAAAATAAGAAACAAGAGTGCAAGTTCATAATGCACATAAAGAACTAAAGATGTAAATTACTCAATATTCAATGAATATTATATTGTTGTTATCTACTTACCTCCATGATGCTAAAATAAGCGTATAGATTGAATGTACCTCTATTCCTTAGTAGTTCAATGGTAGAAGCGGCGAATGACACTGATAGGATGTAGGTTTGAATCCTATACCTACTTGGGGGAGTAAAAAAATCATAAATTATAAATATTAAAAAACTTGCATTAAAAATATATGCACCAAGCCAACAAGAAAGGAAATAATGAAATATTCAAAATCTCCATATCTAAAATCAACATAGGTCCTATAGCCTCCTAGGCATTGCAATAAATTCAAATAAAAAAAGTTCATAACTATATTCAAATTCTTTAAGTATCATTGTATCAAACATCAAATATCGGCAAAAAAGTGTCAACTTCTTGTTCTTGCAGCTCCCCTTCTCTATCACCCTCGGACCTCGGACCAAAATCATCTTCCACATCTTCATCATCATTAATAGCATCCTCTTCTTCAATATTTTTCTCCATCGAGTCATTTTCATCCGAACCCCTTCCCCTTACACGGCGTGCATAGATATTGCTTGTAGATGCTTGCGCTCTTGTCACTTCTCAATGTGCCCCCCAAAGATCGTGATGCATCAATGCTCTGTCTCACATCATCCCATGTCGGACCATCATGGACTATATCCTCTTCTTGACCAGTCATCCGCTCGAGAACTCCGGTTCAAATCATCTAGCACTAAGGGATCATGAGGTCCCCGACTTCTCACGCCTTGCTTTAAACCTTTCTTGAAGACGTCGATTATATTGGACATAGACTAGATCATTCAAACGTTGATGTTCTAGTCTATTCCTTTTCTTGGTATGAATCTGAAATTATAAGCAATAAAGAATTTCATTCTTCATTAAAAATAAAGAAAAAAAATATAATATTTAAAAAATAAATTTTGTACTTAGTTTTTAGTGCTTACGGTTCAAATGTACTCAGTTGGTTCGCAACCGAGCGAGGACAACATAAGCCTAAAATACGGAATGCAATCTTCATAAGATCTTCAGTATCGCCTCCATGTGTTCCCCCACCATTTCACTTATAAAGGATAAAATACAAATTAAACAACATTAAATAGAAATTAAACAATTAAACAACTCTTTTACCATAAATTATTAAATTACTTACAGGGGGCTCACTTGATTTCTTTGTCGATTGCCATTTCCTTTCCAAATGCGCCTTCACAATCTTTATAAAAAAGATGCCTCCTTTGAAATCTTGTCTTGCAAATTTGGATCGGGTACCATTCTTGTAAGTACTTCATTGAATGCATTTTGTATTTTTCCTTGTTTTCCAACATCATCCCTTTGTGTACTCGAAGAATTTCCCGGGATTAAGAAACAAAGCAGCAATATACAAAGGGCGGCCCATCTGGCACTCCCGGCGTTTGTCAATGATATCAACCACTTTTTCCAAAGTCTCCCTTTATCGGCAAAGTTGAATTGTATCCTTTTTTTTGCTTCTTCCATTGCAAGATATACTTGGGCATTGCGGGATTTTCATCCCCATCCACAAGTCTCAAAACAATAACAAGGGGCTGTGATGCTCTCAAACAATCTTGCACATTACTCCAAAATTGAGTGGAAAGAATTGTTTCAACTACTTTCAATCCCTATTTCGTCTTTGACAAATTACTCTTCATCCAATCATGTGGAAACAAATAATTGTTTCAAAGCATCTTTGTTTTTCAACATGCTCTGAAGAGTCAAAAATGATGTAGCAAATCTAGTAACTCCAGCTCTAACTAGTTCACTCCCTCTAGTTCTTGCCCTCTAGCCTCAAGAAGGCGAGTATGTCTATAAATAAAACCTGTCACTCTTACGCCCTTTGCTATTGCCGCCTTGAATATCTTTAAATTCCCTATGTCTTCCAACATAAGGTCTATACAATGTGCTGCAGGCGTCCGGTAAAGTGGCGCCTCTTGTCCATTAATAATTTCCAGCTGCTTTATAATTAGAGGCATTGTGCTTTATGACTTGGACAACATTCTATTCTCCAATCTCATCAATTTTTTCATCCAACAATTGAAATAACAAATTTGCATCTTCTTTTATGTTGGGATGCATCTCTGAATCCATGAAATAAGTCCCATGTGGACAATTAACAAGGAAGTTTATGAGATGTCTTCCTCTTACGTACTGTCCACCCATCGGACATGAGAGTACATCCATACTTCTTCCACTGGCATTTCATAATTTTTTTTCATTTCGCAACTTTCTCCTTTGCGGACTTGAGAGAGGCACTCTCAACGATGATATGATGGAGGCTCGTAACTGACCCATATTGTGCTCTGATTGGGCATAACCTCAAAGTCTCGCTTGACAACATTAAATGGAATCCCACAATTATAAAACCATGTAGCAACATATTCATCAACAATATTTTTTTGTTCGGCTGATCTAAACCTGTTTTGCATGGTTGTTTGTGTAAAGTTTCTTGGGATCTCGCCTCTCATCAACCAATTCTTCGGGAACTCGCCTCATAAGAACATCCCAAGGGTCCCCTTACTTGTTGTTGGACCAAAACATGCTTTCTCTTAGCATTTGTTCGAGCTTGGGATAACTCTAGTAACAAATTCTTGTTCATTGGGGTTTGCACTTGCCCTTCTTTTACATCCATGGATGTTCTTAAATCATCCAAGGGATCATCCAAATCTAAAGTTGTCCTCTTCTTATTCTTCATCATAAAATCATGCATCTCCCTAGATATTTCAATAGAAACCTTCGTACACTTGGCTATATCTCCAAAACCACCAGCCAAATGTTGTTTCGGCCTTTTTAATCCCTTGATTACAATCTCTACCACGAGATCGCATCTAACTACATTCTTATTGGCTAAATCTGGCCAATAACCATATTTCCATCCAGGGATCCTTTGATTTGGCCTTCTGGCCGGATCTTTGCTTAGATCAACGGATGAATTTGTTGTGTTTTTCGCCGGTGCTTGATGGAACACTACCACCGGCTCGGCCATATTATAAGTCTATAGCAGTTAACGATAAAACTATTGAAGTACTGGTTCATGAAGAAAATAAAAATAGGAAAAAAATCATTGCGAGAGAATTAAAAAAAACATTATGCTTAAAGTATTGTTCCGAGTTACAATATGCATTAGGAAAAGAAGCATTCATTGTGATCAACATTTGCAAAAAAAAAAAAAAAAAAAAAAAAACCCATAGATAAGTAGTTGGTACTGTTCAAAATCAAAATTAGTACTAATATGTAGCATATGCCTAGTCATTTGTATCACAAATTCACAATCCAGCACACGATTAGCATTTGATTCGTCGATACTTTGCTTTTTAGGAAATAGTTCAAAATCCACTTATGATACCAATTGCATTCCCTTTGATGCGAGAGCAATAAAAAAAAAGACATTGCGAGAGAGGTATGGACTAGACCAGCGAGAGAATTAAAAGAAGACATTGCAAAAAAAAAAAAAAAAAAAAAGTTGCGGGGCTGCGAGAGAGGGTAGAAGAAGAAGAACCAGCGGAGAAAAAAAAAAAGAGAGGTAGAAGAAGAAGAATGGAGCACCAGCAGAGGAAAAAAAAAAGCGGAGGTAGAAGAAGAAGAATGGAGCACCGGAAGGAAAAAAAAAAAAAAAGAGAGAGGTAAGGAAGGGGCACCAAGGGGGAAAAAAAAAAAGAGAGAGGTAGAAGAAGAAGGAAAAGAACGGTAGAGAGGAAGAAGAAGAAGAATGGAGCACCAGCGAGAGAAAAAAAGACGATGCAAAAAAAAAAAAAAAAAAGACTAGCAAAAAAAAAAAAAAAAAAAAAAAAAAAGAAAACAGACGTTGCGGAGCGGGGAAGAGGAAGAAGAAGAAGAAAGGAGCGGACGAACAGAGAAATAAAAAAAAAAGACGTTGCCAAAAAAAAAAAAAAAGACTTTGCAGAGCACACTCAACAAGAGAGGGAGAAGAAGAAGAAAAGGGTAGAACGCGGAATAACGAGATAAAAAAAATCGTTGCGAGAGAGAAGAGGAAGAAGAAGAAGAAGAGGGGGAGGAGGGAGGAAGAAGAAGAACAACAACAAAGAACGAGAAAGAAAAAACAGAGCATAAAAGAGTAAAAGACCACGATATTTAAAAAAAAAAAAGTCACGGAGAGAGGAAGAAGAAGAAGAAGAAGAAGAAGAAGAAGAAGAAGAAGAAGAAGAAGAAGAAGAAGAAGAAGAGAAGAGGAGAGAGGGAAGAAGAAGAAGAGAGAAAAACAGAGTATAAAAACAGGAAAAGACGATATCAAAAAAAAAAAAAAAAAAAAGTTGCTGCAGAAAGGAAGAAGACGAAGAACAAAACGGAAGAAGAAGAGGACGAAGAAGACGAAGAAAAGAAGAGGAGCAGAAGGCGAAGTAGGCAGAAGAAGACGAAGTAGAAAAAAAAGGGAGAGAAGAAGAAGACGAAGAAGACGAAGAGAGCAAAGAAGAAGAAGAGACGAAGAAGACGAAGACGAAAAGGAATAAGAGAAAGCGAGAGAAAGAAGAAAAAGACGAAGAAGAAGAAGAGAAAGATACTTGAAAAAAAAAAAGTTGCGAGTTGCGGGAAAGAAAAAAAAGACGATATTCAGAAAAAAAAAAGTTGCGGAAGAACTATTTTCATATAAAATAAAAATTATAATGCAACCATACGATGTCATTCCGGAAGTAAGTAGGAAACCAAATCGCGGGGAATATTTCGCCGGAATAGGAAAAAAAACAGAGTTCGTCGGTTCGGTCTTCCTTCTCTTTCTTCAATCGCCGAGAGGGCGGAGAGTCGAGTACTCGCTTCGCTAACCTTCTCTTCTACGTTATCGTTTTATAAAGCCTTCGATCCCATGTATTGGTGTACAATATATTATTGTACACCAATCCAATGTAAAACTTAGTTTTAGAATCTTATTAAAAAATGAAATAATAATTAAAATAATATAATAATTATTTTAATTTAATAAAAAACGAAAATAAATTGTATAAGGCGCCCGCCCGATTTGGGCGTCAGGGCGGCAAGGCGTCGCTATGCGGCGCCTGTGACATCCCCGGGCGGTCGCCTTTCGACCTACCACTAGGCGAATGACCGCCCAGCCTCTCATTTTGCGCGCCGGGCGCCTGGCGCGCCTGGGGCGACGCCTTGACAACAATGATCATGGGGTGGGGGTCGAGCCACTTTTTGTCAATATTGGGGCTGATCCGAGCCACGAGCATCACTGTTAGATACACCGGGAGAGCCAGTACACTCATACAACACGGGATGATGACCATGGTGCACGTGCGCCATCCTCATCACGTAGACCAACTTCGATTGGGCGTAGGCCTTGACATCATTCCCATTCTCAACATGATGAAGATCTCGATTGTAGTAACCGATGGACGCCGGCGTTGATAGCCTCTCTCCAGTGGCTTACGAGGATTGAGTGTGAAGGAGAATGCGCATTACGGTGGACATGAGCGGTGGAACTTTCCCGGATATAGCGGTTCAGCTACACCTCAAATGATTATGTTGATATCAACTTCGTCCCCCATCCCACTCGTTTGATATGGTTCTTCTTTCGACGATGGTTCGGATGCGGGGAGCACTACAGGAGTCATAGTGGATCAACCAACTTCATTCCATTCCATTAGTACTTTACAAGATTCTACGCACCCTGAGTACTACTTGAGTTTTTCCATTCTTCCCAAAGATAAGTATCCTTGGACCGATTCTTGATGTTATATTTATGAATCATGTGCAAGACTACCGGAACTACTTTGCATCAAGAATGTCATGGGAAGATTATGTTGCTCAATTGGAAGACAATTTTGCGTCGACAACTTTCCCGGATGTATGATGATAGTAGGATGGATCATCCACGCACTCTCGTATTCTAGACATTGTATCGTATAAGGATTGTGGAATTGTGGACTATAGGCACATGGGGACTATGGGATCATTCAATGTTGAATATTTGAATTTTGAACTATGATGTAAATTATGTAATGATTTATAATGAAGTGTAATTTTGTTTCTCTTTCCCCTAACGCATTATGTTATTGTCTCATTTGCCATATTTGATTGAATATAATAGCTAATATTAACCTAAATTAACAACAGACTTCAGCATTGGCTGTGAAAATATGGGTGTAAACCCAAACAACCACAAATGGTCATTATTTTTTACAATTTTATACTCTAAATGTGTTTATGTTATGTAAAAATAAGGTTCCCCTAAAGTTGGAGACCCTAAAAAAGGCATTTTGGCCACCGAGATAGCCTTTTTAAGCTGTCTCGGACAAAATGCATAGTCTCGGCGAGATCTCGCCGAGATCGAGATCTCGGTTTCGGAGGAGGCCGAGACTCCTCCGAAACTCGAGATTTTAAACCTTGCTCTGGACAGCTCCTACTATAATTGTGTGATCTGATTTTAATTTAGCCAAAGAAATTGATGATGCTTCTTGAAACAGTGTCGCCAGTCAAGGAATAGTGTTTGAAACTCAAAATAAAATTTTAAACTACGAAAAATAAGGAGCAATTGGTGGTTGAGTCTCACAACCAAGGAGACCCAACCAGAATCGAAGTCTAACTCTCTTTTCTGGATTCTAAGTCTGCCACCAGCCTTCTTTTCATTCTTATTTATAACTTGTAAGAGATTACAAGAAAATAGGAAATATTACGAGAATGGAAATTGCAACCTAAACAGAAACTTCCTTTATAAGACTAGGAAAGTTTCTAAAATAGAAAATAGAAATGTTTCCTTATCACTTAAGGAAACTAAAGGAAAAAAAACTACTAAATAACTGATTGCTAAATTTTAGGAAACAATCAAAAGAGTCCTAAATCCATTAAATACTAATAATACGGAAACTAAATAAACATCCTATCTACTAGTGCTGGAGGTAAAAAGGGATCTCTAAGAGATCTCGGCTGCTGGTTCTGTTGGTTACTGGAATGGACTGGGCTAAGTTTCTTTTGATTGGGGGCCAGGCTCAAGTTGATTGTTGCGGCCCCCTTTTCTGGAGCCACTCTTGACCTGCATCAGCTCCCCCCACTTAAAAAGAACTTGTCCACAAATTTTGTAATGGGTAGGAATGACTACAGAGGGGTTGGTAAGCAGCACCTGTGGATCTTAAAACTTTAACTGTGCTTGCAATGTTAGAAGAAAATCCATCACTTTGGGTCCACTTTTCTTCAAGATATTTAGAAGGTATTACAAAATCAATATGCCCAACATCTTGAGGAAAGGCAATTGGAATCGTGGTATTCATGGGGACGATCTTATTCAATTCTTCGTCTTCCGCAATTGTTTCCATAACACCGTGGTCTTCATCAGAACTGTAGCCGCTATTGTCAATCCATGGAGCTTTAGCAAAGGCATCAAAATTATCCACATCTACTTTTGGGGCAATCAAAATCATACTACTGATTATATGGATTCCATATAAATCCTCATCATCAACCATGACATCCGTATTAAGAACTGAAGTGTCATCACTTTGCGGCTCACATACTTGTGTATCTGGATTGGCCTCGATTGCAGCAACTAAAGAGTTTACCTTTAATTTTTGTGGACAATCTCTAGCAAAGTGACCATATGTATTGCAGTGATAGCATTGCACATCCGTAGCTACTACCATAGGACTTTTATGGCCTGTTTGATAAAACTTCTACTTCTGGATTCTATGGATTCTGGTTCCCAGGGAGCCATTTTGGAGAAGAAACGCGTTTGATAAGTCTGATTGGATTCCAACTCCCGTAGAGTAAACCGGATTCAGAATGACTCCAGAATCCAAAATTTGGGAGTCATAAATACTTGCTCCAAGTTGTTGGATCAACTTTTTGGGAGAAAGAAAAGAGTCAACTCTCACATGACTCTCACTTGACCACCACCAGCACCACCACCACCACCGTTACCACCACCGCCACCACCACCGCTACTGTCACCAACAATACCACCACCACCATTGCCGCCACCGCTGCCGACATCACCACCACCACCACCACCATCGTTACCACTGCCATTACCATAACCACTACCACCGCCACCGCTACCACCACCACCACCCACTACCACCACCACCACCGCCACCGCCATCGTCGTCGTCTCCACCACCACCACCACCACTGCTGCTACCACCACCACCACCACCACCACCCCACCACCCACCACTACCACGACTATTTTTCTAGACTTCGATTGGGGGGATAGTGTGTTATCAAACATGTTTCTAATCCAAAAATGCTCTGGAATCTATTTCAGAATTGCGTTATCAAACAAGTTTCTACTCCAAAATAATCCTGGAGTAGACTCCAAATTTGAACCAGAATCCAGAATCCAGAAGTAGAAGTTTTATCAAACGGGCCCTTACCTTTATCTAGCTTTGGAGTAACATAAGATGTAGTCCCTATGGCTTTGCTGATTGGTGTGGGGTGTTTCATTTCATAAGAATTGGAGGTGGGCTTCAGTGTTGACTTCAAAAGGTCCTCGGCTTGGAAAGCTTTATCAACACAGCCATTAAAACTAACAATATCAACCACACCCATTTTTTCTCTAATTTCAAGTAGCAACCCCAAACGGAACCGAGATATTAGCTGATCATCATTGTCTCATGATCCAGACCGTGCACATAATTGATCAAATTGATATACATAGTCTTCTATACTCACATTACCTTTTCGAAGATTGTTCAGCTGGTTATGTAACCTTCTTTGCAAAAACCGAGGCAAATACTTTTCTTTCAATTCTTCATTCATCTCCTCCCAAGTAGTGGGTTCTCTACAACTCCTCATGAGACTATACTCATAGTTACGCCACCAATCACGAGCACCACCCACAAGTTTGGAGCAGGCCAATTGCAGTTTTCGAGGTTCGGGAAGATTAAACCAATCAAAATAGTCATCTAAGGCATTCAGCCAGTCTTGAAAGGCTTCGGGGTCTTACTTCCCATGAAACTCCATGAGGTCCATCCGTACCTTATGGGTTTGGTAACGGATAGATTCATCATAGTCTTTATAGGGTCGGTCTTGGTATTCCTCTCTGGGAACTCTTTGGGGAGCCCTAGCAACACGTCTTGGCATTAGGTTAATCATAGGAACTTCTCTTCTAGGGGCTTCTATTCTAGTCGCCTAGGATTATTTCGTTCCTCCAAATTACTCATTCTCTCATCCATACTATCTATCTTGGCATCCATTTTGGTCAATCGCTGGAGAACCAAATTAACAAGGTCATTGAGGTTATTGAACTGATTAGGAGAGGTAGAACTCTCCTCAGCCATGCTCTGATACCAAATTGATGGAAAAGAGGGTTAAGACATTTCAAATTAACAAGCCCTCTTTGCTACAAGATCCTACTCATTCCAATACAAAATCTGCAGAGAAAATTAATAGAAAAAATTTATATATCTTGAAATATGTCAGTCAGAAATTGATGAAACTTGGGTTGAATGGTCTTTATAACAATTATGAACAACCCTCCAAAGTTGAAGAAGATCGGAACAAAACTGAGGAAGTTATGGGGCCCACAAGTAAGCTGGACCTGGTAGCGCCTGACTCTGGACAGCTCCTACTGTAATTGTGTGATTTGATTTTAATTCAGCCAAAGAAATTGATGAGGCTTCTTGAAACAGTGTCGCCAGTCAAGGAATAGTGTTTGGAACTCAAAATAAAATTCTGAACTACGAAAAATAAGGAGCAATAGGTGGTTGAGTTTCACAACCAAGGAGACCCAACCAGAATAGAAGTCTAACTCTCTTTTCTGGATTCTAAGTCTGCCGCCAGCCTTCTTTTCATTCTTATTTATAAATTGTAAGAGATTACAAGAAAATAGGAAAGATTACAAGAATGGAAATTGCAATCTAAACAGAAACTTCCTTTATAAGACTAGGAAAGTTTCTAAAATAGAAAATAGGAAGGTTTCTTAATCACTTTAGAAAACTAAAGGAAAAAACTACTAAATAACTGATTGCTAAATTTTAGGAAACAATCAAAAGAGCCCTAAATCTATTAAATACTAACTAAATAAACATCCTATCTAATAGTGCTGGAGGTAAAAAGGGATCTCTAAGAGAGATCTCGGTTGCTGGTTCTGTTGGTTGCTGGAATGGACTGGGCTAAGTTTCTTTTGATTGGGCCAGGCCCAAGTTGATTGCTGCGGCCCCCTTTTCTGGAGCCACTCTTGACCTGCATCAGGCGGTAATAGTGAATTAGGTTTGGTTTCAGATCTTCGAACCTCACTAAAGAAGAACTTTTAAGGATGAAACTCAAGGGGTTGGATCGCCCTTAGTCATTGAAGGTATAACCAAGGTTTTAGGATGAGAGGATGAGGGATGAGGGATGAGGGAGTTTGAAGACTTCCTAATGGGACTGGGTTACCGCCAGAACAGGGGAGAAAGAGAGAGAGAGAAAGCAACTTCTGCCCGTAGGCTCACAAGCACACAACTGACCACGTTGGTACGATAACATTAATCTTTCAATTCATTCTCCAAATCTGAAATTAAAAGACTGATTACATGTTCTATTTAAAGATAAAACTTTCCTAAATTAATCGATATAAACTTGGAAACTAAATAACATCTCTATGAAATAAAATCTCTATGGAATAAAATCCCTACCCAAAACAGAAATAATAAATAAGGAAACCTAAATTGAAACTTCCTAATCTAAATTAACTCTCTACCAACCCTTTCTAGACCAAAAGGTTGGTTTGAGTTTGAGCCGGTTCAGGTTTGGCTTGGGTAGCCAAATCAGCTCGTGTCAGTCCAGCCATGAACAAGTTACTGCATTAACTCTCCGCTTTTCAAAAGAACTTGACTCCGTCGAGTTTGGATAAGGACCAAGAAGACCATCAGATAGAATGTACTGGAGGAGAAGCGAGTTAGCATGCTTCTTAAGCTTGATGGCATGAGGTTTTTTGCTGGAAGAAGTTGCATATCGAGCCCACCGAAATTGAAGGTGTAAGTATTCTTGTACCCATCATGGTGAACTTTCTTATCAAATATCCAGGGACGGCCAAGGAGAAGGTGACAGATCTTGAGGGATAACACATCACATTGAATAGTGTCGATTAACCCACCGATGGAATACGTGACCAAGCACCACTCATGAACCTTAAGATTATTGTTATTTATTCACCCAACCTTGTAGGGATGCGGATGGGGCTGTCTTCAAAACCAATTTGTTAATCATATCTTTAGAGACTGCATTGGTGCAACTACCACCGTCAATGATCATGGTGCATAGGGAACCGTTGCATCTTACCCTTGTTTGAAAAATATTGCCACGACGCCAATCATCCTCTTCAGGTATCTGTGTAGCCAAGAGAGCACGGCAGATTGCAAAAGGCTGGTGCAACTGATTAGCGGCTGCCAAGTATACGATTTCATTCTTACGTTGCTCCTTTGTGGCAGTAGCCATGAGTTCTTCTTTATTGGCAAAAGCAATTGAGCGATTTGGGCAATGGGAGGCAAAGTGACTGAAAGCCTTATGTGTGTAACATTGGATCTCAGCTCTCAGTTTTGAAAGAGGTCTATTAGAACCACGCTAAGGCGGAGAAAATGGACGGTTCGGCCTTGAAGATGTCATACTAGAACCACTCTCTTGGGGCTTGCTAAAGGACTTATCTGGTGGTGGGGTTTGTTTGACAAAATTGTTACCTTTAGATAACGTCTTTGGAAAACTTCTCCGGTTGTATGGCAGCTTTAAATTTTCCTCTACCTGATATGCCATTTGTACAACGTCCTCCATTGTATGTAATCAATTGGAAGCCAAAGAAGCACTAATTTGTGGGCGCAAACCAATACGGAATTGTGCTACCAAAACATCTTCATCCCAATCAAAATCAGATCGGGTAACCAAGTAATAGAATCTGGCCACATATTCTTCAACGGTCATATTTTCTTGCCTTAATTGAGTAAACTTGAGATGCGTCCGTTGCTTGTAATCAAGAGGTAGGAATCGCCAGTTCAGTGCCGTATACATCTAAGCCCAAGTATTTATTTCACTAATACAGCGAGTTTGATTTTGCCTCTGATATTTAATCCACCAAACTCGTGTCGTGCCCTTTAGTTTAGCTTCTGCAAACATCAATTTTCTAGCCTCTGACAATCCATAGCATTTGGAAAATATCTCCAAGCTATGGATCCAGTCAAGGTACTCCTCTGGATTTTGATCTCCATTAAAATCAAGCACATCCAGTCGTACTTCTTTGTCAACACCAAAAAATTTTCCATATCAACCAACTCCATATGGTGGTGGTGGTGGTGGTGGTACATGTGATGATGGTGATGATGGTGGTGATGAAAATGCATTGGGAGGTGGAACTTTTGAAACGGAATTGGAGGAATCCCCAAGTATGAGACTCTTACCTTTGGAAGCTTGTGACAATGCGTCAATGGAAGTTTGCATTATTGCCATCATATCCTGAAAAGTTATAAGAGAGGCATCTATCCCATCAAGCCATTTTGATAAACCACCAATGTCAATTTTCTCTTTGTAGGTGTTGATACGTGACAAAAGCTCATTGTTACTCATCATGACAGTAGGATTTTCGCTCTGATACCAATTGACGAGGGATCCGGGTTGACAAAACCCTAATTAGATCCATTATGGATCCACCCAAATAATATGAAAGCTTGATTCAATAAACAGTAGCAGAATTGTAAATAAACTCCAAACTCAACCAGTAGTGGCAATTTGGCAAATAATCAGAAGCATGTAATAACTGTAGAGAACCAAACAAAGCCTTATGATATACTTGTAATAAAGGCTAAATGGATGAGGGCAAAACTGGAAAAAGGTAATAAAATATTAAACCAAATTAAAAGGTCATCTTCTTCTTTAAACTCCACGACAGAAACTGAAAATGGCGAGTCATGGATTGGCTCAAAACTTCAAGGGGAGATCAATAACAGGTTGGTCTACCAATTCCAGTCATTAAGCAATCAAAACAGGAGGCCAAAAGCAATCTAAAGACTTCTGCAACTCACTTGGGCGGTAACAATGAATCAGGTTTGGTTGCAGATCTTCGAACCTCACTAAAGAAGAACTTTTAAGGATGAAACTCAAGGGGTTGGGTCACCCTTAGTCATTGAAGGTATAACCAAGGTTTTAGGATGAGAGGGTGAGGGATGAGGGAGTTTGAAGACTTCCTAATGGGACTGGGTTACCGCCAGAACAGAGAAGAGAGAGAGAGAGAGAGAGAGAGAGAGAGCAACTTCTACCCGTAGGCTCACAAGCACACAACTGACCACGTTGGTACTATAACACTAATCTTTCAATTCATTCTCCAAATCTGAAATTAAAAGATTGATTACATGTTCTATTTAAAGATAAAACTTTCCTAAACTAATTGATATAAACTTGGAAACTAAATAATATCTATATGAAATAAAATCTCTATGGAATAAAATCCCTACCCAAAACAGAAATAATAAATAAGGAAACCTAAATTGGAACTTCCTAATCTAAATTAACTCTCTACTAACCCTTTCCAGACCAAAAGGTTGGTTTGGGTTTGAGCCGGTTCAGGTTTGGCTTGGGTAGCCAAATCGGCTCGTATCGGTCCAGCCATGAGCAAGCTACTACATCAAATTCCTGGTCTACTTAAGTCACAACCGGTAACAAGCCTTTATAATTAGGCCCACTACGAACATAATAAAATAAAGCCTACTTACATTATTTATTATAATCGGGGGGGTGTTAGAGCCTAAGTTAAGTGGGGCAATTCTCTTAAATAACAACCCTTATATCTTAACAGATGGTAAAGAATGCTACCAAGAAAGTTACACTACAGGTTAAAGCTGACGTATAACAAGGAAGATAAAACTTAATCAGATAAATTTTAAGATGCTAGTATCAAACATCAATAAAGGATGTGTATCTCTCTCTCTCTCTCTTTTTTTTTTTTCCTGTTTATCGTTTTTTATTGGCACAAAAACAAAGTGCATCAAGATACTATCATATGTTACTCTCAAGCACTCCAATAACTATTCCCGGGTTTAGGGGATCCTATCCATCATTCCTTAGCTTCCCCTCCCCCTTCAATTTTGGCAAACCATTCACCATCTTCTTTTGTTGAACCAGCCTAGACTCACCTTTTTTGTTGACCCATATTCCGATCCCTTCCTTTTCCTGAGGCTTCGTTCCCTCTCCAGAAGGTCTTCTCGACCTAAATTTTCCTTCCCCCACCCCTTTGCCTTTGTGTGGTTCTTTCTAGCCTTAACATTCTAGGCTCTCCTCCTCCTCATCCCCTAGTTAAGCATAGTGCTCTAGCTGTCCTTCTTGGTGATAGTCCATCCTTTAATAATTCCACTTTTCCTTCTTGTGGGGATGATAGTGTGCTTGGTCAAGGTGCTGATCAAGTGTCCTTCCAGCTATTTGTTTTGTTTAGCTATTTGTTTTCCTTTTATAGGTAGTGGTCATGCCTTGTTTTGTTTTCTAGATCTTCTTTGATGTTGTAATTCGGGTTCCACCTTTGGTGGCCTAGGGATGTTGGGCTTCTGGCCTTGTTTTGTCTATTTCTGCTCTAGCTTCCATCTTTTGATGGTCTAGCTTGTTAGTGTTCTCTTTTTTGGGTTTAATAAAATATCTACTTACTCAAAAAAAAAAAAAAAAAAAAAAAAAAGAGTTGTTGCCCAGATCTTTCATTTGGAATCCTTCGAATCTGGTCATGTAGGCCTAATCCAGTTGATGAAGTCAAACTTCAGCATAGGTTTTTAGTGTTTCTTTTTCTAACTCAAGAACATTATATTCCTTTCTTTCCATTGGCTGCAAGTTATGAATACATAGTAGGAGAACATTTTTAAGACAGTTGATGTTAACAAGCATCAAATTCCATATTACAATATGTATATCTCTGTGAAATAAATTTAACACTCTTTTCTTCCATACATCTTTTTCCTTTGGTTTTCTCAATAAGTCAAAGAATTTTCTAATAGAGAAAGAAAAGATCATAAAAGCATTACAAGGGCCAAATGGGCTAAACAAAAATTATGGGTCCTATGATATAATCCACACATTCCTTGATAGTTGATAGTGAAATGAATTAAGGTTTTAGGTGGAGGGATCAATCATGGAACCCTAAGTGGGTTGTCTTCCTTCTCCTCAATTTATCTATCTTCTTTTCTATTCTTTATTCTCCTTCTTATTCTTATTTCTTCTCAAAATTCATATATGGATATTCTTTTCCAGCTATTATATTGAATCAGATTGTTCTGACTCTAAATTCTCAAACCCTATTTCCAAATCTTACGGACCCTATTCCTTAGACGACAACTAAACTACATTCAAGATCCAACAATTATCTTTTACCCAAAAAAAAAAAAAAAAAAAAAGATTCCAAAAATTATCACCATTTGACCAACAAAATAAAACCATGAATTAAATGCCCTAATTTTAAACCCTCACAAAATCTTCACAATTTCCCATCACCTTTTCAATTTTAATTTTGGTATAGCCCCACAGCAGCATCTGATCCAAGGCCTTAAAGAGACTCCTTAACCTGTCAAAAACTTAGTACTCAATAGGTCTCTAAATTATTAAATTTGAAGCACCATATGAGATACGGACCTAATTGAACCAAGAACCTTCCAATGAGAAAACAGGGATTGCTAAAAAAAAGTTTTGACTCCAAACCTACAATAGTCATTCTCCTCACCTCCCTCATTCACCTCACCTCCCTAATCTCTATCAAAAGTAAACATCAATTTTATGGACTCTTCCCTTTTGGTTTTTTTTGGAGGATAGGATTTAGAACCATGTTTGATAGCATCTGCACATTAAGCCCATATAGTGACTCTTCATCTTTGATCTTCAATTTATTGAGGGCAACACATTTCCTCAAGCATTATCAAGTGAAATAATATCATTGCCATTAACAGATTGCCCATTGATACTGCATTCAGTAACCATCTTCAGTATTTGTAAAACAGGAAACATTCCCTGCATCCAAACAATAAGTACAACAACCCATAATTCTGGAACAAACCAGGTTTTAAGACCCAAATAGATAGAATTCACCAAAGAAGAGGAATTACCCTACCATGGGCCCCCGGAGAAGGGGGTGGAAATGTTGTATCAGTAAATCAAAATAATAATTAAAAAAAAAAGTAAAAGGAAAACTTCAAAACAATAAAATTCAAAAGGGTGAACGCAAGTAACAAAACTGAATTTCAGAGATGAATCAAGCTGAATTTCATAGGAAGTGCGATACTGAGAAGGGATACCAATGCAAGGGAATATAAAAATAGAGGAGAAGGCAAATATGCGTACAATAACAAAACGAGAGGGCGTCAAAGTAAGTGGTGCAGGATAGGCGCCGTCCAGAACTGGATGACTCTTCCTTTTGACTCATTGATATTTGAGAAGAAAGCCCTTGTATCAAGCTTTAGTTATTTTGTTTATTCACGTCACAATTCCTAGTTATTTGAGCTGCTGAGTTACCGTCTACAGCTCAGATTCTCTCCAGGAATGTGACTGTTCCTTCAAGATCGGTGGATTTAGGGATATTCTTGGGGCTGCCGAATGAAACTCAGAACCCCAATTCAGCTAACATGGAAGTTCCAGATGATCGGTTTGCCGATGCGGTTGTGGTCACGACGACTGCAACTACTGCTGAAAGGGGTAATGTCATTGAAAGAGGAGGGTGTGCAGTTCGTAAACGACGAAGGGATAGAAATCCTCTCCTCCGCACCTGCGGGACTTATAAGGAAAAAGGGAAAACGACTGCAGTGAGGAATGGTGTGCAAGCTGGTACTGAGCCGATGGATTCTCGGCTTGATCAGGCTGTGGACGGTGATGGGAAAAACCTGTGATGCCCCTTAAATCCTCTCAGGTCGTCGGTTGAACAGGAGGAAACCAAGCTGTAGCTCGATGAGCGACAGCTGGCTCCTATGTCATCCAATGGTCAATTGAAATGGGTGAGAGATTCACCGAATGAAAAGTTCATTTTGAATAACCCGCGCATGTCTTCATCTCTCATTCATTTTTCACAGCGGCGGGAACTCTTTCGTTCCAAAAGCCATCTGCAAATCGGCAGGGGTAATCTGGGTCTCATCCAGCAATCGGGTCGAACAGAGTATGCGACTCGGCGATGGGCGGCGACGGGCGGTGACGGATCACTTCAGTCTTCTCTTTCTCTTCTCTGTTTCCTTGTTGGAGAGAAGCCCAGTACATCTTGAAATTGTGGTGCCAAGCAGCCAACAACAACAGGGCTTTGGTTTCTGGTTTTAATCGGACCAGTGCAGAATCGATTTTTTGCTCATTTTTTTAATGAATTTATATGTAATTATCTGTTTCTTTTCTCGTTTTTTCTTTCTCTGGGTGTGTCTCTCTCTCTCTGTCTTTCTCTGTCTCGCATCTCATCAAGATCCCTGTTGCCAGAGGAAGTCGGGAATCGCATTCTTCTTCTTTTAACGTTTTCACTAAAGACATTAAGATCAGGGTGCGGCTTTTCAGATTTTGAAGGAGGAGATTCTCGGGAAAGACACAAGTGGATTGTTAATTGCTTCATCTTCTGCAAAATAACAAAAAAACGACGCTGTTTTAGGGCTTCTGGGAGCAGAAGTTCAAGAGGAAAGTGAAGAAAGAGAGAAACGTTGGCGGTTAATCGACGCCGTAATCGTAACTTCTCATGTCGGTAATTCAATTCCTGCTCTTTCTATTTGTGCATATTCTCCTGCAAAATTGTCTTCAGCGCCTTAAAAGTGGTTGAATTTCAGTATAATCATCTGTAATCATCTGATCCAACAACTATTCTGTGTAAGGCTTGTCTGTCTCGTTTTTGAACTGGATTAGACGTATAGATGATCCAGCTTCTTTTCAGTCCCTGGTTAGACACCAATATTCTTGCTTTAAACGGTTGAGACCAGAGTTTGCTTTAAACTAGGAATTATGTATTAGGTTTATTTATTTTATGAGCAATTTATCTGTCTAATGGGTTGCACCAATGAAGGTGCCTTGCTGATAGTTAGGAATTGAAGTGCTGGCAATTGGTGGAAAATGCTGAATAAGTTCAGCAACTTATATATGGAACAAATCACCATCTGTTTTCTAGGGAATAAGTTCACCAACTTATATATGGAACAGATCTGAATAGATAAAACTATCTAATTTGTTTTCTAAGAAGTTAGATAGATTATCTTAACTCAAACTTTTTTGTGAAGTCTTGAACTAGCTGATGTTGAGGGTTTTACGCCAAAGGAAAATATTAATGATGTTTCAATATTTATCTTGTTAATGCTGCTAGGGTTTTCATTGAGTCACCTTCCCAATTTAAAGCTGTATTTTTCAACTCTAAATCAGTAAGATTTGGTAAGAAGCATCAAGATTAGTAGGTAGTTTTTCCATCTCTCCTGACTAACTAATTTTGTAGAGGTGAACATGCTGTGAAAGTGAATATGGGAATTGTAGCTTGTCTTCTCTCCAAAAAAAAAGTACAACTCCCTAAGGTATATAAACTTGCTAACCGAATTAGATAATGCTTTGATAAGTTGCATTCATCTTCTCCTTCCTCATCGACGGCTTTCAATTCTCTCTGGTTTATCCTTTGGATTTCAATTTCACAAGATCTTCAATAATGGGTGATGAGGCTCACATGCCATGCCTCTGCAAATCTGATTCATCCAAGTCTTTTCCCCCCCCCCCCTGTTTCTACCTTCTTATTTTAATTGTTTGAAGCAGATTGGGAGATATATGAAGAAGTTCATCTTTAAATTGTTGTTTTAGTTTGCCAAGTCCCTCTGTTTTTGAATCCCTATCATAAACAATCAAAGAAAGCTAGTCACCAGGGGGCCAGCACGCCTTCCTTCACCCGTCTCTTCCCAACACTGCAACAATGACCACATTGCTTTTTTTTCTTACATTACTTACCATACAGTTACATAACACTATTGTTTTATTGATTTCCAAAACAAAAAAAAAATCTTACTTCTCTTAAATAATAAGATGGGTTCATATCAGGATAAATCAAGTCTGACATTTCCTGCTCTCATCAAAGATAAATTGTTGCTTGGTTTTCATGAATATTATTTTCCTTTGTTTTTTTTTTCTTCTGCTCTTATATCTATCTTATTGGGAAAAGGATTTTTAGTGAAGATCAGGTTAAAAATAATACGATATGATGATGAGGACCACTTGGTCATGATCCTTCTTTTGTCCATCTTCTAATCTGAACAGACAAAACTATGTTTCAAGAAGTTGCTGAACTTATTCAGCATCTTTTAATTTCTTAGAAAACTTATATATTGTAGTGAATAAGTTTTTATTTATATTAAACATCATTAATATTTTTTTTGTACTGATTTTGACTTACTTGACACTTGTGGCAAATACATCCTGTTTTACACTTTTATATACTGTGCCAAATGTATTGTGAAGCTTGCTTTCATAGCTTCCATCATATTTGGATGAGAATGAATCTCAGAATGTGGACTACTAAGTCGAGAATTTTAGCCCAATAATATACTATTTCAATGGTGTATTTGAGAATTTGGATGCTATACTTTTTACTTGTGTTTTCCTACTGCCATACTTTTTCCCTAATTGCATTAGAACTCTCATTTCCTGGCACCCTTGATTTGCAATTCACATAATTTTTTTTTATACCTTTTGAGTTCTTGAATTTCCTTCAGATCAAATGACCAGGTTTGTTTTCCTCTCTCCATGATTCTCCTTTAGTTTGAAATAATTTGCTTTATTTTTTTTCAGAAACAATGAGATCTGATAGAAGGAGATTAAGGCTTTGTTTGTGGGGATTAAAGATTTCAATCCTAATGATGACTGCACAAGAAATAAAACTCGTCCAAAATTTGAGATATCTTGAGGAAATGGAACCGTTGAAGCACAAAGCCACATATCTTAAGGATTGAATGTAGATATGGCAGGTCCTAACTCTTATCTTTAGGTGCAAGCTTTGGAATCGGAGGTAAAGCGTCTATACAAAGGAAAAGCTCAACTTTACTCTAGAGGAGTATGTGGTTTCTTTAGCAGCAGCAATTGCACATTAAATTTGATGTAATTATTCAAGATCTCAAATATGAATTTGATGTAATTATTTAAGATCTTTTTGGACTTGTGGGCTTTTTGGAATCCTCATGGGATGATTTCTGTACTATATTTCTATTAATTTTAATGGAAAAGGTCAAGAAACAGAAGGAATTTGACGTTTCTTTTGTTCATTGTTCTGGTTTGTTGAAGAAACAAAAGGAATTCAATGACAGCTCTTGTAATTGGAAGGGTCTGTAATTATTTCTTTTGTTCCATTGTTCACTTTGGGTTGAAATACATGCCTTCATTTTGTTCATGGCTTCATAAGCTTGACTTGTAGTCATGGCACCATCCCCTATAACAGCAACCACATGGTTCTTTCTGCCCTTCAGATCCCTTCCAACAGCCATTCATATTTGACCAAAACAACCCAACAATTCAAATCCTGTAGAATTTGTTGCCATTGGAAACCATTGAAATTTCTTAATATATACACACAAAAAATTAGAGATTTAAAACCTGGGTGAGCCTCTGACATTGGTTCAGCAAATCTGCTCCACAGAACAGATGATAAGAGCTCAAAGTGGGTCTGAGGGGATCTGTAGCTATTTCTCTAACTAGATGACCAAGGAAGGAAAACGATGACAGTCATTGGAGATGTAGTAGCCTCAATTGCAAGAGCTATCAAGACCCAACAACAAGAACCAGTGAAAAGGTTAACGTTTGGTCTTTTTAGTGAGAGAAAGTGGAGGATATGGGACTTCTCTAGTTCTTTCCTTAGGGTTCCAACATATGCATATAAAGCAGTCGCAATCCTATTGAGTCGCTTCAATCAAAGGTGTTGGGGTGGGCGAAATCTGGGGGAAATAAAAAAATTGAGTGAGAGTTTAAAACATCCCTGAAAACCTATCCAGTCTTTCTACTTTGGAATATTTCAATGTTTCCTTTAATCAGTCTTCAAGGCCCTTGAGGATTACAATTCACAACCCCTGAGGATTAAATTCACATGATGTCTTCAAGAACTCCTATCTATGAAGATAAATAGATGATTATAAATCAGAAACAATTCAATTTGGTACTTCTCAAATGATGAGAATTATACTGCAGAATTCGATCAATACAGGTTAATAAATTCATCTTTGTGTTAAAGACTCAGGTATTGATTTGATATGACAAAGCTTGTTACATGTAGAAAATTCCTTATTAATAAGCCACAAATTCACAATACAAATCCAACTTTTAAATAGAGATGATGTAAGGAACTCCATTTCCTGTGACCCAAGGTTTTGAGAATGGCTTCAAGAGCTCATAGTGTACCACTCCTGCACCAGTTCTGTTCTTCAAATTCGGATCTAAGTTTCTTCCATCAATTGTTCCTTCAAGCTCCTTCAATCTCCCATTAAACCTCTCAAATGCTGCATTTATGACAGGATCATCAGACCAAGCTTTCTCACTCACATCTCCAAGGTATTCCTCATCCACTGAGTGGTTAGCCTACACATCCAATATGTCCATCACCTTAGTAGCCTGTCTTTGCGAAAGGAAACACCTCAATAGTGCATCCTTTGGTTTAGACATGAATAACTTCATCTCCTCCTTCCATGGTTCCTCCGTTGGAATTTCATCCTTGTGATCGTTGGTCGATTTGGGAAGTAGCCTCCGTAGTGGAATGGGCCGAAGTTGACGGCGGCGGAGTGGCCAGAGGTGACCCAGATAATGGTTGTCACCGATTAGATCATCTTGGGTTTTCAGGACGGGCCACCATGGTTCATCCTTCTTGTCTCCGTGGCTCTTTGTTCTTCCCTCATTCCACCATGCTTGGAGTTCTTCATGAGATTCAATAATCCACTTGTGTCTCTCACGAGAATCTCCTCCTTCAAAATCTGAAGAGCCGCACCCTGATCTTAATGTCTTCAGTGGAAACGTTTAAATGAAAGATGAATGCAATTCCCGATTTCCTCTGGCAAGGATCTTGATGAGATGCGACACAGAGAAGAGAAGACTGAAGTGATCCGGCACCGCCCGTCGCCCTCCATCGCCGAGTCGCATCTTCTGTTCGACCCGATTGCTGGATGAGACCCAGATTACTCCAGCCGATTTGCAGATAGCTTTTGGAACAAAAGAGCTCCCGCCGCTGTGATTCTGTGAAGAGTGAATGAAAGATGAAGACATGCTGCGCGGGTTATTCAAAATGAATTTTCATTCAATGAATCTCTCATCACATTAACTAATACTCTCACCCGTTTCAGTTGACCGTTTGATGACAGAGGAACTAAGTGTCGCTCATCAAGACAGCTTGGTTTCCGCTTGTGCAACCTACGACTTGAGAGGATTTAAATCCCCCAGTTACAGTAACCGTGTGCTATCTTGGAAGCCTTGGTTGATGGAAAAGTATTCTGATAAAATACCAGCGGTGAGATTTTAGCTTATTTGGTAGATTATTAATTTAATCATACGCTATGATATGTATTACTTATTAGGGGAAATGTTATTGGAACAAATATGTCCATGCATGTGTACGAGTACTCTAAACATTAGTATAACACTACCAAAATTTGAGTATGTTAAATTAAAAAAATAGTAAAAATCAATGGTCCAGATTTATTTTGTTACGTTTGTAAACGTAGCGATCCTCTGTTACAATAACAACCACCCTATTTATTATTATCATATTATTATTATATTATTTTATTAAATAAAATATTAGGAAAAATCTTTATTTGTTGTTAGTGGGCTAAGTGGGCCTCACCTGATGAGAGAGAAGGAGATTATGAGTTAAAGAGTGGTCCAACCTAGTTCTGGTCTGGCCGGCCCAAGGACCAGTCAGCAAAACAGGTCAGCCACCATAGTTACAGGGTTTATATATGAGGACAGCTCAACTATTGGGTTGTCGTTTGATTGTTAATGAAGTAACATCTGTAGGGACAGATGTAGAGTTTATTTGAAAATAAAATAAAGACTAAGGCTGTATTTGGTATCATTTTTATTTTTATTTTTTTAACAGATTTTTATTCTTTCACACGTTTGATATAATGTTTAGGTACTATTTTTTAAAAGAAAAAAATAAAAACAAGCCTCAAATCGAAAAGAGGTCGAATTTTTTGATTTTTGATCGAAAATAGTTTTTGATTGCATTTTGCGCAACTTTAAGTTACATGTGGTCTTTTGTTCCCAACTACTCTAAAATTGAGGATAAAATCTAAAATGGTTTTATAAGAACTATTCCTTCACACAAAACTCCGATCTCCGTGAACCTCTCATCTCTGGAAAAAATGTCCTATGAAAAACTGAAAGCGAAGCTCCCATCCTAACTTGCAGATCGAGATTTTTGAAGTTTTTTGGAGTAGGATCTGTGTTGCAGTACAAGACAACGAAACCCTCAGATGTCGATAGACGATCCAAAACTACGAATCTATAGGGACACGTCTACCCGTAGGAAGAAAGACGCAGTGTTCAATAGCCTTTACTTATATAAATGTTGGATCATCATCTGAATAAACATTGAACTAATAGAGATATAGAGCTTAAGTAAAAGAGAAGAAGTTTTGCAAAATGTCAGAGCTGCTGGATAAAGCAAAGAACTTAGTTGCAGAGAAGATCGCGCACATAAAGAAACCAGAAGCGACTGCTACCGATGTCGATTTCAAGAGCAATAGTGAAGATCAACCCACAACAAAACAGAGAAGATCGACGACAATGAGAAAGAAAAATAAAGAAAACCCACCAACGAATTCCAATATTTAGAATCAAGCTCCTCTTTGAAATCTTTCTTTTCCAATCTATCAGCTCCCAAGAAGTCGCTGGGTTCAAGTACTCCATCCTTGGGCTCTGGTAAGAGATCAGTCGTAGAAGCTGAGATATCCATGTCGAATTCTGAAGGGTATAGGCAAAAGATGACACTGGCACTATTGTAGGCCTGGGGAATCATGAGGGCAATTTGGTTGATTTGTTATTTGTGGCAACTGTCATTACAACATTATGCATTTTGGCAACGGAAATTAGCTACGGTAATCAATTTACGTTGCCAAAATAGTATTTAGCAACGGAATTCCTACAATCTGTAGCAGTAAAAAAAAATTTCACCTATGGTTTGTTTATTCCGTAGTATATAATGTATGAAACAATGGTATATTTTTTTTCATAGCCAAAAATACATTTATACCTACGGAAACCATATCTCCGTGGCCAAAAATACGTTTATACCTACGGAAACCATTTTTTCGTGTCCAAAAATATATTTATACCTATGGAAACTATTTTTTTGTGGCCAAAGATACATTCATATCTATGGAAACCATTTTTCCTGGCCAAAGATACATTCATATTTATGGAAACCCACTTTTCCGTAGGGGTAAATGGCTTATGCCCACGGTTTATTGTAGGTGTGGATTTTTGCCAACGAAAAAGTAATTTAGGCAATGGATATTTTCCGTAGCGAATAATACGGATTGTTATAGTGCGTGGGCAGTGAATGATGTTAAAGTGCAGAGAAACAAAACAGAGACCAGAAGCTTGTAGAAGGTGTATTTCGTATATTCAATAAAATGTATAGAGAAAAAGACTTAGATATTCTATTACATAGACTGCAAATAACATTAAACTATATCGTAAACTAATTAGATAACTAAACAATGTATCTGATAGGACATGTGTCCTTGTACCGTTTATCAAATGATTCTTCAAAATTTGCATTTACTGGGATAGCTTTTGGGCCTTCTTACCAAGTACTAGGCATGGCCTTGTGGGTTTTGTTTTTTTTTTTTTTTTCCTGAGATCCAATTGTTGACTTTCATGTTGGTTTGATCTTTGGATTCTCCAGAGTTTTGCTAATTGATTTGCATTTTTTTTTTCTTTTTGGTTCTGTGAATCCACTCTATTTATTCTTATATAGCCCATTTCATCATCATCCATTTTCATTAAATTTATGATCTACAAAAGTTATAAAATTATTTTAAATATAGATATACCAAATCTATTTCTCATTCTACAATTTATTTTTTTATTATAATTATCAAACAACACTCTATTTTTGATAAAAATAATTTTCAAAAATATTTTCTAGAAAATAGACAAAAATCAAAAATAAAAATGGTACCAAACAGCATCATAGGGGTCTTAAGATGATTCCTAGTAAAATGAAGGTTAAGTTAGTAAATAGCTTTTAAGGATACCAAGTTAATTTAAAATAAGTGTTATTAGTTGACTTAATCTATGGACAACTTAGTAATTTCATCAAACAATTAGTACTATTAATTAAAAGTATATGAGCAAGGTTTTCTTTACAATTAGGGGTTTTTTTTTCTTCATTCCCCTCTCACGTATTCAGCTCTGCCTTAGGGAGGAAAAAGAAAGTGAGTTTCAGCAAGGGAAAAAAAAAAAAAAAAAAGAACGCAGAAGGAGAAGCTCAGCCGTAGGAAGAAGAAGAGGAATTAGAGTTGAGCTGCATAGCAAGCAAAGGAGTCCTACCATTTCGGTAGGAAGAGGACGAGGTGTAGCAGTAGTTGCTGCTCTAAGAGTTCTGCAAGTACAAAAAGAAAAGAGAGAGAGAGAAATAGCGAGAAGGAAAAGAAGGAGTCAGCAAGCACCAAAGAGAGGAGAATGAAGAATAATAAGATTTGAAGAAGAAGCAACAACACACAGTGCCTGTGTTCGGTTCTGAGCAAGAATAGCAATGAAAAAAAAAAAAAACAGAATGAGGAAGGAGAAGGTTTGAGTGAAGAGCTAAGGAAAAGAGTCATGTGCAGTTGTGTCGCAACTCAACAAAAAAATTCCTCTCAAATTCGATTGCAGAGAAAGGAAGTGCAGCAGCAACATTTGCTGAAAAGTCTTGGAGACCTGCAAATTCAAAGAAGAAGAAGAGGTTAGTGGCAGTTCTAACCTAAATTAAGAACATAACAAAGGAAAGATATTTATAGGAGGATTCTTGAGATTATGAGTGTGGTTTGGCAGCAAGGAGTGTTGGCCGAACCACCTCACAATGGAATCCTCAATGTTGGTTTACAAAAAAGAAAGAAAGAAAGATGACCTACCTGTGTACTGGACAGAATTCATGGATTACCTAGTGGAATTTATATGTAATGATCTAAATAAACTTATGTGTTATAGAGTGAATTGACCCAGAAGTAGAGCCAACTCAGAAGACTTGACAGCAAAGAGAATGTTTAAATACTGAGTTAACATATAAGATATAAATAAAACCAGGTTTAAAAGAGTTAAGAGTATGCAATAAGCAAAAGTGAGCCATGAGTTAAAACCTCAATTTGATGTGTTTTAGTTACGTAATCCCTGAACATCAAGGGTTAAGTATGGTAATACATGAATCTAATTAAGGACAGAAATGGGGAGAATAAATATATGGACCCAAGATTTTGACTTCATATTTATTATGCATATAAACCTTAAGAATGCACCAGAAAATGTATGACAAAAACCTAGCTATTAATGAACAGCAAGATGGACAGATCTTATGGACTAAAAATAACAGTGTGAACCTATGAAATAGACTGCATACTATGTATGCATATGAATCTTGGTGAATGGACAGTAGAATGTTTATTTACTTGAGTAAATGAGATGCCATAAGGTTGTTGTAAAGGGAATAATATAGGAAGCTACTGCTGTACAGGGCAGAAAGGAGCTATCTTGCAGACTTTTTGGAAGCTTAATGAGTTTACTGATAAAGTAATGCAATGTCTGAGTTAGGGTTTGGGGCCTTAAAGTACATGGTCCTAGTGTTTAAAATACATTTCATTAGGGTATTGGAAGGTCTAAGTTAATGGTGTCTAAAGGGTGGAAGAACTAAGGTGAGAACTTAAGAAGCTGATGGGATGGTGTAAGTAAATGGACTGTATTTGTATTCAATGAAGTTTTGATTTGGATAAATTTAAAGGAACTACTACTACTGCTGTGATATGGTAAGGACAGTAAATGAAAGTTTTAAAAGAGGGATGTTTAATGCTTAAATGGCCGAGTTATAAGAAAAGGAGGAAACTTTAGTTAATGACCAAATTACCCCTAGTTATGATAAAAGATGCTTGTGAAAGAATTAAGAGAACTTTCAAGAAACGACCAAATTACTATGTCAGGATGATATATTTAACAGAATTAGAAGAGAGGAAAAATATTTTTAGAAAATGACATTTTTGCCTTTGGCTATTGCTAGGGCATTACAAAGCTGTGTAAATGAATGAGAATGGATTTTTAATCACTTCTTAGAGTCAATAAGATTAGTACATTTCTGAGATGGTTAAGAGAGTGTCTAAGAGAAAATCTGTGTTATGTTTACTAAGCAGACCATGAAAAGACTGAGACCAAAGAACTGAACGAGGAACTGAACAAGCTTCTCCACATAGTAGAAATGAGAGAAACTGATGGAACACTAGGTGAGGGGACTTACCTGTTTATGCTTGAATGTGATGTTATGTTAATGATTGATGTCTTCAGATATTTAGAAAAATCACCAGTAATATATGAATGTGTGGTTATGTTTTTAATAATCATCTACCAGCTCATGCAAAGATTTAAGTTAAGTTAAGAATGAGCCAGCTTATGTGAAGATCTAGGTTAAGTCATGAACGAGCAAACTTATGTAGAGATGTTACTTAATTTAGGAACGAGAATTGATGATATGAAACCAACGATAGGTCACGAAACCATGTAACCCTACTGAAGAAATAAGTGATGTAATATGAAGTAATTAAGGCAAGAAACGGACGGTCTGTTGAGCCAAAGAAAATGACAAGAAGCGGTAAATCCGTTGAGTCTGTTGAGTGACAAGAAACAATAAATCCGTTGTGTCACACCCTAATTCCGACTGAACTAGAAGTGTGAGTGAACCGTCTTCAAACCACGGCTCACACCAGGATCTCAATAGACCGTGTCAACAAACCATTCCAAGCAACTAACCATAATCAGAGAAATATAAATAGCAGCGGAACTAAATAATAAATGAACTGAGTTTGCTAATTATAAATAAATAATGAAACCAATTATTTCCATCCACAACGTAAATAAATAAATCCTTTACATTGTTTAAAAATCATCTGAAAGAATAAATAATAAAAACCTAAAGAAACACACAGTAAGAGCATTCGCATGAGACATCATGCTCGTCCTCGACTGTCTGTGTATCTATAGCCGCCACTGTCCTGTAAGCTGGAGCAGCCATAAAATCCTCAACAGTGTAACCTACATCAACATCTGAAAACTATGGTGTATACACGAGGTGAGCTCACAACTTAGCTCAGTAAAGCACAAGACCAATGCAACATACAAAATGCATGAGTTAACATTACAATTAGGTCAGGTATAATTTGTAAAATGCTATGGTAAGGTTTGGCGGCCACTGCACCTCCATGCACGAGAGTGTAAGCACACCCAACAGTCAGGCTCCGATCCACACTACTGCTATTGTCCCACATCACTCATTCCGGTATAAAGATAGAGCTAGAGTCTGGCAGGTAGGCAGAGCCACCATCCCACGTCCTCTCCCTGATACCCTACACCGCACCAACACCTAAACCCCTCTTGGCAAGGGCTTGCAAGTGGGTTCCGCTTCTAGCCATAGATACTGTGATGACATATAGGATTAGTTAGAAGCAGAACCCACTTGCAAGCCCTTGCCAACAGGGGTTTAGCTGTTGATGCGGTGTAGGGTATCAGGGGAGGATGTGGGATGGTGGCTATGCCTGCTCGCTAGACTCTAGCTCTATCTCTATATTAAAATGAGTGATGTAGGACAACAACAATAATGTGGATCAGAGCCTGACTGTTGGGTGTGCTTACACTCTCGTGCATGGAGGTGCGGTGGCCGTCAAACCTTACCATAGCATTTTGTAAGTTATACCTCACCCAATTGTAATGATCTAAATAAACTTATGTGTTATAGAGTGAATTGACCCAAAAGTAGAGCCAACTCAGAAGACTTGACAGCAAAGAGAATGTTTAAATACGGAGTTAACATATAAGATATAAAGAAAACCAGGTTTAAAAGAGTTTAAAAGAGTTAAGAGTATGCAATAAGCAAAAGTGAGCCATGAGTTAAAACCTCAATTTGATGTGTTTTAGTTACCTAATCCCTGGACATCAAGGATTAAGTATGGTAATACATGAATCTAATTAAGGACAGAAATGGGGAGAATAAATATATGGACCCAAGATTTTGACTTCATATTTATTATGCATATAAACCTTAAGAATGCACCAGAAAATGTATGACAAAAACCTAGCTATTAATGAACAGCAAGATGGACAGATCTTATGGACTAAAAATAACAGTGTGAACCTATGAAATAGACTGCATACTATGTATGCATATGAATCTTGGTGAATGGACAGTAGAATGTTTATTTACTTGAGTAAATGAGATGCCATAAGGTTGTTGTAAAGGGAATAATATAGGAAGCTACTGCTGTACAGGGCAGAAAGGAGCTATCTTGCAGACTTTTTGGAAGCTTAATGAGTTTACTGATAAAGTAATGCAATGTCTGAGTTAGGGTTTGGGGCCTTAAAGTACATGGTCCTAGTGTTTAAAATACATTTCATTAGGGTATTGGAAGGTTCAAGGTAATGGTGTCTAAAGGGTGGAAGAACTAAGGTGAGAACTTAAGAAGCTGATGGGATAGTGAAAGTAAATGGACTGTATATGTATTCAATGAAGTTTTGATTTGGATAAATTTAAAGGAACTACTACTACTGCTGTGATATGGTAAGGACAGTAAATGAAAGTTTTAAAAGAGGGATGTTTAATGCTTAAATGGCCGAGTTATAAGAAAAGGAGGAAACTTTAGTTAATGACCAAATTACCCCTAGTTATGATAAAAGATGCTTGTGAAAGAATTAAGAGAACTTTCAAGAAACGACCAAATTACTATTATGTCAGGATGATATATTTGACAGAATTAGAAGAGAGGAAAAATATTTTTAGAAAATGACATTTTTGCCTTTGGCTTTTGCTAGGGCATTACAAAGCTGTGTAAATGAATGAGAATGGATTTTTAATCACTTCTTAGAGTCAATAAGATTAGTACTTTTCTGAGATGGTTAAGAGAGTTTCTAAGAGAAAATCTGTGTTATGTTTACTAAGCAGACCATGAAAAGACTGAGACCAAAGAACTGAAGGAGGAACTGAACAAGCTTCTCCACATAGTAGAAATGAGAGAAACTGATGGAACACTAGGTGAGGGGACTTACCTGTTTATGCTTGAATGTGATGTTATGTTAATGATTGATGTCTTCAGATATTTAGAAATCACCAATAATATATGAATGTGTGGTTATGTTTTTAATAATCATTTACCAGCTCATGCAAAGATTTAAGTTAAGTTAAGAATGAGCCAGCTTATGTAAAGATCTAGGTTAAGTCATGAACGAGCCAACTTATGTAGAGATGTTACTTAATTTAGGAATGAGAATTGATGATATGAAACCAACGATAGGTCACGAAACCATGTAACCCTACTGAAGAAATAAGTGATGTAATATGAAGTAATTAAGGCAAGAAACGGACGGTCTGTTGAGCCAAAGAAAATGATAAGAAGCGGTAAATCCGTTGAGTCCGTTGAGTGACAAGAAACAATAAATCCGTTGTGTCACACTCCAATTCCGACTGAACCAGAAGTGTGAGTGAATCGTCTCCAAACCAAGGCTCACACCAGGATCTCAATAGACCGTGTCAACAAACCATTCCAAGCAACTAACCATAATCAGAGAAATATAAATAGCAGCGGAACTAAATAATAAATGAACTGAGTTTGCTAATTATAAATAAATAATAGATCCTATTATTTCCAACCACAACGTAAATAAATAAATCCTTTACATTGTTTAAAAATCATGTGAAAGAATAAATAATAAAAACCTAAAGAAACGCACAGTAAGAGCATTCGCATGAGGCATCATGCTCGTCCTCGACTGTCTGTGTATCTATAGCCGCCACTGTCCCGTAAGCTGGAGCAGCCATAAAGTCCTCAACAGTGTAACCTGTATCAACATCTGAAAAATATGGTGTATACATGGGGTGAGCTCACAACTTAGCTCAGTAAAGCACAAGACCAATGCAACATACAAAATGCATGAATTAACATTACAATTAGGTCAGGTATAATTTGTAAAATGCTATGGTAAGGTTTGGCGGCTACTGCACCTCCATGCACGAGAGTGTAAGCACACCCAACAGTCAGGCTCCGATCCACACTACTGCTATTGCCCCACATCACTCATTCCGGTATATAGATAGAGCTAGAGTCTGGCAGGTAGGCAGAGCCACCATCCCACGTCCTCTCCCTGATACCCTACACCGCACCAACACCTAAACCCCTCTTGGCAAGGGCTTGCAAGTGGGTTCTGCTTCTAGCCATAGATACTGTAATGACATATAGGATTAGTTAGAAGCGTAACCCACTTGCAAGCCCTTGCCAACAGGGGTTTAGCTGTTGATGCTGTGTAGGGTATCAGGGGAGGATGTGGGATGGTGGCTATGCCTGCTCGCCAGACTCTAGTTTTATCTCTATACTGGAGTGAGTGATGTAGGGCAACAACAGTAATGTGGATCAGAGCCTGACTGTTGGGTGTGTTTACACTCTCGTGCATGGAGGTGCGGTGGCCGTCAAACCTTACCATAGCATTTTGCAAGTTATACCTGACCTAATTGTAATGTTAACTCATGCATTTTGTATGTTGCATTGGTATTGTGCTTTATTGAGCTAAGTTGTGAGCTCACCTCATGTATACACCATATTTTTCAGATGTTGATGCAGGATACACTATTGAAGACTCTATGGCTGCTCCAGCTTACGGGACAGTGGCGGCTATAGATACACAGACAGTTGAGGACAAACATGATGCCTCATGTGAGTGCTCTTACTGTGTGTTTCTTTAGGTTTTTATTATTTATTCTTTCAGATGATTTTAAACAATGTAAAGGATTTATTTATTTACGTTGTGGTTGGAAATAATTGGATCTATTATTTATTTATAATTAGCAAACTCAGTTTATTTATTATTTAGTTCCGTTGCTATTTATATTTCTCTGATTATGGTTAGTTGCTTGGAATGGTTTGTTAACACAGTCTATTGAGATCCTGGTGTGAGCCGTGTTTGGAGACGGTTGACTCACACTTCTGGTTCAGTCGGAATTGGGGTGTGACACGTTGAGTCGACAAGAAATAAGAAACAACAAATCCGTTGAGTCCATTGAAGGATAAGAAACGAAAAATCCATTGCGCCAATGTGACAGGGAAGAAATGGTCGATCCATTGAGTCAAAGGGATACAAGAGATAAAGAAATGAGAAGAAAGAAAAAGAAAGAAACATTAGCAAGTATTAAGTATGAGGACAGTCTATACTTAAGAAAGAAACATTAGCAAGTATTAAGTATGAGGATAGTCTATACATCATTATGAATATGTGTGTGCTACTTTTGTATGCCATCACATGCTACCATAACTTATGCTATCATATGTTGTCAATATATGATATATATAATGAAATTCTAATCCATTTCATCACATGTTGCTTGTGTGATATTTTATAAGGTTTTAATTTATGTTTTTAAATATTTTTAGCTAGTATCTTCACATGCTCTTGTTTTCCCCCCAATTGTTTTTATTGTTAGACATTATTGTGATTAGGGTTTCAACCAAACCCATACTAATCCATACACTAACACTAGAACACAATGGAAAAGCCATAATCTATTAATCATAAAGACATACCTGTATGTGAAGGTTGATTTCCTCTATGCTCAAAGCGTTAATCGAAATCCTTCGGTTACAGTTTTCCACAGCCTCCAGAGGATATCTTAATATCTCTTGCTAATGGGTGCAGAGAGAACTTGACTTACTGTGGCTGTGGGGAATCTAACCCAGTATTTATAGAATACTGTCATAATCCTAATACCCTTCCCACAATAAAATTAGGGTTACTTAACCTATCTCATATCATGTGACAAACCAAACCAAACTGGTTTTACCGTGTTAATTAGACTCCTATTGTATAACTGATTTAGGTAATTAATTAAGCCCACATAAATCTAACAATCTCCCACTTGGAATACATTAATTATAAAACCATCATCAATCAGTGTGGCTATGGAATCTAACACACTAAATCGTCACTAACTTTGATCCATCCGTCAAGTCTACTAGTACGAACAAAAACTGATAATACACCTCAATATACGATATACAACCTTCTATCAGCCATAACATAGATCTACTCAATACATGAATCGCCTGAGATAATTCATGAAAGTAAATTCTCATGCGAGTCCAAAACTTGATTAAAAAACCTTAATCAAAATGTCCCAAAACCTTTATGGACAATAAAATATGGTATTTAAATAAAACAGAAGCATAATACCACACATTAACTAGACACCGCTTTTATTCTTTAACTAAATACTGCCTTGTACTTTCTGGCTAAATATTGCCTCAGTAATGTCACACCTCAATTCTGCACCAACCAGAATGGTGTGATGAACCTTCAATAAACCAATGGTTCAACCAGGATCTCGAATAGGCTATCCCCACCTTTGATAAACCAAAACACCTTCCACATTAATCAAAGATACTAAAGTAAATAGCGGAAGTTTTACAGATAATGAACTGAGGTCTAGCCATGATACATAATTAATATTCCATTTATCTCCAAGTAACCAAAACATAATTTAATACATATTACAAATATCCAAATACGAAAATTAAACACTAAGCGTTTCCATAGCTGAAACGCTAGCTTGACGAGTCATATTCGTCCTCCACAACTTGCTCATCATAGTCGCCACCCGTTTATATGTTGGCGTGTCGACATAATCTTCAACCGTAAAACCTGCAACATCAGAAACTAAAAAGAATTGCACGCGCGAGGGTCAACTCTCCAACTTGAGCTCAGTGAGTAAACAAAACAATGCAACAAACATATGCATGCATTCATTCATATCTTTGGTCTGGTTCATAAGTTTGCAATGTGCAATAGAAAGGATAGGTGGCCGCCGTACCTCTATACACGAATATGTGGAACCGCCCAATGGATCAAACACCATTGCCGCCCCCACATGCACCCACCATGGAATAGAGATAGAGCTAAAGTGCTTAGGACCGCACCGCATCACATTTCCCCTGATGCTCTACCCATACCAACACATAAGCCCCTGTTGGCGAGGGCTTGCAAACTGGGCTTGCAACTAACCAATCCTAATGTCAAACAGTGTATCCAAGGCCTCACCCCAGCATCCCTCAATACGTCCATAGAGATAGAGCTAAGGCCCCTCGGCAGAGTCAGAGATTACAGGTCCGATTCCACCTCCCCTGATGCCCTACGACGTAATAGTTCTGCTAAGGTAATGGCGATACGACGATGTTAGGGGACAAGACTTGAGTAGAGATGGAGCTAGAGTCTGGTGACCAGGCTGAACCACAATGTCACGTCCTCTCCCTGATGCTCCACTCGTATCAAGTACACTAACCACACACAAACATTCACATGCCTATTCCTAGCATCATCATCAACCTCATATTATAAATAAACGAAAATTAAATATGCATGAACAGTAATAACAGGAATAGTGGATGACATGTGATATGCACATTACAATCATACAAATATATAATCATTAATGGTATTGGACTCAATAAACAAAAACAGTTTATTATTAGCCAATTAGTTTAGGTCTTGTTCCCTCACCTTTGGTTGCTAGTAGATCCTTGTTTAAGCTTTATAATTCACTTTTAAATCACTTGAAAACCTAACCAAGTTGATAGATTTTAATTAGAATTAGTTCCAATATGTTTAAACTAACTAAAACCTGTAGGGTCGCAGGTAGGGTAGCACCTAGGGTAGCAGTTTTTGCGACCCTAGGGTGTAGGGTCGCAGGTGGGGTCGGATACCATTCGACCCTACGTGCGACCACACCCTCCCTGGGACTTCCTGAGGGCATGTGGTCGATCCTGTGGTCACGTTGGGTCGGATATCATTCGACCCTACGTGCGACCACACGTATTCTGAGTCGACCTTTCATTCTAAAGTCCATCCCTTCATGTTTGGATCCTTTGACTTACTTTCATGGTCCATTCTATGATTGTTCTATGGCTCAAAACTACAAGTTATACACTATTCATTGTCCATAATGATTTTCTCCATGGAATCTCTTGGAACTTGTCCATGGATGGATGATTTGGGTTTCTCCTAATCCTATGTTCTTCATAACTATTCTAGGATCTCTTATTCAGGTAGGGAATTAGGTTCATACCTTTATTCAGAGGTTTCTCTGAACTTCCTCCTCTTCCTTAGTATTTTCTTCAAGTTTCCTTCTCTTCTTCTCTTCCTTCTCTTTCTCTTTCTTTCACTTTCAATTAGGTTTTTAAAGGAGTGAAAGAGGCTTAGGGACGTCCTATTTATAGAGGAAAACCCTCCATAATAACCCCCAATAAGTTTAGGAAATACCCCCTTCGAATTAGGAAGGTTTCCTAATTTCCGGTTCTTGCTGTTTTCGTAGGGTCGGACGTAGGGTCAGACATACTGCGACCCTACTTTTTTAAAACATGCGACCCTAGGGTGTAGGGTCGCAGGTAGGGTCGCAAAATCCGTGACCCTACGTTTTAAAACGTGCGACCCCACGACCAAAAAGTCATGGGTTGGACTCTTTTGAGGTGGGGTCGGTCACACCTTTTAGGCATGCGACCGTACACTCATATTTGACTGTTTTTGATTATATTTCATACCTGGTCTTGTGGTTTCCTCACGCACTTGGTTCACTTGGCTCGACCATGATAGGTAGACTGGTCATGACACAAGAATATAAGGTTAGACTGGGTTCGTGGCGTGGGGGCTTACAACTCCACCACCCTTAAAAGAAATTTCATCCTCGAAATTTGAGCGTAAGGGTCTTACAAGTAACCCCGGCTGAATATTGCCTTGTTACATCAATTGAATATCGCTTAATTTCTTTGACATGTCAAACACATAACTATATGAGCAAAATAGCAATAATGCAATTGCCAAAGTAAACAAAACCATGGTAATTAAGATCTGTGTCCAAAACCATAGGGAATATAAATACACATAATGAAATAAGTCATCACTTATATGTTAAAAGTTTCCCACTAACTAAGCACATTTAACAACTCGATAACTCTAATATTGGACACATGTTCCTTGAAGGCTCCCACTGACAAAACTTTCGTCAAATGATTTGTTGTCAAGTTGTTCATCAAAATGTGTTCTACAGTGATATGATTTCCTTTGACCTCTTCATTCACCTGAATGTACACAATCTCTATTTACTTTGAAATGCTAGATTTCTGATTATTCTTTGAGAAGAGTACATCTGAACTGCTGTTACAACACATCTCAATAGGTTTAGAAGTAGAGTTTACAACCTTCAAGTTTGAAAAGAAACTCTTACACCAGATACCTTGCTTGTTATCTTCACATAGAGTTACAAACCCTACCACCATGACAATGAACCTTGATGTTGGTTTCCTGTCATCAATTCAAACATTTAAATAATTGCATCAAAATAGCCTAGAATGTCACTATTGTCATAAATGAGTATGTAATCCTTGGTCCTTTGCATGTACCACATGACTTGCCTTTTTTCCTATTGTCCAGTGAGCTATACCAGCATCCAACTGAAAATATCCCATAACACTCAATGAAAAGGCTATATAAAAAAGACTATGACCTTGAGCATATATCAAGCTCCCTACTCCATTTGCTCTCTTTTAATATCATTCCTTGGACACTGTTGCTAGTTCAATTTATCTTATTTGCTAACGGATACATCCTCAGCTAAACATTTATATACACATACTGAATCGTTTGAGAACATGATCAATGTATGCCCTAGAGGCAATCCCAGTAGTCCTCTATTCTTGTCACGAGAAAGCTCAATATCAAGTACAAAAGTACTTCCTCCCATATCCTTCATCTTGGAGTTATCAAATAGAGAATTCTAGACTTTAGCTAATAAATCCGTGTCACTGTTGGTCAATGATAAATCATCAATACATATGATTAGAAAATGAATTCGTTCCCAATGATCTTTAGATATTTGCAGTGATCAATGTCAATCTTAACAAAATCAAAAGCATAACTAATACCATGAAGATACTAAAAGAATTTTCTTAAAGCCAATACTTTCACTTTATATGATTCCTCTTTGCTACAAGTTTTATTTTGTAGTGATCAATTCTCCTACCGGAATCACACTTCTCTTTGTATATCCATTTTTGAGCCTATGAGTACACTGCTTATTGACAAAAGTAAAGATATCGAATCTTGTTGTTGTCTATAGACAGCAATACATGTTTTATGATCAACAACCATTCAAAGTCAATTTCACTACCTACAGCTTATTGAAAAAACCATTGGGATCTTTCTTTTGTCCAATGTCAAAAACATCCACTTTGAAGTCCAGTAGATTTCCTCACTGCCTCCTCTGGCCTTGTAACTATGGCTAGGATATCAACCTGAACGATAACAATCTCATCAATTAGTTCATCATTCATGATAATATTCCTATTACTCAACTAGTTACTCCACAGTTATTTTCATGTGGTCTCATGAATCTCCAAGTTTCTCTATTGTGGTAGCTTGCTAGCATCATCAATGAATCTTACGTTACTTGTTTATAATATCTTATTTACCAAATTAGAACAATAAAATAAAAAACCTTTGGATCTGATAGGCATCCTATCAAAAACCACTCAATGTCCTGAAATAACCACTCTCTTTTGAGGGTTATGAAAACATGCCGACTCTGTAGTCCTAAATAAGAAGATAACTTAAACTGGAACTGACTAACTAGGTATCCTATTAATAATATAGGTTGCAATATCAATTCTTTCCCTACAGGATCAATTACATTATTCTCAGGTTCTTGTAAACACTTGCTCAAAATTATCAGGGAATATACCAATATCTCTTGATCTCCCATAATACTTACCCTCTCGTTCTGATTCGACAGTTTTAATTCCTTTACTAAAAGTTTTTCCATCTTACTTTTCATTATTTTGGAAAAACCCATGGAATAAATTATGACAAGAAGTCCTAGATGAAATCTCAATGTCTACAAAATCCAATAAATCATTGTTGTGAATAACCTTCATTTACCTTAATCTTGTTATATTTTCCTTTAATTAATTCTCACATATATACATGTTATGAACTTTGGGGGTTTTCATAATATTATTCTTTATAATATTTCTTTAAACAATAGTTCTGAACGCCTATGACTAGGGTGAAAGATGAGCATATACAGTCTAACTCCTAAAGATAGGTAAATTGTAAAGAATAAATTAAAGGTTTTGGTACTCTATAAGTTTGGACTATGATTACAAAACTATACCTATCAAATCATGAGCAATACAATCAAACATAAACAAACAATGTCAGAATATAAACATAAAGAGTCTCCCACTGATTGAGCATATTAAGAGACTCTCACTGATTCTCAGATTTTTAGCTGCTCAAGCCTCTGGTAAAATTTAATTGTTTTCAACCATGAACAATGTTTTATTTAGCCCTACAACCTTTTTCTTTTCCAACATTGTCTGGTTTTACAATTATAGGTTAATTTATCATAAATCCTCCCCTTAGTTAATTCTTTGCTACATGTATAACTTTATTTATTTATTCACATTCTACCATATGGGTCACATTATGTCTTATATCACTGATTTGAACCTATGGGACTGCTCAAGCTCTTTAGAAAATCTATCAGTCCTTATATTTTGTTGTCCATAGACAATAACTCACTATTTACCAAGTCCCAGGATTATTCAATAATACTAATGTTCTTTTTTAAACAAATAGAGTTAAACTCATTCAAGTTTTACTTCTCTCACATTACCATTACCTATCAAAACTGGTATTTAGAGAGCTAAGTCATTAAACTATATTTTTGCCTCTTTCTAGAAATATAAAAATTTCTCTTTGGATTTCTCTTAGACAATCCCTTTACAATAGTTTCATCTGAGTGCCACTACACAAGACCTCATGGGCATAATACCTTATAGACAGAGAACAGTTCTCAAAAGGATACATTTAGGTCAAGTAATCTTGGATTAGTTTCTAATCTTTTCATATAATTTCTTTGTGAATTAACAATCATGATAATAACTCAAAATAATGCAACTCAAACAATAAGACACACATGATTAATTCACATCAATTAAAACATCTACAATTTAAACATATATAGGTAAATTATCTCTATAAGAGTCAATTGAACTACACACACATCCTTTGGTATAATATGTGCACTGGTCCTCTTGATAACTGTGCAATAACTATGAAGAGATAATGACTCTCGAAAATATCACCACCTTTGGGTGGATGAAACCCCTAGAGCCAAGATCCTTCAACCATGTACATGAGTTCCTTATATTCTCTGATAACGCTACCTTTGGGTAGACAGTGTCGCTCTTTGCTGCATCCATAAAAGTGAGAGTTTATGTCACTGTCATTTTTGGGTGAGTACTGTACTTTCTTGCTATAGTTTGTAAATGCACAAATATTAGATTTAAACGTATTATGATAAAACCAAATGTGTCACTTTGGTGGTCCCATAAAATCCTTACACAATAGCAACAAACCCTAATTTGAATGAACTTAGACAAGTCACCTTTGGGTGAACACTGTCATACTGAAACATTTACAAACACAAACCCTTGAATTTGGTCGCATTATAATGAAACAAGGTTACCACTTTGGTGCTCACACTAAATTCCACCAGGATATGAACAAATCCTAACCTACAGCTCATGTGGGATATATATATTTAACCATGAATATTTAAAGATGCAATTTTACAAGTCTAAACATTCATATACACATGCACATCAACTCAACAATCAATCTGGTACAATAAATTTAAGAAAAATCAACAGAAACACTGCAAATCGGATCCCTAGAGGGCATTCTTTTATAATAACATGCTTTCCAATGCATCAAAATGCATTAAACTATATACCAGATTGAAGAGCATAAAAATTAGAGTATACTGCAAAAAATGGTGGTCCAAATAGACCTTCCACGCACATATTAATGTCATTTTATTAAAAACAACAGCCAAACAAGCCCTTATAAACCCTATCAGGGTCGGTTCGGTTCGATCTGGGTCGATTTGCCCAGGACTGGCTTGGATCAATTTGAACCGAAACAAATATATCAATAATTAAAATTTTTTTGGTCCTTGGTTCAGACTGAACCAAATAGTGAACCGAACAGTCTGGTGTAAATCGAGCCACGGTCTGGGTTATTGGTTCAACCACGGTCTTCCCGGTCTACCCAATCGGGTAAACGGGTCAATATTTTGGGTATTCCACTACAATAAAAAGGGTTTTTTGTAATGGAATTTTATGACGGTAAAATAAAACCGTCGCAAAATATAGTCATTAACGACGAGTAAAACAGACCGTCATATACAATTTCTTTAATACAACGGTAGTTCAAAACCGTCGGATTTAATAGTTTTATACGACGAAATTAATATTCCGTGGTATAAACCTAGTATGTATGATGCGTATTTGAAACCCGTCGTATATATGTATATGTCTTCCCTTCGTAATTGTATGCTTATATATGATTTAAAGATATTTAGTTACTAAGATTAAATAATCCCGTCGATTAAGGTATGGTTATATAAAACGGCTTATATATATCGTCGTGTAAAAGGATTTAGATAGGACGAGTACAAAATACCATCGGATATATGGTTAGAAGGCACAGAAATCGTCTCCCGCCGCTGGAGGCTTTCCAGCGCTATCTAGCGGCTGAAGTTTATCCAACACAAATCCCTATGTATTGGGATTTGTGTCGAAGTTACTCCAGCCGCTGGATGGCGCTGGAAAGCCTCCAGCGGCGGGAGACGATTTGAATCCGGTTTAGAAGATGTATAATATACCTATCGTATACAAGTCCTCCTTATTTTCCCAATTTTTAATTCCCACCTTATTTTCTCAATTTTTAATTCCCTCCTTTTTTGTTCAATTTTTAATTCCCTCCTTCTCTTCCCGCGAATAGATTCGTAACTGCCCATGATCAATATATCTATGTTTCCCTCCTTCGCAAACTCTAGGATCGAATTGAAGCTCATCGTCGACGAAGAGACGACCATTGTCCCTGTCGTCTGCCACTGCAGTGTCTCCGTCGATTATCCCCTTCGCCTTCTCCTCCAATCGTAATATCTTGTTTATATTTTGCCCTTATCCGATCCCTAGTCATGCACCACCTCTACTTCATTCCTCTTCCTTCCTCAACACTGGTTGGAGACCAACACCATAGCCACTGTTTGGAGCACCAACACCATAGCCAATGTTTGCAGCACAAACACCATAGCCAATGTTTGCAGCACAAACACCATAGCCAATGTTTGCATCACCAACACCATAGCCGCTGGTACATCTCTTCACTTTGTCTTAATGTTTTGTTGTTTACTATTTCAGTTCTTATTATTTTGGTTTTGAACCTCCACTGCTAAGAGATCAGATCGATACAGATTTGTGTTGGATCTGTATCTTAGGGATTTGTTAACTTACGCTGCTGTGAGGGTGAAAGCTCTAGTTTAAAAGTCTTTTTAGAAGCCTTCGGCATGATATTGGTACACTGATTGTCCAGTGCTGGTCGATGTGGTTACTCTCTTTCTTCTTTGGTCTTTTTTTTTGGTAGAAAGGGCTTAATGGTTACTTAATTCGTAAATTTGCATTGGATTGTAAAGATTAGCAGGACATGACTTTTTTATTTATTTATTATTATTATTATATTCTGTATCAAATTAATCATCTGAGGGATGGAGATGGTGAGTCCAATTGACAATGGACGACAAAACGCCCAATGCACAAGTGTTTATAATGCAGTTAGGAGGTGGAATCCAAAAACCCATCAAGGAACACTTTGGAGCTGATGATATTGATGTAGACGACTTATTTGATAGGTTATTTAAGAAACTACATCATTTATTTGTGGATCTAAAGCTGGGTGATTGATTAGAAAGGAAAATAAACTCCCAGATTGTGTGTGAAAACAGTATTTGGCATTTCGCTTGTGACTGAAATTACTGCAACTCCTCATATGCTATGCTTTGGTTCGCCCCTCTCTGTGTTTGAGCTCACAATTTCATCATGTAATAGTTTAGGGCTCTTTGCGTTTGATCATGTTCAGCTATTATTGAAGCTAATCATGCAGCCGACTTTGTTAAGAAGGGGTGCAAGGTGCACGTGTATAGTCTTTTCAATTTATTAATAGAAGTTAATTTAGCCACCAAAATTAAGCCTTTTATTTTATTTTATTTTATTAGAAAATGGTGGTCAATCAACCAAAGGCAGGTTGTGAACCCTGAAAAAATAAGACCAGTTGTACTTCGATTCCCACTTATGTACTTAAATACCAAAAGAAATATATAACTTAAAAAGTCTCCCACTTTTGCTATACAAACTACAGTGGTTATGCTATTTCGGATCCAATGGACTCTGGAATTGTAGGGGATTTCCCACTTCCCAAACATGACAAATGCAAAATATTAAATTGGGCCTACTCAGATCTCAAAATCAAGCAAAAGATTCAAGAACATACACAGTTTGTTCATGAAGGATTTATTAGATATGAACTTAGTTAATCAGTAACACAGCCAGCTATAGATCCTTTTCCCCTCTCTTTTGATGTAGCAAATATTTTTCCTTTCAAAAGAACTTTGTTATGTGCTTTGGATGAACTTAATTATCATTGTTTCATTCCATGTTTCTGCTCCTTAACTTCTGCCATCTATCTTCCTTTTTTTTTTTTTTTTTGGGGTAAGTGCCATCTGTCTCTTATAAACACCACCATAAAACCCTCTTTCTAACCCCGTTTCAAACATAGCCAGAGATCCTACTCTATTCTGGCTGCAGACATTAACAGGCCAATCGAACCCCTTATGGATTTTAGCTCTATTTGTGCAACACAAGTAGAGTTTCAGCCCTAACAGAACCTTGGTGGTTTGAGTTACTCAATGTTCTCCTAATCAGAGCACTGGGCTGATGAACTTGATATGACACTGAGAGGGGGGGTCAGTGTCTGAAATTTTTTCTAATTATTTCACTGCTGCCCAGAGCTGATGGAGACCTAACTTTTCACACACATACAAGCGCATGCAAATCTACCTCGCTACCACTCAGTGGCCAGGTCTACCAGATTTGCTCACCCACCCTGCAAGCCATTCCACGCACTCCCAAATATACCAGAAAGATAAAACAATGAACACAGAGATATTACGTGGTTCACCAACACAGTGTGTGATGGCTAGTCCACGGAGTAATGCCCAAGGGGCTCCATATTTACTCAACACTCAACTTTTAGTCTCTAACAAGACGAGGATATTAACCTTAGGTTTTCCCAGCATAAAACTGAGAGGGCGCACCAACGCCAAGATTCAGGCTTAACAGCCAGTGTCCAGCACCCACTGAACACACCACGCTTAACCTGCACCCACGTGAAGCAAATAACAATTTTTAAGCTTATAATGATGCCTTACAATTTTTCCCCCACTAGCTAGGTATTCAACAATTTTCACCTACGCTAGCATACAATATATTGAAAGCATAAATAGATAGGGAATTGAAAAATCTCACAAACAATGCTTTCGAATGACCAACAATCTCTCTGAAGCTTCACACTGCTCTCAGGTACTCTCCAACAACCTTCAATGATGATAGAGATCGATTCACAGAGCACACTTCATCCACAGGCTTCCAATATCTTCCACACAACCCATAATTACCATGAATATAAAAATAAACGCTCTACTGACCTCTCATAGGGATTTAACACTCCATTGATGCACAGAGAAGAGGTAGTTGGTGATTGATCACTCCTACATGGTACGAAACTCTAGAAAAACCTTCTCTCAAGCTTCAAAATGTTCTTTTTAATTTTTCTCTATGTTTTTACGACTTCCAACGACGCCCAATAGGTAGAGAATCCAAAAATATGGAAACTGCAACTTGGACGGACTGATTTGGAGCTCGGATAAAGAAGTTATGTCGGTTTGAAGTTTGGCCAATCAGAAAATTCAAAATGGAATCTTTCAGAGCCATACGATGCACCCACGCTACACTTTAGCGCCGCCGCCTTTTGCGCTGTCGAGTTCCCATTGGACGAAGAAGGATCTTTATATATGGCAGTCGGATAAGCCTTTAAAAGGCGGGATTTGATTCCGACCTTTGGATTTGGATAAATCACGTCAGGATAAAATCGGCACTGATCGATGCCGTTGGATTGAGATCCGCACGCTGCCGTAGCATATGTGCGCAACACAGAATCAAAGCGGCTTGTCCGTGAAACGCGATACACCATATCAACTTACCTCCGTCCAACCACAAGGCTCGTGGGAGCATCAAGGCGCGTCGGCTCCAATACACATTAGCCCGCCTTTATCTGATCCACTGGATTGAAATCTGAGAGGCGTGGCTCTCTCTTGGCCTCCGATATTGGATCTTCTTCATGTTTCTTTACCAAAAATGCCCTTGGAATCCTTTAAAAAGACCTCTGTAACCGTGGGTTTGTTAAAACAAACCCTGTAGACAGTTTACTTACCGAGAGAACTTCTCTCTAGCCGAAATTTATTTCTCTCTCTAAGCCATATGTCGAACACTTGGTAGGCCCTTGCTGGGGGAGCGGCTAGGGGCCTTGCGCACCCATGCCATGCGCAGCATGTTGCTGCACTTGTGCGTGGCACAGGGCCTGAGGCTGCTACTTTGCTGGGCTGCCTTGCTGCAGGTCTTGTGGCTGGCTGGCCATCTCGGCGCCGGGGCTCTCGCGTGGCACAAATGGGGGCCCACCACATCTTTCTCTCTCTACAGTCTCTCTCTTCATTCTCTCTCTTCTGATTCTGAAACTCTGTGACACCATCAGTATTACGGTCACATCATCAGTTTCTGTGCCACATCACCCGTGGGGTCCACAGACACTCTCTTTCATCAAACTCTGTGTAATATCCCATTCAACTCAGTGCAAGTCATCTGAAACACACTATAAGAGATGTAGAACACTGTAAAACATAAGAGCGAGGTTGCTCCAGCTTTGCCACTGCACTGACACTCTCTCCTACACTGACACTCTCTCTCTTCATTTCTTTGATTGTATGCTCACAAACACTGTCACATCAGTCAAGTTGCCAACAATGGCAACACAAAGTCCAACAATCTCCCCTTTTGGAATTGTTGGCAACTCATTCTGCACATGAGATCTTTCTCCCCCTTTGACAACAAGTACAAAGGGCCATGCCACATAGGAGTGTCCACCGTATCTTTCCAATCCTATGGGCCCAAAAAATAAACAGACCATCATATTAACATATAAAGACATCACAGGACTCTCCCCGAGTCCAACATAAGGAGATGAAGGATAACAAACATATATCACTCAACATATAAATGCCAAATGACTCCCCCTAAGTCCATCATTTGGAGCAAAAGGATATTACAAATACACACTGCTCCTCCTCACGCCAAGCACCTCACTGCTTGGTGAGCATAGTCATGCATGAATCTTTGACACTCTCTGTCAGAGTGTATAAGTTTCTAAAGGTTCTCTGTCCTGAAGCTATAGTCTTGCTACTATCAATTTTTCTGATCTCACATCCCTGATTGTAAAAGATCACTTCATGCCCTCTGTCACAAATCTGACTAATGCTGAGAACGTTGTGCTTGAGTCCTGACACATAAAACACATCATGGAGTTTCACCTTTCCATTGTTGATGCTGATAAAATCCTTTCCGGTTACCTTGGCCCCATCATTGTTTCCAAACTTCACTGTACCTCCCTCATATTGTTGAAGCTCCTGAAACATTTTCTCATCACCTGTCATGTGACTAGAGCATCCACTGTCAAGTATCCAAGGAGACGGTTTGTCTTGTGTCTTGAACGTTGTCTCGAAACATACAACACCATCACTTTCTTCTTCTACTAAATCTGCAATGATTTTCTTTTTCCACACTTTTCTAACAACTGGTGGAGTCTTTTTGTTCATTATCTGCTTAGTTTTTCTTTGGCCATTCTCTCTTTGTTGTGTCACTTTTTGTCGAGGTGGCGTGAATGAAAAAATTGTTCTGCATTCTCTTGCAATATGCCCATAGTTATGATAATTGTAGCACTCAATAAAATTTTCTTCAAGGGAAGCAAATTGATTTCTGCTTTCAAATCTGACTTCTCTCATGTTGAATTTGCAGGTGGCTATTTTATGTCCATAGGCATTGCATTTAAAACAATATCCCTGAAAATAAGATTTTGGCCTAGAAGGTGCCATGTACCTCATCTGTCTCTGTGGTACACTAGGATAATTTCTTCCATAGAAGTTACTTTGCTTTACTCGCCTGCCTTACTTTGCATTGTTAGTCTGTGGAATAGGAAATTGGTTTTCTTCTTGAACATAAACCATAGGAGCTTTGCCCTTTCCACTCTCTTTCACAAAAGAGATGGGACCTTTCTTCTTTGAGTTGGCATTAATAGAAGTCTCTCCCTTATCAAAACCAAGACCAAATTTAACATTGAAAGGTCTTTGAGAATTTATAATGCCATCTAGCTTCTTGCTACTAGGGTGCACTGGAGTGTCGCTTGGCTCATCAAGTTGAGTTAATTTTTGTCGTTTCTCAAGCTCTTCTTCTTCATACTCAGTCACTTTTGCCTTTAACAGAATAAATTCTTTCTCAAGCTCTTCAAATTTACTCATCACAGGGGTTTGTATTTCAAGTTTAGCTCTTAAACCTGCTTTCTCAGTCATTACTCTAGAGTGGTCTGTAGATACCTGTCCAAGCTGAGTCTTGAGATTTTCAATAATTTTCTTGGACTTTACATCTTGAATTCTCAAGTCTTGAATTAGCTTTTTCTGCTTTTTAACTTCTTTTGAGACAAGCTTATTATATTTCCTTTCCTTCTTGAGTTCCTTCATAGCTGCAACAAACTTTTCCTCAAAATTCACCTCTCCTTCTTCATCATTACCAGAGCTTGAATCTTCATTCTCATATTCTTCAATGCTGTTTGAGATAAATTCTTTATTTTTATTCTTCTCTTGATCTTTAATGAAAACCATGAATAAATCCTCACTAGGTTCATTCTCAGAAACATCATCTGAGGTTTCAGTGCTTCTCTTAGAGATAAAATTCTTTCTGTTTGACTTGTTTTTCTTGTTTACTACAGTGGGAGCATTCGTGACATGAGGAGTGTAGCCATTCTCAACAGAAGCCCAAACATCATAACCAAGAGATCCTACATAGACCTCCATTCTTCTTTTTCAAAAAACAAAATCTGTCCCATCAAACAATGGGGGCTTGTTAGAACCTTCCCCTGGTGCCATATCTTTATTCTGATCTTCTCAGTTGCTGATTAAGCGGTCACTGAACCTGGTGCTCTGATACCAATTGATGAACTTGATATAACACTGAGAGGGGGGGGTGAATCAGTGTCTGAAAATTCTTCCTAATTATTTCATTGCTGCCCAGAGTTGATAGAGACCTAACTTTTCACACACACACACACAGTGCATGCAAATCTACCTCGCTACCACTCAGTGGCCAGGTCTACCAGATTTGTACACCCACCCTGTAAGCCATTCCACGTACTCCTAAATATACCAGAAAGATAAAACAATGAACACTGAGATATTACATGGTTCACCAGTACAATGTGTGATGGTTAGTACATGGAGTAATGCCCAACGGGTTCCGTATTTACTCAACACTCAACTTTTAGTCTCTAACAAGACGAGGATATTAACCCTAGGTTTTTCCAGCATAAAACTGAGAGGGCGCACCAACGCCAAGATTCAGGTTTAACAGCCAGTGTCCAGCACCCACTGAACACACCACGCTTAATCCACACTCACGGGAAACAAATAACAATTTTTAAGCTTATAATGATGCCTTACAATTTTTCCCCCACTAGCTAGGTATTCAACAATTTTCACCTACGCTAGCATACAATATATTGAAAGCATAAATAGATAGGGAATTGAAAAATCTCACAAACAATGCTTTCGAATGACCAACAATCTCTCTGAAGCTTCACACTGCTCTCAGGTACTCTCCAACAGCCTTCAATGATGATAGAGATCGATTTACAGAGCATACTTCATCCACAGGCTTCCAATCTCTTCCACATAACCCATAATCACCATGAATATAAAAATAAACGCTCTACTGACCTCTCATAGGGATTTAACACTCCATTGATGCATAGAGAAGAGGTAGTTGGTGATTGATCATTCCTACATGGCACGAAACTCTAGAAAAATCTTCTCTCAAGCTTCAAAATGCTCTTTTTAATTTTTCTCTATGTTTCTACGACTCCCAACGGCGCCCAATAGGTAGAGAATCCAAAAATTTGGAAACTGCAACTTGAACGGACCGATTTGGAGCTCGGATAAAGAAGTTATGTCGGTTTGAAGTTCGGCCAATCAGAAAATTCAAAATGGAATCTTTCGGAGCCATACGATGCACCCGCGCTACACTTTAGCGCCGACGCCTTTTGCGCTGTCAAGTTCCCATTGGACGAAGAAGGATCTTTATATATGGCCGTCGGATAAGCCTTTAAAAGGCGGGATTTGATTCCGACCTTTGGATTTGGATAAATCACGTCAGGCTAAAATCGGCGCTGATCGATCCCGTTAGATTGAGATCCGCACGCCGCCGTAGCATATGTGCGCAACACAGAATCAAAGCGGCTTGTCCGTGAAACGCGATACACCATATTAACTTACCTCCGTCCAACCACAAGGCTCGCGGGAGCATCAAGGCGCGTCGGCTCCGATACACATTAGCCCGCCTTTATCTGATCCACTGGATTGGAATCTGAGAGGCGTGGCTCTCTCTTGCCTCCGATATCAGATCTTCTTCATGTTTCTTTATCGAAAATGCCCCTGGAATCCTCTAAAAAGACCTCTGTAACCGTGGGTTTGTTAAAACAAACCCTATAGACAGTTTACTTACTGAGAGAACTTCTCTCTAGCTGAAATTTGTTTCTCTCTCTAAGCCATAAGTCGAACACTTGGTAGGCCCTTGCTGGGGGAGCGGCTAGGGGCCTTGCGCACCCATGCCATGCGCGGCATGTTGCTGCACTTGTGCGTGGCACAGGGCCTGAGGCTGCTACTTTGCTGGGCTGCCTTGCTGCAGGTCTTGTGGCTGGCTGGCCATGTGGGGCTGCCACTGTGGTGCCGTGGCCCTCGGCCAGGCTGGCTGCCATGGTGGCATCCCACCTAGGCACAGTGGGGCCCACCACATCTTTCTCTCTCCTCTTTCTCTCTCTACAGTCTCTCTTCATTCTCTCTCTTCTGATTCTGAAACTCTGTCACACCATCAGTATTACGGTCACATCATCAGTTTCTGTGCCACATCACCAGGGGGGTCCACAGACACTCTATCATCAAACTTTGTGTAATATCCCATTCAACTCAGTGCAAGTCATTTGAAACACACTATAAGAGATGTAGAACACTGTAAAACATAAGAGCGAGGTTGCTCCAGCTTTGCCACTGCACTGACACTCTCTCTCTTCATTTCTTTGACTGTATGCTCACAAACACTGTCACATCAGTCAAGTTGTCAACAATGACAACACAAAGTCCAACATGGGCTAGCTGTAATCTATTGCTTACTTACTTTGGGGTTAGATACATGGGCCACCACGAAATATAAATGGAAGGCATTCATAGCAACTTAGAAACATTCAAAAAGAAAAGTTTCACAGTGCAAAATAAAGGAGAGGGAAAAGAAGGGTTTGATTGACTGTCCCTTGAAGTTTGAGTGACTCTATGCATTGGTGCTTGCCTGTAGCCATTGACGTACAGAATGAAGTAGTTATGCAAGAGTTGAAAAAATATCTATAAATCCTTAAAGCATGTTGTTCTTCATTACAGTAGATCATTCCAATTGTTTCTCTTATTTCTTGTTCTTCTAATCCCTCGTTATCCAACTCTTTTTATATGATTTTCTGCCATTATTCAACCAATTGTTTGTCTTATGGCAGATTACAATAGAAGATTGAACTCTCTTACAAGGGGCCTATGGAAAATCCAGCTTCGTCGGCCACTTGACCAAAATAGATCCAAGTTTCTCCTAATTCAGGTATGTTCCTTGGAAGTAGTTTCACAACTTATTTATCTTTGATCATGTTTTCGTCCATTGCATGGAGTAATGTCAATGTTCCTTTAATGGTTGTATTCCTCGTATAATGATTTAGTGGCTCAGAGCTGGGACATATCTTCAATCTTTGGGTTTCCATTTGTCTAGTAGTAGGGTAAGAACATAAGACTTTGATGCAGGAATTAACCAAACATCCTAGAGCTAATTTATATGATGTTATATAGTGATTTACATGGTGACAGACTAAAGGGCTTTGTTACCAAGTAAATTTGGATGTGATCTTTACCTTTGCAAATGGAATTCTGTGTGGCTTGATTTCAGAAACAAAAGAAAAATTTTACTAGTTTGTACAAAAATTTATAGATGTACCTACATTTAAAGTGCATTTTATGTGGAGATTTTTGTTACACCTGCAATCAATAAGAAATATCAGAAGTCCATCTATAATGATTTGTCTGGGCCTACCTGGTTGGTTCACATACTTAGTAACCCACAATTAATTGCCTCAAAACTGGTAAGGCTGAATTACATTCATTCTGAGTGGGGGAAGCATCAGATTCAACTTTAAAAATAGAAATCCCTCAATCAGGGATTGAATATTTTCATGTTGCATTTGTGGGGTGGGGGGGGGTGACTCTTGTGATAGAGATGGTCTTTGCCATTGCTACTAGAAATCCAGCCAGCCAATGTTTCAAGGATTGATCAATCCCTATCTGCATTATACAATTTTTCTTGGCATCAAATGGGATTGATCCAAAGTATAGAGTCGATAGTCCAACCAAAGATTAAACTCTAGGCACCACAAAAGTCTTGTACAGGAAGTACAAGAATTAGAGGGTATAATCCAAAATGCTTCCAAGAAAGTTTAGAAGTGCACCTGCTTGCAATGAACCAGAATGTATGATATATTGAAAATAATTCAGACAGCTCATGACCAAATCTAGAATTGATGCAACTTGCTAAAGGTAGTTCGCATCTTTTTGACTGGATTTTCCTGGCTTTCCACATTTGCCTCACTTTCTAGCTGTTGATGGGTCCAGGTTAAGTGCTTTGTTTGTCCCAATGCTTAAAAATCAGGGAAGAATACTTCTAAAATATACGATGTGTTGAGTGTATTATGGTATGTGGTCCTTGGTTGCTATTTGGACCTTCATGCTTCTGTATACTGAAACTTTTGTGCTGCTGTGCAAGATTTATTGTACTTTTAGAAAGATTTATCTTAGTACAAAATGATAAAAGAGTTATATGTTGAATAATATGGATGAGAGATTGCAATAAACGGGCGTTGAAAATTGATGGGCCTTGTGAATGGTTTAGATAATTTCAAAAGAAAGCTTGATTTGTACATCTTTTTGCATTCGTTGTGAGGAGATTATTGAACAGATTTTTTTTTTTTTTTTTTGGGGGGGGGGGAATCACTTAGAGATTTTTCATACCAACATCGAAACTTGTTTCAATACATGGAATGCTAAAATTATCTTTATCTTGTTAGTTTATATTTGTTGGATGCTTCATCTTTGATTTCTATCCTTTGATTTCTTTTTCATCAAGTCTTATTCTCATTTTCAGGTTCTTTTCGTTGGGTTCACGTTGGAATACTTCTACACTAGTCTATAGTGGACACCATAAAATGGACTGGCTTTGGGGATTGCATGATTGCAGTGGGAGTTTATGTAGCATTATGGAAAAAGAATAGCCAGACCTGGGAAATAGTTTGGAAATTTAGAGAAGAACTGCCTCAAACTCTGGTTTCTACAACTAACCTGGTCTATTGAGGGACCTGCAGCGACTGCAACATATTTGGGATGCATCGGGCAATGAAGATATCTTCTCTGCCTTATGGTGCAAGTAAACGTGTACTAGTTTTTCAGAAAAATGAAAAGCATGGAGCTGTGAGAGCTGAGTTACACGATCCTCAGCCTGTTTCAATGATTTAGTGGAGGCCATCAATTAGAACACAGTCAAAGAAAGATATATTGCATTCAGAAAAAGATGTTCTCCCAACATGCTGCTTAGATGGAACTGTAAGGCTGTGGAACGAGATTGATAGTGGAAGAGCTAAAAAGTCTGGTAAGGAAGAATTGCAGTATACAAGAGGCTCTAAAATCCATATGATGAAATTACATATTTTGATCTTTGTCTAACCAAAATTGCAGTATACAAGAGGCAATATTCCCTAGCATAGGAACTATGGTAGATGTAACTGCTGCAATTGATCAGGTAAGCTCTTCATTCCATCTCCACAGTTAGTGCCTCTTCAGATTTTGCTTCTTATTTGTATAATAAAAATTCCCTCATTCTTGAATTTTGTGGGACCTTGATACTGTGTTTCATGTACTAAAATGACCTGTCATGGATACAAAATGGTTTGTGGTAAATTTTTTTTTTTTTTTTTTACTGATGGCAATGTTGAAAGTGGGTCCACAAATTAACTGTTTGGTCTTTCCCAAGTAAACTTGTCCTTGGGGATGGTAAGATCATCGATGGTGTGGGACTATCAGGTAATTATTACTGGTAATTTGTAGCTAAATACATATTTTTCTGTTATTTTATTATGCTATTATATATGATTTAGCCTTAAGCAGGACCAACCTTTGGAAACGGATTATTACATTACAAGCCTAGCAAAGGATGCAGTGAAGACAAGAGGAACCTTCTCAATGATCCCACAATATGTTGAAGAGTATCAACAAACTCAACACCTAGAAGCATTGAATCCTGCATTGGTGGTGGGTAGTATTGCAATATAATGTAGTAGGGATCGTTCTAGGCAAAAGTCAATGTAACAGAAATGAAAAGATGTAATTGTTAGTATGTCTCTGGTTGTGAACATTTAGTGATATCTTGATGGAAGAAAGATTTTTTTTTATATTTTTATTTGTTTGTCAATGAAGAGGACTATTAATGTTAATGGCAATGTGTTTAGGATTGTTAAGGTTGTAAGTTTATGATTATTGTACTACTTGTTTTTCGTGTGGAATGTGGTATATGGAATGTATGTAAATGTTGATTATAAGAATTTGAATTTTTATTATAGGGAAATAAAAACTTTCGAATCAAATTTATGAATTAAAATATTAAAAAACATTTTAACGACGGTTATAATAAACCGTCCTTAAAAGTCCCATAACAACGTAATTTACCGTTACCTTATACCGACAGAACGTAATGTTATAATAAACGACGGTTATAATAAACCGTCCTTTATTGTAAATATGTTCTTATAATGACGGAATTTTCTGTCGTAAATGTTTATATACGACGAAAAATATATTCCGTCTTATATATCCTACCTTTTGCGACGGTTTTGTCCCGTCGTTATTAATATTATTCACGACGGTTTTATAATATCGTCGTAAATAGACTTTTCCAGACATCACCCAATTCCCGTCGTTAACATTTACGACGCCTACACATATGACGATAATGCAGTTTTATACGACGGGTTTTTACCGTCGTCAAAGTGATTTTGCGACGGTAAAAACCTTTTACCACGGAAAAAAACCATCATAAAAGGTAAAAATTGTTGTAGTGTTCGGGTCAAATAACTGGGTCATCATGTCTGGTTAATGGGTCGAATCTCGGGTCAGATCGACGGATCCTTTGACTGGGTTATCGGGTTATACGTGCTGCCGGCACGTATGCCCCGATGGAACTGGTCTTGGGCCCGAGCTAGGTTGGGCCAGATGCTTAGATTCGGGCTGGGTTCCGAATGGTCCATATCGGTTGGGGGCTAGCCGGTTCTGATTCGGCCCTGAAATCCAGGCCGCTCTAGCCTATTTTGAGCAGGCCTGGATCGGGTTGACCAATACCGAGTTGACCCGTCGATTACGAATTAGGGTTCCTGATCAGAAACACCCTTTTTTTTAAATAAACTTCCCCCACGAGTGAGATGCACGTGCTTTTGTTGCCGGTGAGTGGTTGCACGTCCAGCGTCTGGCACTTGCAATTTTTATATCGCCGGAACCGTCTCATAGAGAGCTTCAATTTGAAATGTAATACGAGACCTTTCACAGGTTGAAAAAATTCATCGGTGGGAAAACTCCAACAGATTCAATCCAAATTTGAGAAATTTATCTCTTTCAATTCAATCATTCACTTACAGGTGTTTACTATCAATCCCTATTGATCCTTGGTCTATATGGTTGGCTCTGATACTAATTGTTAGACATTATTGTGATTAGGGTTTCAACCTAACTCATACCAATCCATACACGAATACCAGAACACAATGGAAAAGCCATAATCTATGAATCATAAAGACATACTTGTTTGTGAAGGCTAATTTCCTCTACGCTCCAAGCTTTGATCGAACTTCGATTACATTCTTCCACAGCCTCCAAAGGATATCCAGATGTCTCTTGCTAATGGGTGCAGAGATAATTTTACTTACTGTGGTTGTGGGGACTCTAATCCAGTATTTATAGAATACTGTCATAACCCTAATACCCTTCCCACAATAGAATTAGGGTTACTTAATCTATCTCATACCATGTGACGAACCAAACCAAACCGGTTCTACCATGTTAATTAGAATCCCACTGAATAACTAGTTTAGGTAATTAATTAACCCCACATAAATCTAACATTTATATCATTGAATCCAATATATATGTGTTATTGATGAACATGTTTAAGCTTAAATAGGTGTGAGTCCTTCACTAAGCTGTGTGCTCACACCTTCATCTTCGATGAAACAGAGACAGATGATATTTTATCCAAGACTTCCATTAAGATAGAGTAGTCACTACCAGAGGAGGGCAAGTATGTGTCTCAGGATTCCCAAAGATAATGAGAGAGAGTAACATTCTGAGAAATATAATAACTTCTAAGATTAGTAGATATTTTCCTTAAACAATTAAGTGCACTGTATTTATATTTTAGAGAGTGGGTTATCATTTTGTATAAATGTATTAACTCTTAAAGAAGAAAAGTAGAAAGTTAAGAACAGTTGTTTATATACTTTAGTTTCAGACGTATGTTACAAGGGGTACCTTGGGAGGTATTCTCATTTGTTGGCAGATTGTGGCTTCCGCTGTATTATGATGTTATTAGATTGTGTATAATATTATGATTGTTTAAGTTTAGTCACATAAGGATGTTAAATCTCAGTTGAGACTCAGTTACAACTTATGAAAAAAAAAAAATTCAAGCCTACTTTCCAGGTGTATTCGTCGAACCTTTTGATCCTGGTATCGCGTGGCACTCCACCCTCAGGCTCGGGGCGTTACAAAACCAATGCAGAACTGAAGAAGCGAATGGTGTAGCAGAGGAAAGTGCAACACAATAGAAAAGAGCCCATACTTTTGCAGCTGTTGTTGGAATACCAGATCTGTCTGGGTTGCCCGAACCGGTATTTGAAAGAGGCATAACCAGGGTTGTTATCCCACAGAAGGTGTATGAACAGAAGTTGCAAAAGTATTCCTTGGCTTTGATCGGTAGATTGTTTTCGAAGGGACTACAACTTCAAGATATCCCATGCAACCTATCAGATCAATGGAGAGGAACATTTTGAGATGACAGCAATGGGGAAAGGTTTTTTTGCCTTTCGATTATTTTCTACTACAGATTTAACGACAGTTTAGAGAAGGAGCTCTACCAGGATAAATGGCCAAATGCTGCGATTACAACGTTGGGAGCCGGATTTTAATGTGGATAAACCAAGGATTGCATACAGGAGGCAATGGGTGCTATTCCCTGGTTTCGGTTTGGAATATTGGAATGAAAAATTTTTATTTTCTATCAGAAAGCCAGTCATGGTTGACCAAAACACCAAGAAAAGGGTCATAGGTCAGTATGCTAGGCTCTGTGTGGAAATGGAGATTGATGGACCGAGGCCAGAGCAGTTGATGGTAGAACGAATTCATGGTGGAATTCAGGGATTTTTCAAGCAGGTAGTTTGAATACGAATCAGCTTCGAAAAGGTGTGGCAGATGTAGTAAGTTTGGACGTTTATCTGATATGTGTCCACTTTCGGCTCAGTCTGTTATGGAAGATCAAGGAAAACCAGTGGATGATCCTACTCAAGGATTACAAAATGTTGCAAAAGAAGGTGTGGATGTTGGGGCCAATTCTGATCAACAGGTTCAAGGTGCATGGGCAAATGTTTCTGATAGTGAGGAGACTGGTTTGGATGTTGGTGAGAATCAACCTCTAGAAGAGGAACAAATTGAAACATGGGATGGAGACATTAATGTGGAAGTTCTAGTTCCTAACCAGGTGGAAGATGTGACCGTATCTACAATATTGACCCCTGTGTCTAGAGGGTAACGGAGCTGTCTCGGGAAACTGGCCAGGTTACAGTAGTATTTGATGATATCCGTACAGTGGATGAGGCGTCGTTGGGGGATGGTGATGCTTTCACAAAAGTTGGTAAGTGAGGCCCAGTCCGTCCAGTTGGAGGAGGGAAAAAGCAGAGGTTACCTCTACTAGGGTAACTCAACAGAAGACTCTTTGAAAAAAAGTTTTTAAATGAAGGTACTTTTTTTGGAATTTAAGGGGAGTCTCGAACCCCAGAACAAGAGGGTGTCTGAAAATGATCCTTCGGGAACATTTTCTAGATACAATATGTGTAGCAGAATTGATGGAAGGTCTAGAAAAATTTCTGAGCAAATTATTTGATAGGCATGGCTATGATATTTCATTTATGCATAATAGTAAGCAAGGTAAACACCCTAATCTTTGGGTTACCTGGAGAAAAGGAATCCAAAGACCAACTATGATCAGTAGCTCGGACCAGTAGATTACGGTTGATGTAGTGATTGTTGGGAATAATGTGTTAGTAAGTTTTGTACATGCTAACAACCTTAAAATCAGGCGTAGGGACCTATGGGCTGAGTTGGCAGGTTTGGGTAGTATAACTATCCTATGGATTGTGTCTGGTGAATTTAATTGCTGCAGGTTTGCTCATGAGAAGACAGGTCCTGGATAATTTTCTATGTCTTCAACTTCTAAATTTGAGGTATTCCTCAATACCATTCCATTGATTGAAATTCCCTCTACCGGCCTAAAGTATACATGGACAAACAATCGAGTGGTTAGGTATGTGAAAGTAGTGCTTAATTGTAGATTTGGAAATGACAGATGGAATGAATGTTTTGAAAACTCGTTTTGGTGGGATGTTCTCAAATCCTGAAGCCTAGAAATTCCCCATATAGGATTCAAAGATTTTGGGGATCATCCAAATTTCAAAGAATTGGTGGAAGAAGTCTGGAACTCCTCAATAAATGGCTCCCCCTTTTATGTATTAATGAATAAACTAAAGCTCCTCAAAAACCGCTTGAGAAGCTGGTCAAGGCAAACTTTTCCACATGTGGAAGTAGAAATCCAAAGAACACGTGTAGCTCTAGAAGATGTTCAAGAAACTATCCAGACAATGGGTTGTTCAGAGGCTCTACACAAGGAAGAAGAGGCTACTGCTAAGAGGTATATATAACATAGCTTGTTCTTAACATGAATCTCCGTGAGCTGAAAAAGCTTGAATTAAATGGTTATCATGTGGAGATCGACATTCCACTTACTTTCATGCCTGTGCTAAAGGAAGATTGGAGACACTACAACAATCCTCATTTGGCGACGGAAATTTTCCGTGGCCAAAAAAATACTTTTTTGTTGCAGTTCATATTTACCAACGAACTAGTTTCCGTCGTATTTTCTATGGGTATAAATTCATATTTTTCCCCATGGAAAATATATTCTCGTAGCTAAAATATGAGATTTTTGGCCATGGAAAATATGTATGTTGAAAAAAATGTGTATTTTTACCGACGGTAACTATATTACCGTCACAAAAAATAAATATTTGTATCCACGTAAATAGATCCCCGTCGAAAAAAAATCTGTATTTTGTTCGACGGAAATATAATTTCCATTGGGAAAAATGTATATTTAAGTATATATATGCATATTTTCATCGACGAAAATTTATTACCGTCGGTAAAAATGTATATTTCAAAAAAAAAAAAACATATACCTATTGCCCATAAAAATCAGTACTAATTATACCTATCAAAACTATGAGATAATTACACTATAAAAACATAATAGAAATATAAATCAAAATTCAAAATCCCAATTACACAATAATTACATGCATATGATTTGTTTTCCCACAATTTCCAAATCTCTGATAGAAGAAAACCATGGAACCTGTTTCAAAACCTCTTAGAACACATTTTTGCCATTTAGCTACCCCTAGAACATATTTCGATTTTTGAAACACACTTTGATACTGGGCCGATGTTCCTGGCACGAACATGTTTTAATATGCCTGCCCAGGGATAAATAAGTCATTGCAGCTCTACAAAAGGTTTGCCCCAATCTTATACTAAGGACTGAAATTTAGGCCTGAGGATGACTCCTAACTAGAAGGGTTCATTTAATATAGAATGAAAATGAGATCTAGTTCCAACCCAAACTTAGAGAAGATACAGGTCTCCTATGGACAATGCTTACACCTTAGACAAAAAAAGGCAGCACATCCCTAGTCACCAATGAGTGGCATAAAACCAACTATCCAGAAAGTATAGGTTTCCAGAGCATAATGCCTAAATATATGACTAAGAAAAAAGATACTAGTGACATTATATGTTGTGTTACTTATGAGTAGAGATGAATTAACTATTTCTCATTGTTTCTAACAACTAAAACGAATTGCTGAATGAGAGATTATTAAATAAAAAGGAAGTAAAAACTTACATTTGTCCTGTGCACAATACTTAAGACGCCACTGGGTAAACCAGCTTCCAATGCCAACCCAGCAAGCATCATAGCAGCTCCTAAAAGGATAAACACTTTAGTCATTCTAAATATCGAATACGAAGAAGTCATGGTAATAGAAGAGCAAGAATTTCAGTTTTTCTTGGGGGTGGGGATGGGAGGAATGGGGTTGCAGTGAAACTGAAGTATACAATCAATTATCGATATACCATTCCATATACCATTCCAAGTCAGTAGTGAAACTGAAGTATACAATCAGTATACACAAGAGTTAGCATATTATCTTAAAGTTAGCAGGTCAAACTACATAAATCTGAGAGAGTGTAACATCCGTATACCATTCCAAGTTTCCCATTGGAGAAGACAACCTTTGTTCCCTGTCTTGCAAAATAAGTGGCCCATGCATTTCTCTCAGCAGTCGATATCATGTCTTCTCTATTCAAAACTACAATTCTTTTCTTATTGGCAATTTAGGATTCCATCTACAGGAGGAGGAATGCAGAATTTTGATTAAAATTACAAATCTTGTTTCAGTGCTTCTGTCCTCAATAGTTGATTCACAGTTAACAACCATCCACAGAGAAAGAGAACTACACCTGAGGATTACTAGTTGAAAGAGGAATTCTTACAACTCGCACCTCCATAACAACATCCATTAACTTCAACTATTATTTAAGTTCCTTTTCTGATTTTGCAATATGACCAGGATATCACTGCCAAAACATGAAGTCAGAACTCTCTAGTCTCTTCAGAGAAAGCTTTATAGTGAACTTGTTATAATTTTTTTAGAAACGAAAATTGAACACCTAAAGAGATGCTTTCAATATTAATACTGCATTGCATGTCTTATTCTAGAGGAAAAAGAAAAACAGGAATCAGCACACACACATACACACATACAGATGGTATTCTTAACAAAAGCATTGAGTAGAATCATGTGCATTATCATTTCTACTATAAAAATTATTAACAACATTTTGAAGGACAAAATTTTACAAGTACTTTTAACTGAATGATATATTCCATTCTAAAAAGTTTTGGTGCTTGGGGGTTGGGAGGCCTAGGTCTAGGTGACTTGATCTTCTAGGTTTAAGTTCAAAATTTATCAACAAATTTTACAATCAAATCAGTAGAGATTCTAAGGATTTTTCTCTTTTCTACTTTGTTGGTCTACTTTGCTGTAGTTAACTGTTCTATTATATTGGGTAATTTGTACCACAACCTTTTTTTAAATTATCTTTAGCTCAGCTTTTGAAATCAAATGTGTTCTGGATTTTATATCATTTAGTTTCTCACTTCTTTTTTTTTGCAATTTAAGTTAGATATCAGTGTAGTAAAATCTTCTGTTATTACATGTTGCTTTTCTGTTATTACATAACTCATAAGAAGGATTTAAGGCTTTAATGATTGATGCATTACAACAATTTGCATTTATATATAAAACCATGGACTGAATTAATGTACTGCTTGTATCTTGAAGAACTTAATTGGATGATGAATAGGATGTGAGAACTGAGATTTACATATAAAACCAAAAAAATAAAATAAAAACAGAGGACTGTAGTACAACCTAATGAACATGAGATGGTGGGGTCAGTAATCTACTCCTGTATAGAACAGCAATATGGAAGTTTTACAGAAATATATTTATAGTTATATATGTATATATGAGTGAACTAATGAACCTCTTGCTATGTAGAAGAGGAAAAAGAGCTACAATGAATATAATTTATAACAGATGAACAGCATGATGGACATAATGGACGGTATAGTATGAGGTCATGAGATTGATGAAATCAAATGAAATGCTACTGCCTCATGTAGCAAGGACAGGAATGATATTTTTCTAAGGATCTAATGGGAAATTGATGAGACATAGAGACTAAGTTAAAGAGGACGTATGTACCGGCACTTTTTCAAGGCTGAATTTGAAATCTAAGTCAAGACCCGTGTTGAAACCTAGGTAAAAAAATTGTTGAAACGTGGGAAATTCAGTTAAAAGAAAGGATGACAAACAAGCGGTCGTCAATAGTAAAAAATAAAGACAGAAATTGAAGAGGAACCCAAAGCAAACCAATTCAAGGACAAACTGCCAAAAAAGATCTCCAAGACTCAAACCCCCCTCTTTTCCAAACCCCCAAAAAATTCCAGATAAGTTAAGTTGAAAATAAAAACCCTACAAACTCAGACAATTTAAGCACGAAGTCACAAACTGGTTCTACTAAAAACCAAAAAATACACATAATGGAGAAGAAGAAAAAAAATGACATTTAAAAATAAAACGGTAAGGAAACAAATTCTATAATTTCAAAAACTACGAGAATTGTTGGTCGAGAGAAACAAAACCTGAAAGAAAAATATCTAAAAATATCAGGTCAGAATCGAGAAACCATATGCCAAGCAAAATCAAAGCCAAAGTAGCTTAATAGGTATGAAAAGAGGAAAAGAACAATCAATGTATATGGTTCCATCAAATTTGAAACCGAATCACCAGATCCGACACAAATAAGGTACAAAATTCAACCAAATATTCCTACCAAGATACATAACTAAACCTAAAATAAATAAATAAGACCAAATTTGATCGAATGAGATGCTCAACTCAACGTCTCTTAGGTTTCTGTTTCGGTTTCAGAAATGGAAGACTTCGGTGAGGACTAGTAATGAATAGTAAGGTCGAAATGGTGAGACACGAAGAAATGGAAAATCGTGAAATCAGAGGAAAAATGGAAATCAAACATGAAAAATCACCTGCTTCACAGCAAGAAGCTCTCCGAAGTCGAGATTCATCCCCATATATACATGACCGTAGGCACCACAAGCAATCAATTCTCCCTTGCCCCATCTTATGGTATGTGCATTGTTCTTCACCATCGGAGGCAGTGCTCGAGGGAAAGGTCGGGAGAGAACACCAACCCTAGATCTCCGAAGACAAGTACCGATCTTCTCAACCAGACCTCCAAATCCCGCTTCTTCTTCTCCATCCGTGCTTCGGAAAACCAGAGATCGCGATACGAACAAAACCGAAGAAGTCTTGCATCATAAATCCACTAGTGTTTGTCCTTCAGAACAAACTGAAATCTAAGAGGGTGAGTTCAGAGTAATGAATAGAGGCAATAGAAAGGATTTTCTTTCATGGATAGTAGAGAGATCGAGTTAGCGAGGGATTTTCTTCCTGCGAAGCTATCGGAGAGAGGGAGACAATTAGGGCAGAGCGATTAGAGAGAGGGAGCGAGAGGATTGGGTTCAGGCAGAAAATACAGAGAGAGGGAGCTGAGAGAGTTAGATCATGCGTGAAAAAAAAATGGAAAACTTAAAAAATCATGTAATTCATTTTTAGATACACATATTTGGCGATGGGATTCTAATTCGCGTGGGCTAAAATGATTTTTGGCCACGGGAATTTGGATCCCATTGGCAAAAATGATTTTGGCGATGGGAATATTAATCCTGCCTGTAAACTCTTGGATTTTTTGCCACAAGAATCTAAATCTCATTGGCTAAAATGATTTTTGGCCACGAGAATCAAAATCCCATCCGCTAAAATCATTTTGGCCATGGGAATTGGAAGCCTATGTGTAAACTCTTGCATTTTTTGCCACAAGAATTTAAATCCCATCGGCAAAAATCATTTTGGCCACAGGAATTTAGATCCCGTCGACTAAAATGATTTTTGGCCATGGAGATTTAGATACTGTCAGCTAAAAAGATTTTTGGCCATGGGAATTTAGATCTCGTCGGTTTAAATTAATTTTTTGTGACGGTATTTCAGATACCGTCTTCAACAATCATTTTCGGTGACGAAAATTTAATTTCCATTGGCTAAAATGATTTTTGCGACGAAAATTTAGATACCGTCGCTAATTTCCATCGCCAAAAATGAGGATTGTTGTAGTGAGAGGAATACCATCAGGATAATGCAACGGGAAGATGGTACGATGTTGGAAGATCAAGATGAGATAAGAAATTATATTCATCAGTATTATGAAACCTTTCACCTTTTTGTAGGTTTAGTTACTAATGAGTGTATAGAAGTGATTCCCCCACCTTGTGTAGACAGAGGTAAATGTGAGGCTTGATGCAATCCCCACGGATGATGAAATTAAAAATACAGTCTTTGCTTTGAATCATAACAGTGGGCCAGGGCCTGATGACTATGCTGGTAAGTTTTATCATATTTGTTGGGATATTGTTGGAAAGGATGTATGTGCAATAGTTAAATCCTTCTTCATCAATGATAAAATTCCAAATAATGTAAATAATAATTTTATATCCCTAATTCCAAAAAAGAAGGGTGCCATGAAATTATCAGAATTTCGTCGAATTTGTGTTGGTAATTTTGTATACAAATTTATCCCAAAAATATTAGCAAAAGATTGGGATGCTTTGTGGGGAATATTATATCAGAAGAACAAGGGGGGTTTTGTGAAGGGAGGAGTGATTCATAGCAATGTTGGTATGGCCTCAGAACTGGTAACCCTCACGCATAGGAAAACAAAATTGGGGAGTATGGCATTGAAACTTGATATTCAGAAAGCGTATGATACGCTGGAGTGGAATTTCCTTTACGCAATTATGAGGAAATTTGGTTTCATAGAGGCCTTTGTTTCTAGGTGGCTTCTATGCTCCAGTCCTCCAGAATGAGCATCATGGTCAATGGTGGACCGGTTGGGTTCTTTGGAGCAGAGAGGGGGATTCGTCTGGGAGATCCTCTCTCCCCTCTTCTCTTTGTTATTGCTGAAGAATTCTTGTGCAGAGGATTAAAATGATGGCTCAGAAAGGATGGATCGATCCGGTCTTCAAAGGAAAAGGAGTCTCGGCACCAACACACCTTATGTTTGCTGATGATGTCATTGTATTTATGAAGGCAAAGTTAAGTGTAGGGAGGAGGTTTATGAATATGCTTTGATTATATCAAAGTTTCAGTGGCCAGAGAATTAATTCTACTAAAAGTAATGTTTTCTTCTCTGATATGATGACTCGAAGTTGACGACAGAGATTCCTTAATAACTTCCACTATTGTGAAGGATTAACCCACAAAGTATCTAGGTGTTGAACTTTTTAAAGGGAGAAGAAAGAAGGAATATTTTAGCCCTATTCTAGATAGGTTTAAACAGAAATTCTCCGAATGGCATGGTAGACTGTTGTCACATGGAGGTAGGGTGAAGTTAGTTCGTTTGGTGCTAAGCAGTTCATTCCTACACTCATTTTCAGTATACAAATGGCCCCATTCTATTACCATGATGGCAAAGGACTGGATGAGGAACTTCATTTGGTCAAGTTATCCTTTCTTGTATAAATCTATTGTTGTTAAATGGGATATGGTCTATCGACCCAAGCAGGAGGGTGGATTGGGAGTTCGAAAACTGACAGATATTAATGATGCATTACTAGCAAGAATGAGCTGAAAACTTAGAACGAAAAAAATCTGCCTATGCGAATTTCATGCGAGGTCACTATATAGGGAAAATGGCCTTATTTGTAGACCAGGTGCAAAATCACCTATGTGGACAGGTGTGAAGAAACTATGGGATTGGACTGCCAAGCACTCATGCCGGATTGTTGGAGATGTGACCGAGATAGATTTATGGAGGGACAAGTGGATTACCAAAGGTGGGATTCTTTCCCGGGTAGATTTTTGTATTCTTAATTTACTTCATTGTTTACCTTAATAAATCTTTTTGCCAGACTATACTCTCGAGTAAGAATCTAATGAATAAAAGTCATTAAGAAGATGTCTATAACGTGATGTATAATCTAAGTGTATATCTTCTTGTATTATTTTTCCCTACCTATCTTCTACTACCATGTTCATTGTTGCATGTGTCCATCTCTTCAATACATATGTTGTAGTTAAAACTTGATATCTAGTACATCCAAAATCTCCAAAGTGAGAGGACAATGAGAGGCGATTCCCCCTCCTCTTCGGGATTATCAAGAAAATCATTGTTTGTTGGAGTTGCCACCTAGATTAAGGATCTAGGACCTCTAAAAATGTAGTCTCACCGTAAGGTAAGACTTCTATTGACTCATGACCCATAGATCGATTTTTTGGTCTATCTCAGAGATCGGGTAAGCATTCAAGGTAAGATTTTGGGAAGGTGTTAGACATCCAAACCGTTCGATCAAGATTAGCTTCCTAAACTTTTCTTAAGACTTTAATTTTGACTATGCTTGGTCAATTGGATGACTAGGGTTCATGGGGGGAAAGTCCTAAACCAAGTTTCTACGTTCTTCTAACCTAGGGTTCAGCCAAACATGTTTTGAAACAAATAAACAAGTAATGTAATGTACAATGAACCGAACCACATGATGGTTTGGTCTTAGACAGAATTCAAGAATATTCTCAAATTGCCTACGTATCTCTTGAGACTTTGTCTCTTGAGAATCAGGTTTAAAAACGTAGTTCGAACGGGTTGTGTGATTAAAGATTATGGATGTGGTTTATGCATGTGCTTCAATTAGATTCTTTATTCAAGTTGAAATTTATGCTTGATAGATGGTCTGTATTAGCTGTAATACCGTACTTGGAAACTCTCCCAAATTACTTACGTATTCCAGAGGTCCTAAAAATCAAGTACAACGTAGTTCGAAAAGCCTTGTAACTATGGTTAAGGTTTCTAAGGTTCTTTTTCCCTTTTTAATTGTTCAAGTTTTCTTTGGTATCCTGACTCTTTTGTCAGGTTTTCTTGGGTATCCTAGCCCTTTTTCCAGGTTTTCTTAGGTATCCTGCCCCTTTTCTAATTTTTTAGGTTTTCTTGGGTATCCTAGTGTAAGCATCCCATTTTTGCCACCTTCTGCATAAGTGAACCAATATGGCAGGTTTTTGGCCTTTAACCCAAAGATTTGTGATTCTCTACTGAACCCCACAGTAGGGTCATGGGCTATTATCTACTTTGATGAATAGGTTGTGAAATTATCTTCGAAATGAGACCGGAATCATCAAATTCTGACTTCAAACAAAGAAGATATCGCAGTTTGAAAGTGCAAGGGCATTTACGTAATTACCGTATCGTGCATGCATTATCATTCAAACTTCAAGACATCATATCTGGGTCATCTGATATCGGAATCAGATCATTCAAAGGCCAATATTCCTTATTTTCAGTCCTCTTCAAAGTGGACGTGAAAAATCCCGGGTAGAAGTCACCAGTGGGCCCCATGCAAGCTTTCATGCAAAATTATCGTTGGAACTTCAAAGCTTCATATCTTTTCCGTTCTAGGTCGGATTCAGATGATTCCAAGGCCATTATTCTTCATTTATGATGTTCTACAAAGTGGACGTGAAAAATCCCGGGTAAAAGTCACCAGTGGGTCCCATGCAAGCTTTCATGCAAAATTATCGTTAGAAATTCAAAGCTTCATATCTTTTCCGTTCTATGTCGGATTCAGATGATTCCAAGGCCATTATTCTTCATTTATGATGTTCTACAAAGTGGACGTAAAAAATCTCGGGCAGAAGTCTCTGAAGGGTCCCATGCAAAATTACACATGGAAATGATTATTTAACCTTTGGAAATTCATATTTTGGTCACCCCATATCCAAATTAGGTGATTTCAGTTTCATTATGTTCCATTTTTAGTACTCTACAAAGTGGACGTAAAGGATTTTCGATAGAAGTTTTCGAAGGATCCCATGCAAAAGGGTCAGCCAAATTATCGATAATTGGCCTACTTAAACTTCAGAAATTCATAAGTTGGCCATTTTATTTCCAAATGAGGTGATTCAAGCTCCTATATTCCTCATTTTTAGTGCTCTACAAAGTGAACGTAGAAAATTTGAAAAAGAGACTATCAAAAAATTTCATGCGGAATGACAACGGAAATAGCCCATGAAATGATAGAGAGAGAAACCCAGTCAATCCAGTCAACTCATCTCAACCCAAGCCAGTTTTGGCCCAACCCGGGCCAATCCAAATAACTCATCTCAACCCAACCCAGTCTTGGCCCAACCTAGTCAATCCTTGTCAATCCGGACCAAATCTATTGGACCCATGTGCATGCATATTATGTATATTATATATATTATTAGATTATGTATTGCATTAGGTATTAAATTATATTTTTATAGATTGAATATATGTATATATATTTATTGGAGGAGATAGCTGGCTAATGGACGGTTAGGCTAGGAAAGAAATCCGAAAAAGATTGAATAGAGATTATGGAGAAGAAAAAGGAAAGAAAAAGAGAGAAGGGGGAGGGGAGGTGAAAGAGAGAATCGGAGAGAGATTGAGGGGAATTCGAGAGAGAAGAGGGAGAAGAAGGAAAGAAGAGGAGGGGCGGACAGATGGAGAAATTGAAGAAGGAAAGAAGAGGGAGACCGAGAATAAAAAAGGGGATTGAGAGATTGCGGAGACCGATATAGAAAGGAGAAAGAGTGGAGGCCGAGAGAGAGGGGAGAATAAAAAAAGAAAAAGCTGAAGAGAGGGGGACCGAAAAAAAAAAAAAAAAAAAAAAGAGGAAGAAGAATCGGGAAAAAGAGATGGCAGATCGAGGAGAAGAAGAGAAAAGGAGGAAGCAGGAGCTGGAGAAGGAGGGGAAAAAGAAGAAGCAGGAGCTGGAGAAGAAGAGAGGAGTCGGTGAAAAAAGAAGATATAAAAAAATAAATAAAAGAGAGAGAGAGAGAGAAAGAGAGAGAGAGAGAGAAAGAGAGAGAGAGAGAGGTGGAGATAAAACCGAGAAGAGAGTTGAGAAGGGAGGGAGGGCTGAAAGAAAAAGAAAAAACAGAAAGGGAGAGAGCGTTGAGAACCGAAAAGATTGAGAAAAGGGAGAGGCGGCAGCGAGAGTGAAGAGGAGAAGAAAAAAAAAAGAGAAAAAAAAATCGAAGAAGAGAGAGACAGGTTAGAACTACTCACCTACTACCCTGATTTTTTTTCTTAATGCTTTAATCTCACCATCTGCAACATCTCCTCCAACCCGCAACACCTGTACATGCCATCCAAACTCACCCCACTCACACCACTCCACCGATCTACAAACCAGGCCACCTCAACCAGTTCATCTTAACCTACACCCCACCGACTTACCAGATCACCTCACCATGCACCTGCAGCCCAACCAAGTGGCTCCCATCACCAATAACCATTCCCAATTGTCCCCACTTCAACTCACGCCATCCACCGATTTGTCCAGCCGCCACCAATCCTAACCAGATCACCTACAGTAGCCTGGCTTCATCTTCAAACCCCCCATATGGACCAATTACCCACTTGCCACTTCTTATCTTCACCAAACCGAATCTCTCCTATAATCTGCTCTAGCTGTTGTATAACCCCTGTAGAACTCACGCCTCCATCTTCATTATTTCCATTTGATCTGTCCCATCCATCTTTGATTCCATTGTGAACATCATATTGAATAAATTTTGTGTGAATCTAATATTGATTTGAATTTTTGATGTGATAAGATCTGACCATTGAATTTGAATATTTTTATATGTAAATCTGATCTTTGATTTTAATAATTTGACAATCAAATTTAATCATTGATTTTAATAATTTTGGGTGATTAAATCTGGACCACTGATATTGAATATTTTGGTGATTAGATTTGACCCATTGATCATAATCTACTTTGATGTGGAAATCTGAACCATTGGATTAGCACTGTGATTATTTTAAATAAATCTAAACCATCTGATTATCTTGTAATTGATCTAAACGGTTGGATTATCATGATGAGTGATCTGAACCATTAGATCTTGATCATGAGTGTCTTAAAGGAATTTGAATGGTTAGATCTTGATCATAAGTGATTTAAATGATTTTGAATGGTTAGATTATTGTCTTGAGTGATCTGAACCGTTGGATTGCTATCAGAAGTGATTTAAATGATTTTTGAACGGTTAGATAATCATTTTTGAGTGATTTGAACCGTTAGATCTTAGTCTAATCATGATGACTTGATGTGGGATGAATCTGAGCCGTTGATCTTGGCTATTTGGATGAAATATGAGTAGATGATCATAATATTTTGAAGAAATCTAACCATTAGATTAAGGATCTGATATGATATTATTGATGTGAGAGTTTCTTTGAGTCTGGACTGTAGATTGAGCATCTGTCTTGTTTACACTATTGTATTTGCATGCACTATCATGTTTAGGATGCCATTGCAATATTTGCATATACTGCCATGTATGAATGTTCCCATTTTTGTTAATAATTTAATTTATGCTGCACCCTAGTCAAACTGCCATATCTGTATACCTAGCAAACATATTAGGTGTGGGGACGTGCATTTAGGCACCCACATTCTTAGGAAGGGCATAATGGGAATAATAAAAACCTTAATAAAGAAAGAAAATGTTTTGCCAAACTTTCCAAAATTAGAGCTTAGGTTGAAAAGGGTAATTCAGGACGATTTTGCCCCTCGATAAACCCTAAACCTAGAATAGGTTCTAAATCCTAAACCTAGAACAGGTTCTCAACCCTAAACCTAGAATAGATTCTCAACCCTAAACCTAGAACAGGTTCTCAAACCTAAACCTAGAACAGGTTCTCAACCCTAAACCTCGAATAGGTTCTCAATCATTAACCTAGAACAGGTTATCAAACCCGAACTACGTGGATTCTGATTCCTAGGTCAAACCCCAGGATACGTAGGCCATTTGGGAGAATCCCAAATTCGGATCCACATCTTAGTCCACTTGGACTATCCATAGATCCACTAGGATATCCATCACCATTTCAGCCATGCCCGAACTACGCAGATTCTGATTCCTAGGTTAAACCCCAGGATACGTAGGCCATTTGGGAGAATCCCAAATTCGGATCCACATCTTAGTCCACTTGGACTATCCATAGATCCACTAGGATATCCATCACCATTTCAGCCATGCCCGAACTACGTGGATTCTGATTCCTAGGGCAAACCCTAGGATACGTAGGCCATTTGGGAGAAACCCAAATTCGGATCCACATCTTAGTCCACTCGGACTATCCATATATCCACTAGGATATTTACCCATTTTCCAACCCAAATAGGGTTACTCAGCCCGAACTACGTGGATTCTGATTCCTAGGGCAAACCCTAGGATACGTAGGCTATTTGGGAGAATCCCAAATTCGGATCCACATCTTAGTCCACTTGGACTATCCATAGATCCACTAGGATACCCATCCATTTCAATCTAGCTTCGAACTACGTGGATTCTGATTCCTAGGTCAAACCCTAGGATACATAGGCCATTTGGGAGAAACCCAAATTAGGATCCAAACCTTAGTCCACTCGGACTATCCATAGATCCACTAGGATATTTATCCACATTTTGACCTAGATAGGGTTATCCATATTCTAATCCAGATAGGGTTATCCATATTTTGACCCAGATAGGGTTATCCACATTCCAACTCAGAATGGATTATCCATATTTTGACCCAAATATGGTTATTCTTAGATCCACTAGGACTATCTATCAGTTCGCATGGACTATCCAGATCCTAACCCCTAGGGTTTCTCATCCATTCAAACATAAACTTCAACTTGAACAAAGAACTTAATCATGCATAAGCGCAAAACACAGCCATAAACTTTAATCACACCTAAACTACGATGGTGAACCTGATTTTCAGAATAATTCCGTGATACGTAGGCAATCTGATGGATACAGATTCGGTTCAATGATATCAAACCACTTGGTTTGGTTCAGTTTAATAGATAGTGTCTAGCATAGGAAAGGTATAGGAGATCGATTTCGATCGGGCGGTTTGGGTGCCTAACCCCTTCCCATAATCGTAACCTGACGCTTACCCAATCTCTGATGGACCAGAAATCCAATCTAAGGGTCATGAGTCAATCGAAGTCTTACCTCGGGGTGAGATTTCACATTTCTAAGGTCCTAGACCTTAATCTAGGTGGCGACTTCCAAGATTACCATCTTTGTCCTCACACCTAGCCCTTCTGTTAGGTTTTCTTAGGTATCATGCCCCTTTTCTAACTGTTCAGGTTTTCTTGAGTATCCTGACCCTTTTTGTCAGATTTTCTTGGGTATCCTGCCCCTTTTGTTCAACTGTTCAGGTTTTCTTGGGTATCATGACCCTTTTCTAACTGTTCTCATTTTTATAGGTTTGCTAGGATTGCCTATCCCTATTTTCTCATTTTGTAGGTTTACCAGGGTTGCTTATCCCTATTGTCATAATTCTTAGGTTTGCCAGGGTTGTCTATCCCTATTGTCATCATTCTTAGGTTTGTCAGGGTTGCCTATCTCTATTTTTATCATTTTTAGGTTTGCTAAGGTTGTCTATCCCTATTATCAAGATTTATGGGACGTGTATCATTTCAAACACAACAGTGTATCATGCCAAATATGACAGTGAACAATGTAATTAGTAGATATGGCAGCAAAACAGTACAATAAACTGATATCATAGTAAAATAGTGCAAACATGATATTGTGCAATCCAAATATAGCAAGTGAATAATCCAAATATGAAAATGTGCACAAATATAGTAGTGTAAACAAATATAGTAGTGAATAACAACATGTGAGTGAGCATTCCAAAATAAACATACGAGCATCTAAACATAGCAATATGCAAGTGGGAATTCCAAACATAGCAAGTGAGCATTTCAAAACATAGCAAGCATGTAAATGAGAGCATTTCAACAGACATATGAGCATCTAAGACATAGCAAGCATGTGAATAAGCATTCCGAAATGAGCATGTGAGCATCTTACAACATGGTAAGCATGTGAGCATTCCAAAACAAGTATGTGAGTATTTCAAAACATAGCAAGCATGTGAGCATTCCAAAACATGCAGATATGTGAGTGTATGAGCTATAAATCAAGTGTAGATGATGATTAGACGGTGTAATGGGTAGATATGATGGCGTAGATGATAATTAGATGGTGTGATGGGCAGATCTGACGGTGGAGATGATGATCAGATGGTGTGATGGACAAATCTTACGGTGTAGATGATGATCAGACTATGTAATGGACAGATCTGACTGTGTAGATGATGATCAGACGGTGTAGATCAAAGGTGGTGATGACCCAAATGGTGTAGATCAAAGATGGTGATGATCGGATGATGTAGATCAAAGATGGTGACTATCGGATGATGTAGATCAAAGGTGGAGATGATCGGATGGTGTAGATCAAAGGTTAAAATAATCATATACAATATGACAATAAAGATTAAAAATGATTATAAAATAATATAACAACAAAGGTTAAAAATGATTATATACAACAATATCAAAATGAACATATATAATATCACAATAAAAAAAATAACAAAAAATAATACACAATATATTATCAAAGACTAAAGAATATATAATGTAACATGATACAATATGTTGTGAGATATCAAAAACAATAATATATAATATATGCATTACATACTAAAGAATAAAGTAACAAGAATACTTAATGCATGATATCAAAGAATAAACAATTAACAAGCATATAATGCATGCACGATATCAAACTAGATTAACAAGGATACTGGATGCATTGCATACTACTATGCAAACCGATGGGAAAAAGGAAAGAAAGGCCGTCCTGGTTCGATCGTAGGTGTGATGAAGTGTTGTCGGGGTCGTCGCAGGGTGTCGCGAGGGTCGTCGCATTGCCGGCAATGATCACAGGTGATGTCAACGATGGTTGTGGAATGGTCCCCGTAAGTGGTAATGAGAGTTGTAGGTGGTATGGAGATTGGGTTGGTGGTGGTGGACGAGGGAGAAGCTGGAAGGGAGGTTGCGACAAGATTGCGATGAAAAAAATCCTGATTTTTTCCAACCATTTGAAAGGTGGATGATGGAGGTATTTATAGGGGAGAGGTTGGCTCAAGTATGGAACTGGCGGGTGTGAGATGGAGTGTAGTCCACGGTTGCGTAGTTTCCCTGTACAAGGGCATGGGCATGGTCGGTCAGGGGGATGGAGTGCTAGGTTGCGTGTGTTGATCACAGGTTGACACTGAGAGGGGGGGGGGGGGTGAATCAGTGTCTTCAAAATTCTTCCCAAATAATTCCTTGAAGACAGATGCTGCCTTGAGCTGATGCTTTACTCACTAACCACAACCACACATTCACTGAAGCACTATCATACACATAGTCGTATGCACAACCACCTCTCTACCACAGAGTGGCCAGGTCTACCATGTTGTGCACACCCATCTTGCAGACCATTCCATGCACTTCACAATATATAGCATATGCACAATCCACAACACAAGATATACGTGGTTCACTACCACAGTGTGTGATGGCTAGTCCACGGAGTAATGCCCTATGGGCTCCGTATATACTCAATACTCTACTTTTAGCTGTCTACACAAAGGGGAGTACATATACCCGGTTTACCCAAGATAAAACTAGGAGGGCACGATGTGCCAATAATTCAGTACCGAAGTATCAGTGCTCAGCACTCGCTGCACACACAACACTTAACCCGCACCCACGGGAAGCAAACAATAATAGTTTTTGGGCTTATATCAATGCCCTACAATTTAATCCCCACTAGCTAGGCATTCATGATTTATCACCTACAGCTAGCATACATTGAGTACAAGAAATAAACAATTAATTCATACAAGGTTAAGAAGCTTACAACCCTTGTCTGGCATTTTCGATACTCTGGGAGGACTCTGGGATGTCCCTGTGAAGCCTGGCATACACCTCAGGTCCACTGGAATCTTTGATGAACAATTCTAACACCAAACCCTAGCCTCCCTTTCCATTTCACTTCCCCCTTTTCTTCAAAACATCAATACACCATTCAGTACTTCCAACGGCTCACTGCAGTCTCCATTTTCTTCCTTGGCATTTTAACAAACACTTTGAGTGCATGCTTTTCCTTCTTTTTCTCCCTTTGGGTTTTCACAAACTCAACATGGCCTTCTGGCTTTTCATAGGCACATTCAAGCTCTCACAGCTCCTGTTTGATTGCATACTTTCACTCCAAGCTTTCATTCACAGCAAATGCCATTGTAGCTCTCATTGAAGCTTCAAACAATATTTATTTCTCCCAAACCCTCATACAGGGTCTTCAATACAGCTTAATAGAGTCCAGTTGAATCCATGGAAGGTTAGTAATAAAAAAAACAAGCATTAAACACTCACATACCTTCAAGAGAAGGTTTTCCCCAAAAACTCGAGCCTCCACTCTGTTTTACGTGGCCAGCAGCTTCTAAAACCATTCTCAATTGAAAGAGAATGAAAAACCTAGCTCGGTGCAACTTGGATCGTCGGATTTGGCCACCGGATGGCCAAGTTATGAGGAAAACAAGTTCGGCCAATGAAATAATTTAAAATAGAATCTTTGAGGCTGATTTGGTGCGCCTGCAAAGCACCGTAGCGGCGCCGTGTCTTGCGCTGTCGAGATCTGATTGGCCGATCGACGAATCTCTAATTTTGGCCGTCGGATCTCACTAAAAAAGGCAGGATCAATAGATGGCCGTCGGATCCGCACAAATCGCGTCTCCGAACATCGTAGTTGCGCGCGCCCATTCGATCAGCATCTGCACGGTTGCGCATCGTAAGTGCGCACCACTGAATCATAGCAAACCTTTCATGTGACGCGATACACCATATTAACCTGCGGCTACCCAATAAAATCATGCACGGGAGAATCTGGGCGCACCGTCTGCGCCACACCATAGCCCGTAACTTCTAGAGCCGTCCATTTGGAATCTGACCTGCGTGGCTTCATTTAATCCGTCGATCTCGCATCTTTTTCATTTTTTTCTTCCTAAAATACCCCTGAGAACATGTTAAATGGCGTCTGTAACTTTTGCACTTTTGTTAAACCCTCTACAGAGTCAATTTTCCAGAGAGGTTTTCTCTCTCCTGGAAAATCGTCGAACACTTGGTGGGGAGAGACGCGGCATGCGAGAGTGCCAGCGCGCGCGGGCCTGCTGCCTGTGGGCCTGCGGGTATGCTGTGCTGCTGGCCAGCTTGTGGCCTGCTGCCTGCGGGCCTGCGGGTGTGCTGTGCTGCTGGCCAGCTTGTGGCCTGCTGCCTGCGGGCCTGCGGGTGTACTGTGCTGCTGGCCTGCTGGCTGGCTGCCTTGGCCCTTGGCCAGGCTGGCTGCCTTGGCCCTTGGCCAGGCTGGCTGCCATGGTGCTCGGCCAGGCTGGCTGCCATGGTGGCATGCCACCTAGGTACAGTGGATCCCACCCATAGTTTTCTCTCTCCTCTTTCTCTCTCTTCTGATTCTCTCTCTTCCTTCTCTCTCTTCTGATTCTCTCCATTCTTCATGCTTCAGAAGGTGTCCAACACAGTGATTAACACTGTCACATCACCTGTAACACTGTCATATCACCTGTATCACTGTCAGCTTGCATGTGGGGTGTACACTCTCTCTCTTCTTGCTAAACCAAGAATACTTTCTCTCCATTTTCTCTTTCCTCTTTCTATCAGTATGTTGTCTATGTGGGTATTGTCCACATCACCAGTGGGGCCCACACACATTCTGTCACCTGTCGAAACTGTTGTTGCCCAGTCTACTCAATGCATACTTTACCAATCACTCTCTAGAAGCTATAGAATACTGTAGAACATGCCAAAGGCTTCCTCGGCTCTGCCACTTGCACAAACACTATCTCTCCTCATTTCTCTCACTGTAAGCTCGTCAACACTGCCCACACAGCCAAGTTGCCAACAATGACAACACATGGCCAACAATCTCCCCCTTTGGAATTGTTGGCAACTCACTTTTCATAATGAAGCTCTCTCCCCCTTTGACAACAAGTACAAAGGGGTCTGACCACATAGGAGTGCCCACTGCATCTTTCCAATCCTATGGGCTCTCTACAAACACCGTCTCTACACCACATCACAACACATCATCTCGTCTTAGCAGAAAGACAACCAATGACTCCCCCTGAGCCCATGCATCTCAACTCATTCTCTGCTCCAAAGATGATTTTCATCCTGTGGACCACAACCATAGAGTACACATATCTATAATTTTTGTGATCTCCCCCTATCACAAAGCTTCTTTCCAGCATCAATAACACTAATACTATAATCAATAATAGCAATTGATGAACACAAGCTGTCACTCGTATGAATCTCATCTCTTTGACAATAGTAGCAAGAAGGTAACATGAATTCCATCTAAGTCCATGCTATCACTCTTCAAACAAATGATTTAACAAATCAATCACATAAGAGAATAACAGATAACCATTGCAATACCTGTTGCATAAGTTCTTATCATACATCACCAGTTAATTTTCTTTCTTTCCCATGCATTCAAACATAAGGTGTACCATCATAGAAAATAATGCATATTTAACCAAGATATTCTGATGCAAACAAAAATAGCTTGTAGCAGTGTATCCAACCAGGTTCATCACTGTATGACGCATCAAACTTACTCTCCCTTTAGCTCAACAATATCCTCTCATTTGCAGTCCACCTAAGGCTTGACATATAATGGACTCCCCCTCACCACAAGCATCTCTATGCTTGGTGAGAAACACCATGAAGGAACTTCAACACTCTGTCAAAGTCTATACATTTTCTGAGGATCTCTGCATTGAAGCTACCAACTTGCCATTCCAATTTTTCTGATCTCACATTCTGTACTATAGAAGGTCACTTCATGCTCCTTGTCACACTGCTTCATCTCTTGAGCAATCTCTCCCAATGTGGGATACAAGCACCTATAGGAGTGCCCATATGCATCTTCCCAATCCTATAAGTGTGAGTATTCAAACTACATAGAAATGCCAATATGCATCTTCTCAGTCCTATGAGTTGAAAACTCAATTGCTCCACTAATCCTCATCCATCCATCATTGCTAATGCTACACAATGAATATCTCAAGGGATATGTCCCAAACAAATATCAACAACATTCAACTGTGATTACACATTAGATATCAGGTGCTACTCCTTTGCAGTCAAATAAGAACAATACAACTCCCCATATCATCAGTGCAAAGAGAACCACACTTTGAAACTATCATGCATGACTATACCAACTATCTCTGATAACATGCTGAGGCAGAGAGATATCTTTAGCTGCCATACTCACACAACTGTACAACTCTGGTGTCATCACTGACTACTCTGTCCTCAAACTGACATAACACTACTCATTTGTGGACTGCTCAACCAAAATATATCAACACAAGGGATAATATAGTATTACCTGATGATTCCAAGCACTAATATGAAGGACTATTTTGCCATCAACAAAGTCCATCTAAGGGGCAAAAATAAACATATAGTAAGCTCCCCCTCTCCATGTGCACCTAAGTGCACCTAGTGCCAAGGAGGTGTGCTCCCTCTCACACCCAACTTGGGTGATGTAGGGGTGGTGGGTATGATTGCACACTCCTCAATGTGCTTTTCTCTCCATACTACATGACCAATTACCTTGGTCCTCTGTTTGGGCTTCTCTATAAATGCTCTCTTCTGGGAATGCCTATCAATGAGCTCAACCACTGTCCTTTGCCTCTGTCCATCCACACTAACTGAAGACTTCTTTGTTGTCTTCTTTCTCCACACAGTATACAAGGCCACATGAGACTGACCATTGAATTGAGACTGCTTCCTAACCTTCCTTCTGAACTGGCTTCTTGAACATCTCCTTTTTCTGATTCTAGAGAATTGGTAGTCTCTCTCTGCTTGAGCAAGCTGGGGGGTGAGCACTGCCTTACATCGCTTGGCCCAATGCCCAAGTGTATGGCATCTGAGGCACTTAACTGGCCTCGTCTGGGGTAACATGGATGTTCTCTTCCCATAACTACTAACCCAAAATCTTGATGTGCAGTTTACACTCCTATGCCCATACCCATTGCATCTGTGACAATATCCATGAAAGTGTGACTGTCTCACAAGAGAATGCCTATGCCAACTGGGTGTAGGTTTATGCCTAATGTAAGGTGTTATGTGCCTCTGTTGGTATTTCTGTTGTTTATGCTTCTGGTGACTGGACCTGCTCCATCTACTCTGCTCAATCGGTTTCTGCTGGTAAACTCTGTCAACCCTGTCACTCTGCATACTGCCTGTATTCCCTGTCTGAGCTCTCTGTTGTGGAACACTTTTACATTGTACCTGGTGTGCTGGACGTCTTGCATCATTGTGCCTTTGCACTTTCTTCTTCTGTCTTCTACTTTGGGTCTTGACCTCTGCTCTGCTTGGACTCTGTCTTTGTGGTATACTCATATTTGCCTCTATAGTCCTCCTAAATGACTCACCCTGCTCAAAGGTAGTAGCAGAACAAATGGTGGATGGCCTCTGATAATCTCCACTCTGAACTGTATATCTGGTGATCTCCTCAACCACAGGTGGGGTGCAAACCTGACTCATCTGTTCCTCTGTTAATTGTGCTCTAAGTATAGTGATCTCTCTCTCAAAAGCTCTACACATCTCATCTCTGCTAATGACCTGAGCCTCTAAGGCTATAATGACAAAGCTGGAGTCCTTCACTTGTGTCTTCAAAGTTGAAATAGTTTCATTTGCACCATGAAGTTCACATGATGCCACTGTAAGTCTCTCCCTCTCAAGTCTCAACTCATCCTGAGCTGCTCTTAGCTCTCCAGTCAAGTCAACTTCTGGAACTTGATCTTCTAATCCGACAGTAGAGCACTCATCTGAACTCCCACTATCTACCTCTGAAGTGGAATCAATGTCTGGTGATGCATGAGCCTTAAAAGGCGAACTCATCTCCATATAGAGTCTGTAATCTGTCCCATAGTGTCATCGATGTCTCGCATCCACTGACTCTGACTCTCACACTATCTGCTAATCCATCTGTGATTGCCATTTTAGCTGTAGAGTCATACTGGGTATCCACCTTCCCAGTACTAACTGCTTGCCACACATCAAAACCAAAAGACCCCAAAAAACTTTCCATCCTCCACTTCCAGAACACAAATTCATTTCCATCAAAAAGTGGGGGTTTGCAAAAATCATCACCTAGTGCCATGACTGTCCTCTGATCACTCAGCTGCTGATTAAGCTGTCACTGAGCCTGGTGCTCTGATACCAATTGTTGATCACAGGTTGACACTGAGAGGGGGGGGGGGTGAATCAGTGTCTTCAAAATTCTTCCCAAATAATTCCTTGAAGACAGATGCTGCCTTGAGCTGATGCTTTACTCACTAACCACAACCACACATTCACTGAAGCACTATCATACACATAGTCGTATGCACAACCACCTCTCTACCACAGAGTGGCCAGGTCTACCATGTTGTGCACACCCATCCTGCAGACCATTCCATGCACTTCACAATATATAACATATGCATAATCCACAACACAAGATATACGTGGTTCACTACCACAGTGTGTGATGGCTAGTCCACGGAGTAATGCCCTATGGGCTCCGTATATACTCAATACTCTACTTTTAGCTGTCTACACAGCAGGGAGTACATATACCCAGTTTACCCAGCATAAAACTAGGACGGCACAGATGTGCCAATAATTCAGGTACCGAAGTATCAGTGCTCAGCACTCGCTGCACACACAACACTTAACCCGCACCCACGGGAAGCAAACAATAATAGTTTTTGGGCTTATATCAATGCCCTACAATTTAATCCCCACTAGCTAGGCATTCATGATTTATCACCTACAGCTAGCATACATTGAGTACAAGAAATAAACAATTAATTCATACAAGGTTAAGAAGCTTACAACCCTTGTCTGGCATTTTCTGATACTCTGGGAGGACTCTGGGATGTCTCTGTGAAGCCTGGCATACACCTCAGGTCCACTGGAATCTTTGATAAACAATTCTAACACCAAACTCTAGCCTCCCTTTCCATTTCACTTCCCCCTTTTCTTCAAAACATCAGTACACCATTCAGTACTTCCAACGGCTCACTGCAGTCTCCATTTTCTTCCTTGGCATTTTAACAAACACTTTGAGTGCATGTTTTTCCTTCTTTTTCTCCCTTTGGGTTTTCACAAACTCAACATGGCCTTCTGGCCTTTCATAGGCACATTCAAGCTCTCACAACTCCTGTGATTGCATACTTTCACTCCAAGCTTTCATTCATAGCAAATGCCATTGTAGCTCTCATTGAAGCTTCAAACAATAATTATTTCTCCCAAACCCTCATACAGGGTCTTCAATACAGCTTAATAGAGTCCAGTTGAATCCATGGAAGGTTAGTAATAAAAAAAACAAGCATTAAACACTCACATACCTTCAAGAGAAGGTTTTCCCCAAAAACTCGAGCCTCCACTCTGTTTCACGCGGCCAACAGCTTCTAAAACCATTCTCAATTGAAAGAGAATGAAAAACCTAGCTCGGTGCAACTTGGATCGTCGGATTTGGCCACCGGATGGCCAAGTTATGAGGAAAACAAGTTCGGCCAATGAAATAATTTAAAATAGAATCATTGAGGCTGATTTGGTGCGCCTGCGAAGCACCGTAGCGGCGCCGTGTCTTGCGCTGTCGAGATCTGATTGGCCGATCGACGAATCTCTAATTTAGGCAGTCGGATCTCACTCAAAAAGGCGGGATCAATAGATGGCCGTCGGATCCTCACAAATCGCGTCTCCGAACATCGTAGTTGCGCGCGCCCATTCGATCAGCATCTGCACGGTTGCGCATCGTAAGTGCGCACCACTGAATCATAGCAAACCTTTCATGTGATGCGATACACCATATTAACCTGCGGCTACCCAATAAAATCATGCGCGGGAGAATCTGGGCGCACCGTCTGCGCCACACCATAGCCCACAACTTCTAGAGCCGTCCATTTGGAATCTGACCTACGTGGGTTCATTTAATCCGTCGATCTTGCATCTTTTTCATTTTTTTCTTCCTAAAATACCCCTGAGAACATGTTAAATGGCGTCTGTAACTTTTGCACTTTTGTTAAACTCTCTACAGAGTCGATTTTCCAGAGAGGTTTTCTCTCTCCTGGAAAATCGTCGAACACTTGGTGGGGAGAGACACGGCATGCGAGAGGGCCTGTGCGGGCGGCATGCGAGAGGGCCAGCGCGCGCGGGCCTACTGCCTGTGGGCCTGCGGGTATGCTGTGCTGCTGGCCAGCTTGTGGCCTGCTGCCTGCGGGCCTGCGGGTGTGCTTTGCCTTCTTGGCCAGCCTTGTGGCCTGCTTTCGCGGGCCCGCGGGTGTCTTTGTCTTGCTGGGCTGGCTGGCCGGCTGCCTTGGCCCCCCGGCCGGCCGGCTGCCATGGTGCTCGGCCAGGCTGGCTGCCATGGTGGCATGCCACCTAGGTACAGTGGGTCCCACCCACAGTTTTCTCTCTCCTCTTTCTCTCTCTTCTGATTCTCTCTCTTCCTTCTCTCTCTTCTGATTCTCTCCATTCTTCATGCTTCAGAAGGTGTCCAACACAGTGATTAACACTGTCACATCACCTGTAACATTGTCATATCACCTGTATCACTGTCAGCTTGCATGTGGGGTTCACACTCTCTCTCTTCTTGCTAAACCAAGAATACTTTCTCTCTATTTTCTCTTTCCTCTTTCTATCAGTATGTTGTCTATGTGGGTATTGTCCACATCACCAGTGGGGCCCACACATATTCTGTCACCTGTCGAAACTGTTGTTGCCCAGTAAACTCAATGCATACTTTACCAATCACTCTCTAGAAGCTATAGAATACTGTAGAACATGCCAAAGGCTTCCTCGGCTCTGCCACTTGCACAAACACTATCTCTCCTCATTTCTCTCACTGTAAGCTCGTCAACACTGCCCACACAGTCAAGTTACCAACAATGACAACACATGGCCAACAGCGTGGAGGTGTATGGGTTGAGGCTGCAGGTGGGTAACTTAAAGAAGTGGAGTTGCTGGTGAGATAGATTATCGTGGCTTCCTACTCGGTTTGCAGGTCGGTATGGGAAATGCATGGTTGGGGTCTGGCCGATTTTAATGAGGGATGGTGGTCGATGACGTGGGCAGGTGTACAGGCGGTGGAGTGGTATTCGGTCAAGAGGATGGCAGGAAGGAGTGCTGGTTATCTGCTGTACAGGGAAGGATGGGTCGCCGACTGGGTTTAATGATGGATGGGAGAGAAGGTGGAGGTGGCAGCACCTCCATCTTTCCCTCCACCGATCTCTCTCTCTCTTCCTATCTCTCTTTACGTGTCTCCCTCTTGTCCTCTCTCCCTCCTTTCTTATTCTCTCTCTTTCTCTAGAATTCTCTCTCTTCTCCCTCTCTCTCTCTCTACGTGTCTCCCTCTTCCTCTCTCTCTCTCTCTCGGATTGTCTCTTTATATATATATATATATATATATATATATATATATATATATATATATATATATATTGGAAAAAGACAATTACCTCTCCTGTAACTTATCTTAATAACAATTGAAAATTCAAGTTCTAGGAAAAGACAAATACCTCCCTAAAAACACTATTAAAATACAAATAGACCCACATCGTTAGGAATATTCCATTAGATGCTAATGGTGGGAGTTCAATATTTCCTTAATGACCAAATTAATCCTTTACAAAGGTGATTGACTTAAAAAAAAAAAAAGTAAAGGAGACGATGGCGGTGGGTTTTCTCTTCACCAAAAAAGAAAAAAAAAAAAAAAACACCCCGAAGAGCTCTGCCCACAACTCTCCGGCGAGTCCATCTTCTTCTACTTCATCTTCACTGGCAAGCCCGAAACCAGATTTCATTTTTCCAACTGAGCTATGCAACTCCCACCTCAGGGGCACCGCCTACAACTCCCGCCTCAGAGCATCGCCTGCAATTCCTACCTCAGAGCTCTGCTTGCAACTCCTACCTCAAAGCTACAACCCAAAGCTACAACCCATGACACCATTCCAGTTGAAGAAAAGTATGTTAACGAGGTTCTGCAAATCACCTCTTCTTCCAAGCAAAACGCAGCTGCCTGCGTGCAAGCCATCGTCCTCAAAAAGTACTAGATCGTACCAGTGAAGGATTGTGAGAGAGATCAACGTCGGTGATAGAAGGGAGAGTTGAAATTTTCTAGGGGATAATTCCTGTGAGAGAATTCTGTCGCAGATTCAAGCATAGAAGCTTCTCACAATGTCCGATATCCCATGGAATGTTTCCATTCAGTGAATTACCTTCAATTTCGAGCTTATACAAGCTATGACAACCGATGAAATCAGGAATTTTTCCTTTGAGTTTGCAGAAGCTCGTAGAGAAGATCTGTAAATTGGGTGCGCTCCATAATAGGCAACTCTTCCAAATGGGTTTCTAGAAATATTGAGAAGTTCCAATTTTGTAGCATTCCCAAGATCTCTAGGGATTTTACCGCTGAAATTGTTCATGCTCAGATCCATGTAAGTCAGGTTGGGTAATAAACCAAAACCAGGAGGAATTGCTCCTGTGAGTCTGTTATCTTCGATGGGAAGCCTCCATAGAGAAGTACAATTTGCGAGAGATGGAGGGATTTCAAAATCGAACCTGTTGAAGAAGAGTATGAGTCGAACGAGTTGGTTTTTGAGGCATAAACTCGGTGGGATCGGACCGGTTAATGAGTTGGAAGAAACGTCAAGCTTCTGCAACTTTGCATTTGATCTGAGCTTCGGTAGGAGATTCCCAGTGAGGGAATTGTTCCGAAGGAGTAACGATTCGAGCTTGGTAGCTCACCAATTCCGTTAGGGATTTTGCTGGTCAACTTGTTGTCCCTTAAACTCAACATACTGAGCTCCTTCAATGTAGAAAAACCTTCCATCTATAGATGATTATCTGATAAATCAAGAGCTTTCAGAGCTCCCAAATTGGAAAAACTGACTGGAATTCCACCACTAAACCTGTTCTTGAAGAGTAACAGAGACTCTAGTAGTGTCAAATTCCCAAGCTCAGATGGTAGATAACCTAACCAGATTCGCACTAGAAATGTCCAGGTATTTGAGATTCAATAATAAAAGAGAGAACCCCACCGTAACCCCACCAGAGAACTCGTTGTAACCGATCTCTAAGTGCTCAAGCCAAGTCAAGAAGCGCAACTCGAATGGAATCGGTCCCTCTAAAAGATTTCCAGCTAAATGTAGATACTTCAACCTCTGCAAACCATCATAACTTGTCAGAATACTACCTTGGAAGAAGCTCCCACTGAGGTTGAGCTCTTTGAGAAATCGAAGCCTAACGATTTCCTGTGGGAACGAACCATTAAAACTGTTGTTAAAAGCCTTAAAAACAGTTAAAAATCTAAGCTTAGAGATCCTAGGAGGGCAGGATATAGTACTTTTGACGACGATGATCAGCAGCAATCAGTGTCAGGAGCAGCGGCAGCTCTGGCCAACGGTGGCGGAAAAGAAGGGTGGGAGCTCATGCTGTCTTTTTCCCTTAAACTAATAAAATGCTCAGGGGTAGAGTTGTCCACAAAAAAAAACTTTAATACTGTTAAAAATTGGGGTAGTTTGTCTTTTCCTAAAACTTGGGTGTTCAACTGTCATTAAGGTAAGTTACAAGGGAGGTAACTATCTTTTTCCATATATATATACTGGCCCTACTCGGTCCAGACTGGTCTTGGCTAGGTTAGGCAAGAGCGATCGAGGTTGACTGGATTGGACTGACTTAGATTGAACCGAGTCGGGCTAGACTAGGTTAGACTGGATTCTCTCTCTCTTTCTGCCATTTTATGAGCCATTTCAACTTGCAGCTCAGCATGGGATCTTTCGACAGCCTCTGTCCCTGATTTTCCACGTCCATTTTGTAGAGTACTGAAAAATGGAGAACACTAGCGCTTGAATCACTTGATTTGGACATCGGATGAGCAAGTTATAAAGAAGTGAAGTTTAAACGAGCATATAGGCTTGCAACTTCGCATGGGATCTTTCGACAGCCTCTGTCTTGGATTTTTTGCGTCCACTTTGTATAGGACTGACAATGGAGCACACTGACGCTTGAATCGCCTAATTTGGACATCGGATGATCAAGATATGGCCGAATGAAGTTCGATCGATCTAATTTACGATAATTTATCCAAAAAATCCTTAATTTATGATAATTTGCACAAAAGCCCTTCAAATATTATGTCATTTTCAAATCCGACCAAAATCGCAATATCTTCTCCATCTGACATTGGAATTGAGCTATTTTGGTCTCATTTTGAAGATAATTTCATTACCTACACATCCATGCAGGTTATAGCCCATGACCTTAATGTAGGGCCTATCGAAATCGGCCTCAAAGTCACCAATAAAAATCCAAACATTGAATTGAGACCTGCAACATTTCTGAATGTGCTCACTACACTCCTGCACATTGGGGGACACTTTGGCTTAGCTCAGAACACCATAGAAAACACATAGGGATTGATCAACTATCAATTTGAGAGAGTTTCACTCACCTCCCCTGTACTTTTCCAAAGTTTAACCTACCTCCCTTGAACTTTTCTTGTCACCACACACTTCCACTTTTTTTGTTGTCTACACACTAGTGAGGCTCTGTTTGGCTGGGGATGGCAAAAATGGGTTGCTTACACAAAGCATGGCAGCGTAGAATGCCAAATGACTCAAATAATCTACATCTACATTTAATCACATGCTCAGATGGGCAATATAGAATTGCAAAATCACCAATTACATCAACAATAGCAATACATTTTCAAGCACCCCATTACCCTCTCTACTAGACTTTATGTAACAAGCAATAATGCAGGGTTGTCACCGTTGTATTCTGTACATAAATGCATGGTTGTCACAAGTTTGCTTCTCAAAGTACATCAACAAACTTCTAGCTTCACCATAAGCTAACTCACACTGACGCTTAGTCTGGAGATATTTCTTATGATATTATTGGGTGCACCCAAGGTTTTCTCTACCACCTACTTGCCTACCCATGTACTCAAATGTATCCTTAGGTCTGATCCTATAATCATCAGCCAAATCAATCTCCATAGCATGTACTTTTGAAATTTTGCATTGTGACTGCATCATATAAAATGTACCTTCTCCATGAAGAGGATGATTATGCTCTTTGACAAAATCATTACACTTGTATTGTCCATTATCCACAAGCATAATTCTCATTCATGCAGGACAATTGGTTCTAGTCTCAGCTCAATGTTTCATCGTATGACAATCTCGTTTGTCATTTTGCCTTAAACCAGATTTGTTACATAAGAATTTTCTCGAGGTAATTATCGACTTGTTTATTTTCCTCTTATGTGCTTATCCTCTCCTAACACTGAAACCATTCTTTCCCCCGTAATCATTGTAGACATTGTGTGCATGTTCCTTTGAAGTAAATAGCATGTTAATGCTAGGCTCCTGCTCAACCTCATATCCAATACTTTGATCTCTCATCTATACAATTCGTTAAAAAAACATGGATAATTATAAGCCAAGAGACCATTAAAAACCCATATGTTGTAAAAAGAAACCCATGTATGTTTCAAAGATTAATGTAAAAAGAAACTATAATGTAGAAAACTAACATAAGCCATTTCTAATAGGATCACTATGTGCAATCCAATGACCAGCTCAACCGATCAGTTAGGATCTGACAAGGATCAATATGTGCAATCCAATAACCAATTCAACAGATCAGCTAGAATCCCCCTGTGTAACACAAGGAACACCTCATCCAAATCGATAAGACTGTGATATGCTGTAATCTTTTTATATCTCATAAATCTTTATACAATCGTGAGCTATATATTGTGTACAGCTAAACCGAACTGATAAGATTGTGATACACTGTAATCCTCTTATATCTTATGAATCTTCATACAATCGTGAGCCATATATCCCAGAAGACTTGTAATTGTAAATACATAGAATATATAAACAATTCTCTAGATACGAGATAAGTACCCAAGAAAAGAATTCTCAAATTGAAACTCTTTATGGTATTAGATGCCTCTTGACTTACGTTTCGATACGAAATGTTTTCCGCTTCCTCACAAACCGATGTTGTTATCTCCTCTCTTTCCTCCAAGTTTAATCACCCTATCACAGTTTGACTTGAGGAACATAATTACCTCCTCTAAAAATCTCAACTTCTTCCCATAATGAGAGGTCATAACTTCATTTCATATTTAGATGGCTCCAATGTCTGTCCACCTACCATAGTCCCTTCTGGTTCCTCCTTGACTTCCTCTCAGGTGACTGCTTTTGCTGCCTCATCCTTGCCCATGGTTACAAACCCTGCATATGGGACTTGGACTGTTAAGATCAGCTTCTCCTAGGATGGATTCTTTCCTCTCCCCTAAATCTATCCTTGATCAAGTGATCGATTGTTCAAACTCTGCTGATCTTTGGAAAAGTCTTGAATCCCTATTTGCAAGCCATTCTTGCTCTAGGATTATGCAACTTCGATTGCAACTCCAAATTGAAAAGAAAGAAGCTCTCTTTGTAGCTATGTATTTTCAAAAAATGAAAACTCTTGCCGACAATCTTGCAGCTATTGAAAATCCGGTATCTGAATCGAATTTATTTCTACATATCCTTGTCGGTTTGGGTTCTAAGTGGGATACATTTGTCACAACTTTTTCTACTCGGTCAGATTCCATCTCTCTCACCGATCTACATGATCTCCTACTTAGCCAAGAGATCCGTTTGGAACAACACTCTCTCCCTACTGCAGTTCCCGAAGCCCATGTTGTTGTGACATCTTCAAATCACCCTCGCCAAGGGCATGAACAGCCCTCGTCCCATCCCTACAATCACAGAGGACGAGGTCGAGGTCGTGGCTATTTCTACTCTCATCCGGCCCCCTCCAACTATCATCACACCAAACCAATATGTCAAGTTTGCGGCAAGATTGGCCATGATTCCCTTCACTGTTATCATCGCTTTGATCACACGTACCAACCACCTGCTCCACAACCTACGACTCATATCGTTGCATCTACACCTCCACCTCACATGGATACATGGTATCCTGACTCTGGAGCAACTGATCATATCATGGCAGACATCAACAACCTCACCATGCGATCTGCATATCATGGGACTAATCAGGTGCAAGTAGGGAATGGACAAGGTATGCCTATTCTTAATATTGGTCATTTAAAACTTTTTTCTCGTTGTCGCTCTCTCAAACTAAACAATATTCTTCATATTCCTTCTATTTCCAAGAGTTGGTTGAGTGTCTCAAAACTAACTCGTGATAATAATGTTTGTCTTAAATTTCATCCCACTTGTTGCATGATCAAGGATCGATCCTCGAGGAAGGTCCTTCTCAGCGGACATCATGATTGTGGTCTCTATTGTCTCCTTACTAGTTCGTTGCTACAGCTGTCTCCGTCCCATCATAAAGCCTTAGTTGGTGAATGGACTATAATTGATGTTTGGCATCAGCGCTTAGAGCATCCATCCCCTCGCATTATCAGGAAAATTATTAGTTCAAATTAACTAGCGGTTTCTGGCAGTAACAAAGTTTCTTTTTGTAGCTCATGCCCACTCGTCAAGATACATATATTACCATTTCACCTTTCACAGTCAACCTCTCATGATCCCTTGGATTTAATAAATTCAGATATGTGGGGTCCCTCCCTCGTTGTTTCGCATAATGGCTTTCGGTATTATGTTAGTTTCATTGATAATTATAGCAAATATTCTTGGATTTTTCCCATAAGTCACAAATCTGATGTTTTATCCATTTTCAATCCTTTAAACGGCAAGTAGAAAAGTTTTTTGATTGTTCAATAAAGGTTGTACAATCTAATTGGGGTGGTGAGTATCGTAATGTTTCAAAATTTTTGGAAGTAAACGGTATTCTCCACCGAATCACTTGTCCACATTCCCATGAACAAAATGGTTGTGGTGAAAGAAAGCATAGACATATCATGGTAACTAGTTTAACATTGTTATATAATACTCAGGTCCCACTCGAATATTGGGATGATGCTTTCACATCTGCTGTGTTTCTCTTCAACAGGATGCCAACGTTGAAGCCCTATCCTTGGAACTCCTCTTCAAGACATAATCTGACTACAACATGTTAAAGGTATTTGGCTGCCTATGCTTCCCTGTCTTGCAGTCTTACAATCAACATAAGCTAGAGCCTAAAGCTCTTCCATGCATCTTCCTAAGGTACAGCCCCTCCCACAGTGGCTACAAGTGTTTACACAAGGACATTGGCAGAATATATCTCTCATGAAATGTCGTATTTAATGAATCTAAATTCCCTTTTACAAAGATGAAACTCGGTCCTTCAACCACTCGGCCTAAGGGGCTTATCATTCCCTTAAGTGGAATACTGCTGACAACTCACCAGGTTGAAGCACCAACAGTACCCAACCCTCTCCTCTCCCTCATGACAAGACATGCTCCTCACCAGTAGTGTATGCTGACACTACTGCATCAAGCCTGGCTGACCCTAATCTGGCCCTTGAAGTAGATTCATCATCTATGCCTTCACCAACTGTGTCTAATGTTCCTTTAAGGAAAAGTGAGCATATTAGGAAACCCAAGCTCTACCATGATCATGTAATGTTTGTCACAACACGCCATCCTTTGGGTCCTCAAAAATGTGATCTCACTGAAACCACCTATTTTACAAAGGCAAATAAATCATGCCACTAGCATGATGTAATGATGGTAGAATTCAATGCCTTAATCCAAAATGGTTAATCTTCCACTCCACAAAAATGTGATTGGTTGTAAATTGATTTTTCGAATTAAACGAAAACCTGATGGGAGTCTGGATAGATTTAAGGCCTGTTTAGTAGCCAATGGATATAATAAGACTGAGGGCCTTGACTATGATGAAACTTTTAGCCCTGTTATAAAACCAGCTACAATTCAATTTATCCTTACCATTGCCTTATCACAAGAGTGGTTAATCCGACAGTTGGATGTCTACAATGCCTTTCTGCATGGGCATCTCGAAGAAGAAGTTTACATGGCTCAGCCTCCTGGCTTTACAGATGTAACTCAATCAAAAAAGGTGTGCCGACTACACAAAGCATTGTATAGCCTTAAATAGGCACCTCAAACTTGTTACTTTTGACTGAGCCACAATTTACAGATGATGGGTTTCCAAAGTTCTCAATCCGATATCTCTCTCTTTCTGCATAAGCTTCATGGTCATACCACATTTATTCTTGTTTACGTAGATGATTTTATCATCACCGTTAGCAATGATAAAGTTATACGCCAACTCACTAAGGATCTGAACAATCTATTCAAACCGTGAGACCTTGGGCCCTTACACTATTTTCTTGGGGTTGAAACTAACTTCATAACCACTGGTGTTTATTTCTCACTGAACAAAAATACATTCAAGACTCACTCAAACAGGGCCAAGATGGGTGGCGCCAAAGGCCTCTCTACACCATCCATTGTTGGAGTTTAACTAGTCTATACTGGGACCCCTTCTTTCGGATGTCACCTATTACCATAACATTGTCGACGCATTGCAATATGTCACCCTCACAAGATCTGAAATTGGCTATGCAGTCAACAAAGTTTGTCAGTACATGCATGCACCCACTAGACTACCGTGAAGCGTATCTTATGCTACTTTAAACACACCATTCAATTTGGTATGCACCTACATAGGAGTTCGAGTCTCATATTACAGGCTTATTCTGATGCTGACTGGCTAGGCTGCCTTGATGATCATCGTTCAACTAGTGGGTACTGTATCTATCTTTGCCACAATCTCATATCTTGGAGCTCCAAGAAACAATTGCCAGTGGCTTGATCTAGCATAGAGTTTGAATACCGTGGTCTAGCAAATGCTACTGCTGAGATCACATGGTTACAACAACTTCTTGGTAAATTACTTGTTAAATCGAAATCCCCTCCGATTCTCTAGTTCAACAATTTAGGTGCAACTTACTTATCTGCAAACCCTCGGTTTCATGCTTGCACAAAACACGTGGCTCTTGATTTTCACTTTGTCAGGGAAAAAGTATGTGCCAAAGAACTAGAAGTATGCCTCTTATCCACAAAGGATCAACTGGTGGATATCTTAACCAAACCTTAGCCCACTCAACGATTTACTACACTCCGTGACAAGCTAACTATGCAAACAACACCGATTTGCTTGAGGGGGGATGATAGGATCACTATGCGCAATCCAATGACCAGCTCAGTCGATCGGTTAGGATCTGATAAAGATCAATACGTGCAATCCAATAACCAGCTCAACAGATCAGCTAGAATCCCTCTGCGTGACACAAGGAACAGCTCATCCAAATTGATAATATTGTGATACGGTGTAATCTCTTATATCTCACAAATACTCATACATCGTGAGTTGTATATTGCGTACAGCTTAACCGAATTGATAAGATTGTGATACACTGCAATCCTCTTATATGTCACGAATCTTCATACAATTCGTGAGTTGTATATCCCAGAAGATCTGTAACTGTAAATACACAGACTATATAAACAACTCTCTGGATACGAGGTAAGTATCCAAGAGAAGAATTCTCAAATTGAAACTCATTAATTTCTAAGGTTTCACGAACAAGGAGCATCTTGAAGGGTTGAGGATACGGTCATGGTCTTCAATTCCAAAAAACAGCAAGTATAGCCTACCATGAAACATATCCCATGAGAATACGCAAAGTTTAAAGCGTCAGAATATGAGTTAAGGGAACCATAATTCATCCATAGAAAATGGCTGTACCAATGTCTACATGGAGACAAATAATTATTGTCTACATGGAGACAAATAATTAAGGATATTGTCCATTAATGTGAACCTCCGATTGTAGTGTTCGAACTACAATGAAGAGAAACTCAGAGAGAGAGAGAGAGAGAGAGAGAGAGAAACTTCCGTATTTTAGTTTATTTTAGTGATAAAAAAAAAGTTCAGTGCTTTTCATATAAGAATATTTCCTGAAGTCAGCTTAATTTCCTAGTGAAGGAACTTGCGGGGGAAGAGAACTAGACAGCGAAGGTTATAGAAGAGTCCACAAAAATTATACAGCAAAGGTTGCGGAAGAGTCCACAGAAATTATACAGCAAAGGTTAAGTATCTTTATTGGGCCAAGATAGGACATTTTAGAGTGGGTGAGTGAATTCAAGGGTTCAAGGAAGAACAGATAGCATCAATGGTAGAAAACAAAGGGAAACAGAAGCGCAAAATAGATAGAAAAATTTGGGGTACCACAAAGCAAAGGGCACAAGAAATTGAACCCCAAGGAGGTAGCTGAGTCGGCAAAGAGCCTACGCCTCAGGAAGCGGAAGGTACTGAGTTCGACTCCTCTTACTGCCTTGGGGCCACTCACACGGGGGTGTTAAGTGCTCTTTCTTTCCTGCTATGGGTGCAAGTGGAATGGTTCTCATTGAACCCTGGAATGACCTGGTCCATGCGGTTGTGGGGTCAGTATGGGCCTGCGGGATTAGTCAGGCCGAAGGTTTGTATACCCGTTGTTAGCAAAACAAAAAAAAAAAAAAAAAAAAAGGGCACAAGAAATTGACATTAGCAGGGAGTTTAGGAAGAGGGTTTAAAGAGGCTTTACCATGAAAGGCAAAACTGAGTGGGAAGGAGCTCATCGAAGAACATTCGTGGTGTGCATCCACTAAGTCGTTGGAAGATGCAGCAGGATTGGTCAAAGAAGAGGAAGAACTCAGAAAAAAGAAGATGCGCAAAGTTGCGTTCGAAGAAGAGAGTTTCTACAAAGGAGGAAGAGGCGGGATTTGGGGTTGCCAGTTCTGCACGCAAAGAATTTGGGGTCTTTCTAATACTTCTCCACTTATCAGCATGTGTTGTGTTTTTTTTTAATGTAGACTGTTGGATGCTTAGACGTTCATTAGGCATCCATCGAACAGATGCTACACTCCATGTAGTGTTTTGAAGCGCTACAGATGAGCTCTGTCCCTGAATATGGACAATGATCGCATAGAGGATTCACGTATGTGCAGGTGAACTATCGTCATTGACACTCTTGTTTTGGAGAAAATTCAAATTCTTCATGCATGTTCTTTCCCATATTATTGCATGTCAATTCTCATACCGGTATGGTCTGACTTAAGTGGTTTCAAGAAATTAATTTGTGGTGTATACTTTCAACGATGGATCCAAATCGAGGGTATCCGCAGGAGACGATGTTGCCTCTATCAGATGCATGCCACATGTACTTGTTTATATCCGACGTCTCATGAAATTTGGTCGCAGGGGACGAAACTGTGAATGGTAAGCAGCATAACCAAAGTCGATCACTACTCGGCAATGGCCGGTGCTAAGCTTATTGTGCTTCTTGCCTCCTACAATTCACTATATTAACAAAGGAAAACTTCTGATCTTTTGTTCTTCTTTCCTAATGATACTTTTCTTCTTCTATACATTTATCAAGATTCGACTTTGCTAGGTTTTTAATTTCTATTCTACTTTCAGTTTTCTTTCCCCAAATCATTTTGGGTTTTCGTTTTGTTTCAACACATTCCTACATTTTCGATTTCTTTTTTTTATTTGATGTGTCTGTTTGTCTGCAGCTCCACAGATCGGTTCCTTCGTCGTTTCATCGGGGGTGGCGAATTCTTGCAGAGGGGATTTGGGATGGTGGCGGGGCAGATTTTGAAGCAACAAAGCTTCTTTCCCCTGGATTCAAAATCATCTCTCTAACTTTCTTCTTCCTTCCTCTGCCTTAAGTCCTCTCTCCTCTGCTGCCCTTTCTCTCAACTTCCTTCTTTCTCGATCTCTTTTCTCCTCTGCCTCTCTCTCTCTCTCTCTCTCTCTCTCAACTTTCTTCTTCCTCTGTCTGCCCTCTCTCTCCCCTCTGAAACACTGGTTAATGGAGTCTGCTTTTCAGATTCAAAACTGGCATTTGATATTCTGCTCATCAGTCAGGATTGTGTCTCCTGCGTAGGATTTTGTAAGCCATTGGATAAAAGAGTTCCAGGTGTCGTGTATTGGAGAAAGGCAGCCTCGTCTCCTGCGGGTCTCCTGCGGATACTCTCGCAGGAGACGATTGGATCCTTCAATGATCTCGATCATTGATACTACATTACTATTCAAAGATTTAACAAGTTAATCAAACTAGGATAAAAATTAAACAAACAAGAACGAAGAAGGAATAAGAAAATGAAGAAGATGAAGTGATATGTTTCATAGAAGATGACCTCCAGCGACCATCCTGACAGTTTCAAGCAATGTATTTTAATATGTTCGTCTTTAAAATAAGAAATAAAAAACCCTAGAGAAAGGATCTCTTACGCAGTTGCTGATTTGGATTTTCTTTTGAATAAGATGAAAACCCTAGAGAAAGGATCTCATACGCAATTGCCGATCTGGATTTTCTTTGAAATAAGAAGGTTTTTTTTTTTTTTTTTGGTAAAAAAAATTTTTATTGAACAAAAGCAAGAATATAAGTCGACGGCTTCATGATACAGGATCACTCAACCAAGAGGAGGAAACAATTAAAATAAGAAGATAACCCTAGAGGATCTCATACGCAGTTGTCGATTTGTATTTTTTGCTCGTCTTGATAAGAAGGTCAAAGGTATGTAGAGAGAACTTAGTCATCTAGAGTTTGGGAGGGTGGCTACCCACGAGGAGGAAACAATTAAAATAAGAAGATAACCCTAGAGGATCTCATACGCAGTTTTCAATTTGTATTTTTTGCTCGTCTTGATAAGAAGGTCAAAGGTATGTAGAGAGAACTTAGTCATCTAGAGTTTGGGAGGGTGGCCACCCACGAGGAGGAAACAATTAAAATAAGAAGATAACCCTAGAGGATCTCATACGCAGTTGTCGATTTGTATTTTTTGCTCGTCTTGATAAGAAGGTCAAAGGTATGTAGAGAGAACTTAGTCATCTAGAGTTTGGGAGGGTTGCCACCCACGAGGAGGAAACAATTAAAATAAGAAGATAACCTTAGAGGATCTCATACGCAGTTGTCGATTTGTATTTTTTGCTCGTCTTGATAAGAAGGTCAAAGGTACGTAGAGAGAACTTAGTCATCTAGAATTTGGGAGGGTTGCCACGAGTTTGTTAAGGGCAATGCTAGTTGGGATAGATTCTCTTAGTTTGGGTGGATTTCTTGTTGATGGTAATGTCAAAAGTGGGGTTTAATCTGTTTGTCTTTCCTTTTGTTCTTTTGTAATATTTTTCTTTATTTCAATAGAAATTTCATTGATCTTTATGCTTCGTTTGTTTTGATGTGTAAAATTTTACGTGTAATATTTTATATGTAAAAAAAAAATTTCAAAACGTATTTCTAATAGGTAATAGAAAGACGAAGTTCCTTTTCCATTCCCCATAGAGATCACTATATTTTATTTCTAGGAAATAAACATTAAATTTTTTTTTACATATAAAATGTTACACGATAAATTTTACATCGAAATAAACGGAGCCTAATTAACGGAAAAAAAGAATTAAAAAAAGTAATAACCACGGTTTCCAAAATCAATTTGTTACTGATATCAATTGATTGTACGACCAATAAGATAATGACAAGTGGTATATATAATTCAAGATTTAATAAAAAAAAACCCAATGTCGTATTTGTAAGATGTGCACCTAAAATCTCAGACTAATTTAAATTTTGTTTGACAATTCTATTGGTCTAGTCATAAGTCCCATTGTCTATTCCAATGGCCAACTAATTTTTTACCATTGGATGATGCTCTCATATTTAAATGGTGAGCAGAAATCCCACCACACTGCTGGAGATAATATAATCATTATGGTGGGCACAAAATTATTGTCAATAGCTCATGCATGACCGTTCCAGTTCAGTCCATAACCTCCCTTTTTTTATTCATATGACGTACAATATGACAAATTATTTGGCATCCGCCAACAAAATCCTTGTGAAAAAGAAAAAAAAAAAAGAAAGATTTTCCATACCTCAATGGTGCACAAGTCTTTCAAATCAGTTGCGCAAGTCTAGTTGGGAAGGCCGTAGTGTCGAAGGGGTTGCACCATTGGCCGAACCCCATCCACTCCTTGACTTCAAGAACTGTGTTTTAAAGAAGCCTTGACTGTAACCTCTTTTAATTATCAATGAAGTTTCGTTATACCTAAAAAAGAAAACAAAAGGTAGCAGCTGTAGTTTCTGAAATCGATCCGTTGCCAAATATCTTAGATTAATAATATTATATATTACATCGATCTGGTATATATATGATTAAAAATTTAATAGAAAACCAATTTCGGATTTGTAAGACTCGCACCATATATCTTAGATTAATTTGAATTTTTGACCTACGACAATTCAATTGTTCCAGTCCAGTCCATAACGGTTACTACGGTCAACTAACTGCTTAATAATAGGTGACGCTCGTTGTTGTTTTTAATATCGAAAAATAAATAAAGTTTCAAAAAGTTTGAAAAATTAAATTTAAAAATTTGTTTTTAATTTTGAAGGAAATTTAATTTGAATTTTGTTTTGACTTGGATATGGAAATAGATATGGATATAGATAGTGAAATGGATATGGATATGGGTGTGGATACATACCTATTCAAGTGTAACATTTTGAAAGGGTGGTAACTTATACTTTTTGGTATGAAGAGCTACACCCATACCTCTTGGTAGTGACCCTTGGAGAGGTTCTTGTCTTCTACAAATAGAGGAAGTTACCTCATTCCAAAACACTCAAGATTTGAATACAAAAATTCATGTCTCTCCTCCTTCTCCTTCCAACTCTCTTTCTCTACTCTGATTTATTGATAGAGTTTGTTCCATTCTTGTTTTAAAGGATTGTTAATCTTAGCTGTCGGGTCTGCATACACCTAACAGTGAGTGCACACTGGGTGGGTGTCCTATTGAAGGGTTGTTTTATCTTGGAGGTTGGTTTGCGGGGATCCGTTGCACCGTATAAGGGGCAAACACAATCTTAAGGAGAGTGTACTAATACAACTCAGTCCTAGTTGATTATTTGCTTCAGATTGTATAAGGTATGTGTCTATACTCTATTATATTATACTATATTGATTGATAACATAATCATATGATTTGGTATATGATATTATATTTAATATTATATGTTTATTAAATAGTCTTAAACAATATATTTTTCTTTGTGATGTTAATATTTCCAACAATTCTTAAGATTGTGATAGAGTTTAGGACTATTTATAATGGTTTATGCATAATGTATATTGTTATCTATAACTACTGAGATTATATGAGTTTCATAACTGAAAATTCTACGAGAAATTACATTGACAAATTTGTTTGGGAAAATTGAGAACCGACCATGGCTTGGTCTTGGTTTTGTTCTCCCATCTTAATGAATTTTGAGATTTTTCGCATGCACTTGTGGATACGGTGACACTTTCTTGAATAATTGGAACATAGCTAAATGCAGACTTTAGGCTCCCCATCATGGTATTTGGATTAATGGGCCTGACCCCACCATGAGAAACCGTCACTCTGGACCGCTGATTTACTGTCTCTTTGGGTCCTTGTTCAGTGACAAACTGAGAAATATTCCAGCCATAATGGTCAAACTTGTGACCCGTTGATATAGATGGTGTAAAAATCGATGTCCATTCTGATGTGGTGTTTGGAAAATTCTGTAAGCCACCTGTTGGTAGCCCATGCATGGTTGGAAGAAGTACCCCTTGACATGATTACCTTGGCTTTGCACCTTTTCAATCCGAGAATGGTTCGTAGCAGCCCATTACTTAAAACAAAACTTATATATATTATAAAACTGATCGGATCCTTTAATTGTTTGTATGGTTTACTTGTTATTCGTAGAAAGAAGAATGGGTGTGTGTGGTTTGATGAAGAAAAGACAGTATTTAAAATTATTATTTCAGTCTCCTCATCTTACATATAAAATAGTTGGCTTTGATCTTAGTGTCGATCAAATTATTGCTGCACTCTTGTTGCGACTTGCAAACCTGCGATGGTTTTATTATTTTTTTCCTTTAGAAATCGCCCAATATTAAGAAAATCCGTGATCATGATTCATGACCGGTATATGAACCTCTATTAGCTACAGTTTGTAGAGACAGAATAAGGGCGATTTTGACAAATTGGGTTTATTACATCTTTGCTCCGATAGGCAATCCTTGGATCAACCATCAGGAAACCCACAGAAAAGGTTTATGACAAGACTTGTCAAAAACATATCTGAAAAATAAAAAAACTAAAACTGTTAAGAAATAGAGGAATAGGTGCTTTGGATTCTGGAGGCACTTAGTCAAGAGTCACCTCTTTCATAGTGGATAAATCTAGAAGAAGTACTAGACTATTCCCTACTTTCCCAAATTCCACCAGTGTAACCATGCATGCCAACAGAAACCGAACCTTCTTAATATGTGTCGCCACACAGATCTGAGAACCTCACCTCTTCTCATACCTATCATAAACCCTCTCGGGCCGAGCCCTTATGAACGGACTCTTGACACCGGTACATAGAGAACGAACTCATGTTCAAAGATGAAGATCCAATAGGATTTGATCGGCCCAAATTTTCTGAAAAAAAAAAAAGGGGGAAAGAATAAATACAAAGGCACGACAGGTGAAGTATGTAAAGTTTAGTTCCTGCAACAGCTCGAATTGGTGATCAAGTACAAGAAAGGAAGGCGACGGTTGAGGAGTTTTTGTCGAAACTCCAGTAATTGCCGCAACTGTCGGGAGTTAATCACCTAAAATGGGAAATTAATACTATGAAAGATTTTGCAACCTAGTCTCTGAATGTTTACTCAGAGGTGAACCGTGAACTGTCTGGCTCATAAGTGCCCCTGTTAAAATGTGTGGGGGGTTGCTTTAGGTGATCGAGCCTTTTCATTACTTGAGGGTGGTTGGCTCATAAGTGCCCCATGGTGAGATCGTTCAGATGATCTACTGGATTAGGAGTTAGATGGGTCAGCTTATAATCTAAATTAAAACATGGGGCCTTGGATATAACTAGATATTTTGAATCTAAGAGTTATTGCACCGAGGGATTGTAGATTGTCGGATTCTTTTAAATAATATTTTACATGAACGAAAAACTGTTTCATTCATGACTGAAAAATCTTATTTGCCGCATCGTTTGGGTGTTTATTGATTGAATACATCACTTGATGATTAAAAAAAATATATGTGAACCATGGGGTGGAGTTTTCTCAACTGTGCATCTTATTAGTCTTGAGATTTGCCAATGATCATTGTTGTCTTGTTCTTTACATATTTTACATGTATACTATTTTACATGTATAAGATACATGTAAAGTCTATTAATTGCATCCTAAATATATAATGGTTATATCGTACATGATTAGATATGAATGTTTAGCTAGACTTTAATTAGTCTTTAAGTTTTTGGCTATTTGCAGCCAAGGTAATATAATAATGGTTTGGTTCATTATTGTAAGAAAATCAGTACCCCATGAATATGGGTTATTAACGAGTATATTGATAACAGCTTGAATGATACATTGGTCATGCTTGTATTTTATTAAGGCAGTAAGGTCCAAGATGTTAGTATCATAAAGTGTTATGGCCTAATTTATGCCTAATTAATTGTCTATTTTAGATGAATGCTATATAATCCGTATTAGTCTGATAAATAGTTCAATATTATTGAATTTATAATGATTTGATGTCATGTTTTACTTTGAAATAAGAAAATGCATGTGGTGCGATACTTTAAGGTATAGAGATGCCTTGTTTTAGTTTTACAAAATGACCAGTTTGTGACATAACTCATAAAAGGCGTAAGATCGAACCATTTGGGTACATTTTTGAAATAAGACTCATAAGCCTTCTTGTGCGGCTGTTGGTGCTTTTCTTTGAAAATGCACAAAATTTTCTATTGAGTGTCTACAGTCGAAACCCTTGGTGGTGTTTTTATATGAACAATTGTACTATTAGGATATAGTGCTCAATCCTAACCCTTGTATTGGACTATCTAGAAAGTAAAAATCACAACCCGAAGATAGAATTGGACCTGGAAATAGGTTGATATGTATTTGGGAATATTTAACATGATTCTGTTTGACAAACCATGAAATTCGGTAGTGAATTTTAATTTTATATTATCATTATTGATTTTAGTAATTTTACATGATTAATGGTTTGTTTGGAACTTGATTTATTAACTTTCACATGATTATGAGGTGCACTAATTATATAGATAATTTAATTGTCATGTGAAGAATATTGCTCTGTGTATTTAAAAAATAAGTTAATTGTTAGTTAAACAATTGATGTGATCATATGATTGAGACTCATGATTGATTAGACTTTAGTCACTTTAAGTAGAAGACATTTAAAAGTTGCATGACAAAACTGTTGGCCTAATCATTTTTCAATATGGGACTCTTAGCATATAGATCATTTAAAGAGACCATTAAGGTCCTTGAATGGGACAACCAAAATGCATAGATGTGTTTATTAACCATATATATGATATATCAAGAAACATATTGAATATGGTGAATACGGAGACATGAGATACTAGGAATTTTACATAGATAAATAAAATGATAGTATACCTTATGTATACTTAGAGTTCTTATAAGGTTGAGTATGAAAAACCTAGAATTGTGGGGGTTATATAAGAATACATATTTGCTGGTCAAACTCTTCTAAAAAAGAAGAATGATGTCAACATAGAATCATTTATATCTATTTAGACATGGAATCTCGAAGACAAGCCTAGATTCGAAAAGGTCACCTTCATTCAAAAGGAGATGACCATGATGGTAAGATTCCACCATGGATAGTCAAGTATGACTACAAAGTTAAGTCGGGATTAGGGTCAATGACTAAAATCTCAATAATAGATATATGATGAAAACCGAAGTTGATTATGCTACTTTAAAGAAGTAGATTTAAAGGCAAAAAGTTACAAGTAAAATAAATATGACTTTACCGGGTTTATAAAATGTTTAAGTACATCTAAGACATGTAGGTCTTAGGCAATTATACAATATATTTGGATAAGCTAATGAAATAGCGCGCTTTTGACATAACTCAATACTAAAAAATTTTGACTGGTATAATTATTTTGCTTCTCACCACTAAGGTGGTATACATCTAAAGGAATGAGCTGGAAGCCCCTAGCATAAGTCATGTGATTAAAACCCAACATATGTGATAGGAGATCCCTAAAATTAGGTTCAATGGGTAAAAACGAAGTCACACAGATGACTTGTTTAGTACTATCATATTTTGCTCATTTTGGTTAGATGGTAAGGTAGTACTCATCACAATGAATAGAAGATAAATCTCAAGGATTCTTAGTCAAGTCAAATTATCCTAGAGTAATGTGGAGATATGTTAACTGTGGTGTACATTATGGGCTGACCTTATTGAATGTAGGAAGTGAGGCCGCTTCCAATGAGAGTTTTAAGGGCGAACTCTCATGAATATTCATGAACCAGGATAGGGACAAGGCCGATTTAAGAATATGTCCACCATTAAGGGATTTTCGAGGGTCGAACTGTAAGAGATGGTTGGTAAGTCAGTCGGCTACCCAATGAGGAAATGTTCAAGGAGCAAGCTTCATCCGTACTCTGTAGTGTGGCCTATCAGACTTAGTGTAGATTCAAGTCGACAGACATCTGCAATGACGTCGCTTACAGTTCTCATGAGGTTAACAGTCTGATTTCGATTTTATCAATCTTTTTGAAACTTGTGGGGGATTGTTGTTTTTAATATCGAAAAACAAATAAAGTTTCAAAAAGTTTTAAAAATTAAATTCAAAATTTTGTTTTTAATTTTGAGAGAAATTTAATTTGAATTTTGTTTTGAGTTGGATATGAAAATGGATATGGATATGGATATAGGTATAGATACATACATATTTAAGTGTACCCTTTTAGAAAGGTGGTGACTTATATTTTTTGGTATGAAGAGGTAAACCCATACCCCTTGGTAGTGACCCTTGGAGAGGCTCTTGTCTTCTATAAATAGAGGATGTTGACTCATTCCAAAACACTCAAGATTTGAATACAAAAATTCATATCTCACCTCCTTCTCCTTCCAACTCTCTATCTCTACTCTGATTTTTCGATAGAGTCTGTTCCATCTTTGTTTTAAAGGATTGTTAACTTTAGCCATCGGGTTTGCACACACCTAACAGTGAATACACACTGGGTGAGTGTCTTATTGAAGGGCTGTTTCATCTTAGAGGTTGGTTTGCGGGGACCAGTTGCACCGTATAGGGGGCAAACACAATCTTAAGGAGAGTATACCAACACGACT